>JAODKC010000039.1:4223722-4234095 GCA_026777985.1 Mormyrops attenuatus
TAATAAATCCATACATGGGGCTCTATACACACGCCTGCGAGGCATGCCAGGATGCGCAAATCTCAGTACAGAATAATAAATACATACATGGGGCTCTAAACACATGCCTGCGAGGCATGCCAGGATGCGCAAATCTCAGTACAGAATAATAAATCCATACATGGGGCTCTATACACACGCCTGCGAGGCATGCCAGGATGCGCAAATCTCAGTACAGAATAATGAATACATACATGGGGCTCTATACACACGCCTGGGAGGCATGCCAAGCGCAAATCTCAGTACAGAATAATGAATACATACACCAGTAACATAGTTGTTTATTATCATTGTCAGCTATTATGTGCTTTACATAATTGTACAGTATATGCTATACTTTTACTTAGTTTTTAAGAATGCACTGAATTGAAATCGTATGCTTTTTCTTCTGTATTTTTTAGTTCTTACTTTGAATAGCAGGGACTCCAAACTATGAGAATATGGCAGGTTAAGTAGAATCACTCCTGTCATTCATGGGATTGGAACCAGCAACCTTCCAATTGCTAGCACACAGCCCTAGCCTCAGAGCCACCACTCCACTCACACTAATCATCCGAGGGTTCTCTTGAAGTTTATTACATAAAATATGTTTGATTACATGACAGGTGTCCTCGCAGATGGTTCTCTTGAAGTTTATTACATAAAATATGTTCAATTACATGACAGGTGTTTCTCGCAGATGGTTCTCTTGAAGTTTATTACATAAAATATGTTCAATTACATGACAGGTGTTTCTCACAGATGGTTCTCTTGAAGTTTATTATATAAAATATGTTCGATTACATGACAGGTGTCCTCACAGATGGTTCTCATGATGTCATCCATGTTGGTTTTCATACAGCAGACTAGGACTTGCTCTGATCCTGAAAATCTAAAGTTCTGTTTTACCCCAAACCCTTAAAGAAAGTGTAGGTGTGACTACTAGCCTTATGCTGTAATCATGACCAAACGATTATATGAGAGGTGGCTTCACCTTCCATGAAACTCTTCACCTCTTAATTACTTCTCCTGATCTCCAGATCTTTAAAACTGTGGCTCTTGGAATAGAAATGCTTAACGAATAAATAATATATTAAGAAGGTGTGTGTGTTCAGTAGGATTTTTGATTATTGTGTCTATGTTAGAGTGAATTTGTTTATACTGCATGTATGTGCCAGTCAGTTAGTGAAATGAATAATGACATCATGAAGATAATTTGTTTTTTGATGAATTAGTTTATTTCACTGACGGCGGTGGCAGCTCCAAAGGCCAGGCTTTCATGTGCTGCAGAATCTCCCACAAGCCTGGTCCCTCTCCAAACTGCTGAACATCTTCACCACTGGTCATATACAAAGATGATGTTGTCATTCGGATTGGGCATGTAGCAACCGAATCCTGGAAACAGAGGCACCACACAACCAATAGCTTCATAGGTTGGATGCTAGTAGTACCATAGCTGATTACATACTCTTTTGTTTACTTAACCTTCACTAACCAAATTTATAATTTCACATTTCCATTGCAATATGATTCATCTGACTTCAGTAGTGAGATTTTCCTAGTCTTCTGACATGCGATTTCTGGAACAATTTAAGTCAGACTATCAAGTAACTTTTCTTTCCATGAGTGTACCTCACAATGTCTTATCGGAGGCTGAATGAAGATCAGGCTTTGATCATCCATCCTGACTCACCCATGTTTGGTTTGATGATGGATCCATTGGCAAGCTGAACCCAAAACCTCCAGTAAAGGTTTTGTTCATGGTCGGCTAATACACCATTGATGCCCCTCAGGAAAACACCATACTCCTCGTGTTCTATGACTGAGTATCTACGGAGTCACAGGGATGAGCTTTAACCCAAAGACAAAATATTTTGTTTTATTTGAGCTATGATTCTATATAGACAGGAATCATTTTGTACTGACCTGAAGCCACGGTCATGATCTGCCAGGCGAATCATGGCACCCCGGAGTAGCCCCTTTTTTGCCACGGTGGCCGAGAAGGTCTTATTGGGGGCTCGCGTGATGCTGTTGACCACAGTTATGGTGATTGGTGACATGACCATGGGGGCTGTGAAAATCCAAAGCAACTGACAGCAGTAAGTCTAACAGTCTCACCCTCATTACTGAGTATCTCATAATTTACTGCTAAATCTAAATGTGAAAACAAGTTGTAGAATATAACACAATAAAAAAAAATAACATTCTCACCTACATGTGGGCCAAATGCTGTGACACATGGGATCAGAAATAGGGAGGCTATGGAGACCAGAGTCATCACTGCTGAAGCCATTCTGCCCACCGTGTCTGAGGCTCCCTGTAGTCACCTGTTGCCTGTGTTTGTCTGAGGCTCCCTGTAGTCACCTGTGGCCTGTGTTTGTCTGAGGCTCCCCGTAGTCACCTGTCCTCTATTTATACCATCTCTGTGACCATGGCTGCCCGGGGAACGTTTCTCAGCTGGGAGGATTTTTGCCTAAACACTGTTCACTGTGGTAAGACAGGGGGTGGGGTGATGTCATGTGAAAAGCCATATCATTCACATGATGTCAGTTTCTATTAATATCAATAAGTCTCGTCTTTGTTTTGCAAAATTGTTCTCCTTTGTGCAGTGACAATTCCAAATTATCTTCAGGGGTGGGGCGGGGTCAAGGTAGGGGCAGGGTCTAAAACCAAGGCTGTCACCAACTTCTTTTTACAAAGTGCACAAAATAAAAAAAATGCTTACTTTTCCTAATAAACTCTGCACTCTTTTGTTAATAAGTATATAGCACAATTGTCAGAACGTAGCTTCAAAACAAATGTATTCCGCAGGTTGCATGTCAGCTATCAAACTAATTCATGGGCTTCGGAGAAAGTTTGGCGTTGGGAGGGGTACACAAAATAATACTACTGAAAATATATACCAGTGCAACAATATATAGCTTAAACTTATGTTTGAATTCAATGGCAACAAAATTGCTAAATCTGAAAAATCTGAAAATCAAGATATTTAATCAAAATACTTGTATACATCAGCCCTTGTGCATTCGCGCTTTACGATACGCAAATTCACAGATCCGCGAAAATGTAATTGGAACCGAACTTATTTGCATCCGCGTTTTTTTTGCACATCAGCGAAATCCTCGAAAAACCCTGCAGAAGTGTTTAATTATTGTAGTAAGCCGTGTTCTATGAATTAGTAGGGAAACATTAGTATACTGTACTGTAAATGTGCTAGTGTGACAAGTATCCGTTAGGCGATAGGCTACTGTACTCTATTTTTACATCAAACATTTGTTTTTTTAAAGGTAAAATACTGCTAACTTTGAAATTAAAGTGTTCGGGGAGCATGACTGGGGTCATATTTAGGGTTTAAACTACAGAAATAAGCGCATATTACCATTTTTAGTGACTCCACCAAACATCCGCGAGTCCTCTTCATTCGAGACGGGCTCTGGAACCTCTGGAAGGTCTGACTGTACATAACCATGGAACTTAAACATATGCTGCATAGCTGTATGTATGTGTACGAAAAGTACACGTTCACGTTAAGAGTAAACAAAAATTAAAAAGTGTTGAACCATTGTTGAAAAGATATGACCATTACTACATTTATAGAAGTTATAGCTTCAGTAATTCATTATTAATGAATCCAGGCTAATTCATGCTGTCTCTCTCAGTCTCTCTACGACACTACAACAATGAATTAGGTACCTTAGCTAAACGTATACCTTCACAGTTGCGTACAATTAATCGTAACATTTTCTTAAGTTGTCCACTGTGGTATGTAACTGATTTCTGGGATGATTTATCTATTAATGTTAGTCATAATGCTTGCCATTATGCTGCTGTGTCAGCAGGGATAAGAATGAATAACCCGCGAAAATCAAAAACCGATTTATGTAATTACTGTGTTAAATTTCCTAAAATACACGTAAGACTTAAAGTTATTTACAGATTAGGAACCCACATTAGCAAAGTTGCAGGAAAAAACAGAAACGTTACCAAATTGCCAGCTGTAGTCAGTTTATTTAAGAAGTAGCGTGCACAATGTGATATGCATGTTATTGTTTAGTAAAGTACTTACAACATTCTTTACTTAAAAAAATACCTAATATTTCATATTCTCTTTTTTCTCATACCCCCTTTTATTCTCAAACTGATATTTGAAGTGGTGGCGAAAATGCCGGTATTCGGGTACGGTGCATATAACGTCATCACACCCATGATCTCGATAAACTACTGGCCCGCTCCTTGCCATTTTATTTCAAAACTACTAAATGTTATATAAAATACTAAACACTTTAGATTTCTATAAGACAGAATTTAAATGCAAAGGTTTTTTTATTGGGGGGGAGGGGGGCATGAAGCAAATTATAGGAGGGAAACAGAACATATGTAAACATGTCCCCCACCCCCCTCCGGTTCCTACATCCCTAGCCAAGTTGAAGTCTCCATACCTAAGGCACTTGAAAACATTGTAACTGCAATTCAAAACCCAACATCCTGCTCCGCCCCCACTCCTGTCCCAAGACGTCTTATTTTTCATTGTAGAGAAAAGCACGAATTGTTGTCTCCAAATCTCATCTCCATAGCAGAAGCATTAAGCTGAATGTACTGAATGACCGATGGTACAATCGTAGCACTGGACTCATTACCACATAACCTTGTCTATCATGAACATCCCAGATGCCTCTAAGCCTTAAAAGACGTGTAGAGTTCATTCAGTACTATTCAGGATGTAAGCGATTGCTAGTACATGAGCATCCCGCCTGACAGGTGAAGTCCAGTTGTAATCCTTATTCCAGATAGTCGGTCATAATCCCAACAGCAAGACAACTGGGGAAGCCTAAACACTGCAGGCATAAAACTACATATAAAATAAAAGTAGTTCGGAAAAAATGTCAGTGGATCTAACAGGGTTTCTTCACCACAATGTGCAGGGGCATTGTTGCATTAGTAATTGTGGACTGTGAAATGTGATATATTGGCTATTAGACCTCTAGAAGAATCGCTCCATTCTTCTTCCATGTTGGAATCTGATCACAACATGTCTTCATCACTAGACATACAAAAATCTGTACAAATTGCTTGACATACAAGAGATTTTTTTATCACTCCAGAACTGACAGCCTAGTCAATTGAAAGTCATATTTAAGTGCGTTCATACATGTAGAAGAAATTTTGACAAGCCGAGGACCTTTATTGTTATTTTTTCAGAAAGTTCTTTTTCCTCCTCCTGGATTTCGCTCCTCAAATTCAAGATTCACAAAAACTGAGCCTGGTTTTGTAATTAATGATTGTGAAATCATTTTTACCACAGTCAACGAATTCAGGGCTGCTTTATTGTCAGTGTTGGTGCAATGTGGGTGATTGTCTGCGGTTGTGGAATTTGAATAGCGTCCAGTATATTTGGGGTGTAAATATACAGACAGGAGTGTTCAAAAGTCAACGCTGGACGTTTGCATTTGGTGTAATTTGTTTAGCAGACACTTTCATGAAGAGACATGAAAATAGTATTTTTCTAGGTTTGTATCTTACCTGAGTGCTTGGTTGTGCAATTTTAATTTACAGCTAATATCCTGTTGTGCGATTAATGGTCTGGAGAGAGCCGTAAACATATGCTTCTTCAATGGCCTGCAAGAACTATTTCTAACAAGACTTTTTTTAAACCAACTGTGTGATGAAGCGAATCTCCAATCTATTGTTATTTGAGTCATATATCATGGAGAAGGATGCCGGAAAGAGTTGTTCACAGGAAATGACACGGTAGGGAAATACAGATCATGGTGTTTGTGTTTGGAGCCCAAACTGGGGAGACATACTTTTTCTTGTTTATTGCTCTCAGCTTCTGCCTTGTCTCATGTGTTTAGAGTTTCAAAGTGTTCTATGACTTGCAGCCATAATTTGCAATACAGTCGTCATGTGATCCTGGTGAGCATTGTCTAATGGAAAGATTATTGGTTTCACTACGTAGTGAAACTGTTCACAGAGTAGATATTCATTTACCACATTTGTGCTGTGTGTAGAGGTATGGAGAACTGGGGTTTTAAACACTTGTTTGGAAACAAAATTGCAGATCCTGAAAACTGGTTAATTAGGTGTTATTTATAAATGTCTGCCTATGTACAGCAGAATGTAACCTGTCAGAAGAGTAGGCATTACTCCGTGAAGAATTTGTGGTGTGTATAGAGGTATGGAGAATTGAAATGTCAAACATAGCAGAATGCAAACAAAGCAGTGGCTTTGAGAAAGCAAATGGGGGGTTTAAGGTTTCCTTTCTGCCATTAACATTCTGTAATTGCTGGGAGACACCAGAGACAATGGAGCAGGGCTCACGATCTGTATGCTTCCATTTCAAATGGCACCTTTGCCTGATCTTACCCTGTCTTGGAACCAGTTTGTCAGCTGCCTTCTTCCTTCCACAGGTAACTGTGGAAATTCATCTGACTGCCGAATCTATCTGACTGAGGAATCTGTCTGACTGCCGAATTTGGTCATGACATAATTGTCTCTTATGAACATTCCCTCACATGCAGGCCTTTGTTTTCAGTGGAGATGCAGCATTATACAGGATAAATGGAATTTCATCTAATTTATATTAGCGGCGGTATTAGTGGTTGTGTTGTGGGCCGATTATCGTATTTGTACTCGTCACTTGCTTCATTGCTCTTCCTGTGACTCTCAGTATAGGAACCTGCTGTTGGTGGTCAGCTGAGGTCATAGATAATATTTTAGCAAACGCTTGTGCACCTGAGACATGATGGAAATAAGAAGACATATTGTGACACCGTTGGAAGCTTTAAGAAGTAATCACTCATTTCTTTCAGCAAGAGCAGCCCTATCATGCAGAAGGTTTGCTGGAAACTTTAAATCTCTCTGATTCCACAAAACGTTCACCAGCGGGTGAATTTAAAGATGATGTGTTCAGCTGTCTGGTCCTTTTCATTCACATTTGGGATGTAGCAACCTATCCCTGGAAAAAGGCACAACATAACCATTAGACTCCGGTCAGGTTGGGGGTATCACCCTGCCATCTCTCTACCCCCCCCCCCCAGGACCCCTGGTCTGAAATATTTTCCTCCTTTATGCCCCCATCCCCCCATGTTTTGACCTCTGTGCAAAGACTCCTATTGTATTTGTACAATGCAGCATTAAAATTAACATTGTAACAAGGTGCTAATCTTCCCCAAGACATAGAGTTCATAAAGAATGCATAGTGAGAGTCTGACATAAATGATGTTCCACAAGCTACTTGTTTTATAGACTTATTTCTGTATAACTCAGGTGAATTGGGGTCAAAGCCCTGACACTCACCCACATCAGGTTTGAAGATGGTACCATTGGTGAGTTGAACCAGGAACTTCCAGTAGGTTTGAGCAGCTTCATTGCCTGCTATGCCATTGATGCTCTCCAGGTAGGGGCCATAATTGAAGTTCTCACACACCGTGAACCTGTAGAGATGGTAGGAATTTTTGTGTGCATGTTCTATCTGTCCTCTTGAATGCGAGGTAAGACCGTGTGTAGATGATTTTTCATGTAGCCTTTTCAAATGGAAAGCTTGTCACTCTGATTAACTGGTGTGAAAATTCTGCTGTATAAGAAGGGTATATCAAGAACCTCAACTAATATTGACCTATATGAAGGCTATTCTGTAAGGCTGTAATGAACGAATGAAGGAATGAATGATCCGTCTGGTTCTGGGTGTGTGTCTGCTAGACAGATATGAACTTTGTATCATTTTCTCACTTGAAGTCATTCGATTCCATCATCAGCCGTCTCATGGCGCCCAGCAGTACGCCCCTGTAGGCGATAGTGGTGCTGTAGGTCTGATTAGGAGTGTTTGTGATGCTGTCAAACACCGTCATACTGAGGGGGGACATTGCAGAACCTGTGCAAAGACATGATTGGCTACTCTGCAAAAATGTTGATTACCCCTTACCTACACCCAGAATCTGTGAGATTTATGGGCAAAACTTCCATTTTACTATACACTTGGATGGTTAGTGAGGACAGTGTTTAGGACCTGTATAGCCAACATTGTCAGTCTACTCAACACACAGCGCTAACCTTAACCAATCAAACAAAATACAAGAATTTTGGGATTTTTATGTTTTGATTGCATTCTCAGATTTTTGTGGGGACCTGAAAATATATATGTATATAGTTTATTCTTCAATGTTCAGTATTTAATGATTGTTGATCCATTATGTTGATACATTATGTCTTGTCCCTTAAACTTATGCCTCTTCACAGTCTGGATCTAGGCAACTGGGTATTTCACTGCACATTGTGCTGAATATAATTGTGTATCTGACACATACAACTTTGAAACTTGAAACATAATAAACCCATAATTAAACCTCGAGCTACATCTTATTAAATGTATCAGTCACAAAGACTGTTGCTGAGAAAAACTTGGTGGATCACTGTGTGCCTGAAATTAACATTAAAAGCCTGTTGGGCACATTCAGTTATTTTTCTTAGTCCACACTATAACGGATCAAATGGATATCGGCTGTAGCAGAATGATAAATGTTTCCGCATGTCTCCTACCTGCCAGTGCAGGAGCCTGGAGGACCAGCAGTAGGACTGCTGTGACAAGGAGAATCATTGCAGTTGCAGGCTTCATTCTCTCAGCTCTCGTGCGAGGCTATTCTCTCACCTGTTACCTGTCCTCTACCTATGCCTCTCTTTATACTGCTATGAAAGCCTTTGTCAGCACAATGTTCCTTTGCTGTGTCCACAAGATTGCTTAATGTGTGATTTGGCATGCTGTCGGTATTCAAATAATGGAAGTGCTTAATATTTGTTTTTACAGCTACAAGGAAAGCTATGCATAGGAAAGTTATGTAAGATATTCTGACAAGTTTTTGGAATTGTTTTAATTTGTAGCCATAACCATTATTTTATTTGTGGTCAGTTTTATAAATAAAAGCCATTTCCTTAAAATATGAGCTCTAAATTCCTTTTCTAATTCAATGGATATAGCCTTGATAACTTATTCTGGTTAATGTGATAAGTAATGGATACAGTACAATGTAACCTGTATTATAATCCTGCTGTCAGCAATTCTCCAGATAAGGATGGTGTTCTTAAGTAACACTATCAGGGGTCGGTCAAGCATTGGATTAATAAATAGACAGACAGACACACACAACTCCATTTCCAAAAAAGTTGGGACACTGTGGAAAATGTAAATAAAAACAGAAAGCTATGATTTACAAATCATACAAACCCATATTTAATTGGTAATTAAATTTTAACTGATGGACGGGTCTAATAACATCCATTTTAAAAGGTTTTGGAACATATCCAAGCCTAAGAGATGAGTTTAACACATTTAATAGGGTAGAGCTAATCTGTGGTACAATTTCCGTGAGGAATTTTGTAGGAATTGGGTCTATGAGGCTAGTAGATGATTTACATGAAGAAACTAGGCCCAGAAGTTCTGATTGTTTTATATGAAGAAAAGATTCAAAGGTCTCATTATTGGTAGGCATAAGACTAGCAGGAGGCTGGCAGCCGTATGTAGCTACAGACGTGCACTGGATGGTCTTTCTAATCTTGGTTGTTTTACCATTGAAAAATGTAATAAAGTCATCACTCATAAGAGCTTGCTGGACTTGCAAGTTTACTGAAGAATTCTGTGTTAACCTAGACACAGATTCAAATAGGAATTTAGGATTTGTTTTGTTCACTTCTATTAATCTGGAGAGATACACAGATCTAGCAGTCACTAGAGCTTGTCTATATTTAGAGAGGCTCTCTTTCCAGGCAGATTTGAAAACTTCTAGTTTAGTTGAGTGCCATTTGTGCTCTAGCTTACGTGATGCCTGTTTGAGTTCACGTGTGTGATCAGAGTACCAGGGGGCAGGTTTCTTAACTCTATGCCTTATTTTCTTAAGCGGAGCTACAAGACCTAGAGTGCTGTGAAGCGATTTCTCCATGTTCACAGTTACCTGTTCAAGTTCATTTACACACGATGCTTCAGATGTAAGGCTGAAAGACAGTGGAAGCTGTTTGATGAACACTGTTGTAGTTACTGAGTCAATGGAACGTCTGATTCTGTACTTTGGAGCTGTGGTCGACGGGAGGCTATACTGGATTTCAAACATTATCAAGTAATGATCAGAGAGCAGAGGACTCTGAGGTATAATAGATACATGTTCCACCAGGATGCCATGGCTAATAATCACATAAGGGTATGGTTACAGGCATGAGTAGGCCGGCTACATTCTGGCACACACCTACAGAGTCTAGGATAGCTGCAAACGCTGTTTTTAAAGGATCACTGTTATTCTCCATGTGGATATTAAAATCACCAACAATAACAGCTTTGTCAGTAGTGACCACCAGGTTTGTTAAAAAATCAG
>JAODKC010000039.1:4234195-4256077 GCA_026777985.1 Mormyrops attenuatus
TGTAATCAGCTGGAGTAGATTCATTTAGTGCCATGAATTCATTTGGTTTAAGCCAGGTCTCAGTAAGGCACAGGGCACCAAGACTAAAATCGGTAATTATTTCATTTATTAGTAGTGCCTTAGGAGCCAGTAACCTTACATTGAAAAGTCCAAGTTTAAGCATTGCATCACACCTATTATCTAGCAATGGATTCATTGTAATTTTTATTAAATTGTTATGACATACACTACGGTTCAATAGGCTTCCATGATTAAAACTGTGGGGAACAGACACAGTCTCAATAACATGAACCCTAGGTGACGACTCAAGGTTCTTCACCTTGAGCCATAAGCTTCCTCTCATCTCTATGTGTGTCTCATGGGGCACAAGATAGACAAAAAGGCAATTTCCCCATGGGGACCAATTGAGTAACACTATTTTTACAACAGCCTCTGACATATGTATAATACCAATTGTTCTTTCATTTATTAGTCAAACAAACCAATGAACTTATGAAACTAACCAGTGTATTAATTATAGCTACAGCTACAGTCACATTCATGGATTTCTGGTGCTGAATACACAGATGCCCTCTTGTGACCAATCGACTTAATAGTTTTCTGAGTGCTAAACAGGCTTGGATATTTATATGCGGCAAAGCGCCATCTCCTGGAATTTTGCATACAGCGTTATTTGATGAGGACATAATGTTGTTTGTGATTCTGCCTTATTAGTAAAGTCAGATTTATTGTCATTGTTCACATGCAATACAAAATACACATAGTAAAGTTTGACAGTGGGATAGGTAAATAAATAAAAAATAAATAAAATCTAATAATGCAGAAATAAGTTTGCTGAGTAAAGTGCAAGGGTCACACACACACACAGTGTCACTATGAAACCAAACATTTACGCTCCGTGATAAACAGGGCTAATTTTGTCCTTCCCATGGGAAGCAGCACCATTTCTGGGCTTGCTGCTTAACACAAGTGCAGTAACCCTGCCGTCATTCAGACGGGCTCTAAGCATTCAAGTCGCGGCTTTCACATCCATTACAATTTACATGCACATTATGAAAATGAGGCGATGGCGTCATTTAGCGATAGCCAATAGCTACTGTCCTTGCTGAGGAGTTGGCGACAGTGAAGACGAATAGGGGGCGGCTTCACTGGAAGACCAGACAACCAGCGGTAACTCCGTGTTTGTTTGAGGAGTTGGCGACAGTGAAGACGAGTAGGGGGCGGCTTTACTGGAAAACCAGACAACCAGCGGTAACTCCGTGTTTGTTTACCTACTAGGGAAGGAGAGGTAAATGAATCGTACCGCCCAACATCTGATCCTTTGAAGTGCCTCATTACCGAAATGAGATCGACATTGAATAATAACTTGCCCGCCTTCATGTATTTTCTTAATCTTGGTCTATTGATGCTTGCCAGGTAACTTGTCCTTCTGACATGGGTAGAACTTATCTTTCTTCATTTTACTTGCTCGTTAAGCGTAATTATTGTGGTGACATCGCGTTTTTTCTGCTTGGCCTGGTTCCTTCCTACTTCCTGACTGGCGTTCAGTCACATGAAGCCCACTGACACTAGAGGATGTTGCCGTGGTACTTAAGTTAAATAAGACTTAACATCGTGGGTGAAGTGTAGGTGTTAAAGGATCTTCCTAACTAATCCCATCCGGTGTGATTTCCCGAGATCCCTGCTTATTTCAGGTTTAATTCTTATATGTTTCTTGTAACTGACGTTGTATTTATTCTATCAGATTGATATTGATGTTAGATTTTTATACACGTGAGTGTTTATACTAATTTCAGTAAGAATAATTATTGTGAGTTATAACTTTGCCGTTTTCGTGTTTGTTTGACAAGCCAGTTCAAAATCAACGTAAGCATATGTCTTCCCTGCTTAAAGTATGAAATATTGGTCTCATAAATATTGCAAGCAGTGTAACATGACTGAGGCTGTTTTCATACACGAGCATCACATTCAGCGGAAAAGGAATTCTGAAGCAAAATTGGAGTGTAAAATGTATTACACTGTTGATAATGGTATTGTAAATGTGTGATGATTCATGCTACCTAACAGTTGTACAGGGAGAGCAGTGATCAGGATTTTAGTTGAGAAACACAGCGATTAAGCTGTCGGAGATGTTCAACCGATTACACAGACTGCCCCCTGCCAAGGTGCTGTTGCAGTAATGAAACCAGCTGTCAGACATTTCAACAACTTTCTCAAGTTTTCTGCTACCAGGTTCTTCTCGGTGACCTGTGACAATATGTACTGTATGTTTCAGGACAGAGATACAGCCAGCTCTAACAGCTACTGTGTCCTGTAATGCTAGTGAGTTAATTGCTTTGCTAAATGATGAAATGTTCTGTATTTCCACTGATCTGTTTTGCACCAATGCCCTTGAGGGAAGCAGCTTCCCATAAATCTGTCAGGTTACTTGTGTGAGAGCTGGGGGGGTGGCACAGGCTATGGAAGAAGAGGAGGGACTATGAAAAGTGTGGAACCTCACAGGACCATTCCGGTTCAGGGGGTGTGGCTCGGAATAGCAGCGTAATCTGGCTGCTGCTTCACCCCAGAATTAGTTTCAGACGGTTCACGAGAGATCATGTGGGTTAGAGGATGTATTTTTACCCCGTTATGCTTCTGTTGGGGTGGGGAGGAGAATCTGCGGCAGGCTGCTGTGTAGTGTTGCCCATTTGGGTTAAGGATGGCATGGAAGGACCTCCCTCTCATGACTGCAACCAGAATCTTTAAAGCTGCCCATTGTTTTACTTTATTTTTTCTATATACAGTTTGGTGAAGGAAGTGCTAATTCCAGTCTATTAAACACTGTCCACCCCCTGGACTACATTTTAACTGTGACTGAGCAGGAGTTGGGCTCCCTTCTTGGCCTCAGAAGGTGGAGCGTTGTTCTTTTCTGCTGAGCACGTTGGTGCTCTGACGTTACACTTAGCTGGAAGCTGATGTGTGTTCCGATGTGTTGAATTATCGGGACCTTCTGCCTTTCAGGGTGTTGTCCACCATGGAGGTACGCTCTGCACATCCAAAATGGATCTGAGTCACAGACCTTGATTTATGTTGTGTCTTCCTGTAAAGGTTCGAAGCTGGGTTGGCATGATGTGGCTATGTAGGAGATGTCCTGGTGTGGACAGCTGGAGGAGAATGCGATGGAAACAGCGAGCTGCTCCTTCCCAAACAATCTTCACCTCATGGAAGGGTAAGACCTGACAGCTCATCTGGCTTCAGTTTTCAGCTGCTGAAATTGATTGTAATACCATGAATTGATCTTTAAAATTGACCTTGACTGGGACTGTTTTATTTTTCAGATTTGAAACAGAGACATCTCTCAAGTATGGACATGAAGAGAACCTGGCCCTTAGAGCCGCACTGGTAAGCACAGGTTGATTTTCTCATCTGCACTTACATAGCCATCTTCAGACCTCGTAACACGAAACAGGCTTTGCAGTGTGGATGCCTGGATGTCTGCAGTAGGAGACAGTATGGAACACTCACCTCTTCTCATGTGGTGGTTTAGTAGGTGATATTTTAAGCAGATGTTCTTATTGAAAGGAGTGTCTACAGTAGGCTGGGCAGACCTTTTTCTTTGGTTGGGCTGTCAGTGAAGCCATTTGGTTTATGCCAAATTTGGGGCGATCTGCAGGTCGTCAGATTGGCTTCTTGCCTGCCGTTGCCATGTGAGTGGTGATAAGATCTGTTGAATTTTGTGACACAGGCATCAGAGTCTGGGCACGGCACTGTGGAGGCCACAGAGGAGGGAGCCCCTTCTGTCCTTAGCCTCTGGGCCCGTACCTGTATTCAGGGCTCTGCGTTTCAATACCAGCTTTGCTGCAGGTAAGCAGGACAGCTTCTCATAGCTAAAAAGACAACTGTGTAATTATAAAAATATTGTAAATATTAAAATAAATATTGTAAATATCTGAAGATTCATACCCACATGTCTATCATGGTTTGGCTGAACATCCCAGAATATTACATTGACGGAAATGCTATGTAATAATTAATGCATAAAATCCAGTGACCTTTTACTGTTGCAGAGCTTTCACTGCCATATATTAATGAGTTCTTAACGAACAGCTGAACTGCAGGTGGTTCTTCACTGATTTAAAATTATTTTTTTAAGTTTATTTTTTATTGTATCCTCGATCTCATTCTTTCGGTCACTCCTCCAAGATTGCGACCATAGGTGAGGGTAAGAATGTACAACGACAAGTAAATTCACAGCTTCATCTTCCGGCCTGGCTTTCCCTTTACCAAAGAGAACAGCACAGCGCCTGCATTACTGATGATGCTGCGTCGATCTTCCTGTCGATCTCCCACCTTCTTCCCTCACTGGCGAAAATGACCCGAGACACCTAGGACCCTATTTTACATCTGGAGCAAAGGGGCAGTGGGCGCGACGCAGGTGTCATTTTCGGGTGAAGAGATCAGCTGAGTTGTCAACTGATCACCATCCTGGATCACCACCAGGATTGCGAGGACATGCTGCTTCCTTTGAACTTATTTTTTACTAATTTTTATTGAAAGAATTATTTTTTTAAATCAACTTGTTTAGCCTATACTTTATACTATATGATTATTTAATTTCTATATAATTATTATGTAATTATATTAATTATTCACGAGTTTTGGATTGTAGCATTTACTTCTAAATGTATATTAAATGTAAAAGTTTCATTTAGTTACATTTTCGGCTTTCTGACCACTACAGCATTGCGTTTGGTCATGTAGAGGGGCGTGACATAAGGGTCCATCCGCGTAAGGGTCATTTACATGCGATGCCCATATTTTGGTGTTTCTCTACCCAAAACGTGTATCTAGCCCAAGTGAGCATAAACCCCAGACTTAAGTTGAAGGGAGAATTACGCCTAAGTGAAAAAAAAGGTGCAGGTACGCACTCTTTGGACTTAAGAACATGGGAGAATCAACCCCTTAGCTAATAAGCTTATTGTCTCTCACAGACCCCATTGAGATACACAAGCAGAGGCTCTACCTGTGGTTCAGCCATTTGCCCCAGGAGGAGAAGCAGTTCGGCGGGTACTTCACCCCAGAGACTATGCACATAGATCCACTGATCCTGGAGAGAAAGCCAGCAGAGAGCAGGGGCATCGAGAGGTCGCAGATCCCCCACCACCCCTCGCTGAGTGTAGAGCAGCTCTTTGATCGCCCGCCAGGGCACCCCAGTGAGCGAGGGATGAACCTTATGCTTTATGGGGCTGTAGGAACAGGTAAAAGCACGGTGGTGCGCAAGCTAGTGTTGGACTGGTGTGCTGGTACCGCCCTCTCCCAGTTCAAGCTGCTGGTGCCTTTCTCCTGTGAGGATCTCTCCCAGTCAAAGAATCCCACCTCCCTGCGTGATCTGGTAGGCCGTAAGTACCTGCACCTACGCCGGACTCCCTTCCTCAGTGGCGAGGCTCAGCAAGCGCGGGATGTCCTCTTCATCTTCAATGGCATGGAGAGGATGAGGCTGAACTTCCGCATCGCCTCCACTGAGCTCTGCAGCGACCCTAATGAGGCACTTCCCACGGGGACCGTCATGGTCAACCTTCTGAGGAAGTACCTCCTGCCTGAGGTAGGAAGAGGCCTCCTTAACTCTGTATATAGCGTCACTGCTCCAGGTTTGGCATGGAGAGTCAAAATGCATCTTTTTAGGCTCTGTGGTGTGTGATTTCCATTGGTTGGTGTGAACAGCTGTTTCTTTTTATGAGGGCAAGCCACTGTCTGTTGTATACTTAGGGATGGTATACGGCTACTTTCAGGTTATATGGTTTGATAAATGTTTTCCAGGCTACCATACTGGTCACCACCAGACTATCCGCGGTGGAGCATATCCCCAAGAAGTATGTGAGCCGCTACGTGCAGATCTGTGGCTTCAATGACCCAGAGAGCCAGCGCTCCTACTTCACCAGCAGGCTCCTCCAGCAGGCCACAGAGAAGCTCAATCCACAGGCTGAGTCACTGATCGAGCTGCTCTATCTCAACCTGCAGAGGGAGAGCCAGTTAGCCTTCGCCTGCTACTTGCCGTCCTACTGCTGGCTCACCTGCGCCACCCTGCATTTCCTGCATTTCACGGACACCCAGGCGCCCATCCGCACACTCACAGGCATCTTCACCAGCTTTCTCCGGCTCAACTTCGGTGGGGAGGTGCTGGAGGTGAACGTGGGCACCAGCAGTGCCACAGAGCAGAGTTCCCTGATGCGATATGTGGTGCAGACGGTGGGGAAGCTGGCTTTTGATGGTGTCACCAAAAGACGGACGCGCTTCACCGAGGAGGAGCTGGAGCAGTGGGTGGGTGGCAAGACTAAAACGGACGAGGAACTGCAGCAGTTGTCCGTGTTCCGCAACGACGTGCTGGACTTCTTTCTGGTGCCCTGCGTGGAGAACACCAAATTGCTGGAGGCTGGGGACGTGACCAAACATCGATATGTATTCGCCATACCTACTATGCAGGAGTATCTTGCTGCACTCTACATGGTGCTGGGAGAGAACAAGTCAGCTCTGGAGAGGTTTAGCCGAGACATGTCCATGGCTCTGGGACAGGCAGGGGAGGATCTGCAAAGCCTGGGGAACATTCTTTCTAAGTTTATCCCCCTCAGAATCTTCGCTGTCTTCAACCTTCTCCGGCTGGCACCCAATCTGTATGAGCGCGTGCTCAACATGACCAAAGGCCGCATTGCCCGAACCATGGCAGCCGAGATGTTCCGCTCAGAGGATAGCTTCAATGAGGATGTGCTGGACCAGGTGGAGCAGAGCCTGCTGGGCGTTCAGGGTCCACAGCCGGAGCAAGAGCTGGATTTGAAGTCCTTTGAGCTCTATCCCATCTTCATGGGAGGTCTTCTGCACTATGGAAACCGAGCCCTGCTAGAGCAGTTAGGCTGTCACATCACCAGCGCGGCCGTGGCACAGATCACGCGTGGCCTCACCCGCCGGCTGGCTCAGCACAGCCAAAAGAATCTGCCGCCCACTGAGCTTATGGACCTTCTGCTGTTCCTCTACGAGTTCCAGAACCCACGCCTTACAAGCCAGGTCCTGAGCTCCCTCAAGACCATCAACCTCTCCACCATTCGCATGACACCCATCAAATGCTTCATATTGAGCTGGGTGCTGACCTGCAGCCCCCGAAGGCTTCTTCTGGATGAGCTGAACCTGTCCTCCTGCCATCTCAGGCCCGACATGCTGAAGATGCTGAGATCAGCCTTCCGCTGCACTCGTCATCTGAAGTGAGGGGCCTTCTCTTGCAGTTTCTGGTAAAACAAGTATGGATTGTATGAGTTTCTAGTATATGGTATTCCCAGTCTCTGTGACACCACAGGGTCGGGATAACCCCAGGCATGGCAGAACTGGCTGACATATAACAGCCATAACGCTGCAGGGTTGGACAGCAGGGCTCATTGTGCAGTTACTGGCATGCTTTGCACTGCACTGCATTTTAAATAGTGTAAATTATCATGTGTACGTGTATTTCTGTTAATAGTAAATGTCTTAGCTGTGTAATATATGCAGTGGGATGCATGTGTTTTGTTGGCGTGTAACCATGAGTGTCATGTAAATCGTTGGCATTATCAGTAGTGGCTGATAATGACCTTCCATTTTAAAAGTGCTGTCCTCTCCTTTACTAAAATGACTCACACATTCGCTACAATACGTATAAGGGTCCGCTTCCACGCGCTCACCACAATACGTATAAGGGTCCACTTCCACGCGCTCACCACAATACGTATAAGGGTCCACTTCTACGCGCTCACCACAATACGTGTACGGGTCCCCTTCCACGCGCTCACCACAATGCGTATAAGGGTCCGCTTCCACGCGCTCACCACAACGCGTATAAGGGTCCGCTTCCACGCGCTCACCACAATACGTGTAAGGGTCCCCTTCCACGCGCTCACCACAATGCGTATAAGGGTCCGCTTCCACGCGCTCACCACAATACGTATAAGGGTCCGCTTCCACGCACTCAGCACAATATGTATGTGGCTCCGAAAACATTCTGCGACTTGAGTTGTGCCATGACATAGAACGAACAAGGCAGTGGTGTCATTTGAAGTTTAAGGCCACCTTACCTCAAGCTAATAAGGTGCTGAGTTTGCACTAAACACACACACACACTCACTCACAATTGACAATGGTGTGTGTAGACTTGTGTAGAGAACTGTCCGCTGATTTGCGCATACTTCTGTCTGTAGATTATAAGCTGCCACTGGCCTGGTATATGCCTCATACTTACTTGCTCCCTTGCAGCACTCGCAGCGTTTGCATTATGTTTGCATTGCACCTCACTGTTTTAATGTACTCTGCTTTAAGCACTTTATTTTGTATTTATGTTTATTTTGTGTGTGTGATCATTGTTTAGTCTAGCAGTCTCTTTAGTGGACGTATGACAAACTCTTTCATTCAATTGAATTAAGATAATCATAACATGATCACACCTTGGAAACCCAACACATTTCCGTGTGTGTGTGACGCGTTAGGCTGTGTGACAACCCCCTGCTGGAGTCGGGAGCCCAGCACCTGCTGGAGGGTCTGCAGGGGAACCACTCACTGAAAAGGCTGGACCTCATGCACACAGGCCTAGAGGACAGTGCAGCCAGGCAGCTTGCAGAGCACCTAAGTGACATGACGAGCCCCGGAGGCCTAGAGGAGCTCAACGTGGCCTACAACGACATTGGGGACAGCGCCGCTCTGAAGCTGGTGGCGGCATGCCGGAAGCACCCGACAGTGCATATCGTGCAGTGAGTAACAGCCCCAACCCCTCAAGCCCCACTAAGACACCACAGTTCACTGATTTACTGATTTATCTCTCCCTCCTCACTGTCACTCCTCCATCTCTGTCTCTCTCTCCTCTCTGTCACTCCTCCACCTCTCTATCTCTCTCTCCTGTCTGTCACTCTTCCATCTCTGTCTCTCTGTTCTCTGTCACTCCTCCACCTCTCTATCTCTCTCTCCTGTCACTCCTCCACCTCTCTATCTCTCTCTCCTGTCACTCCTCCATTTCTGTCTCAATCTCTCTCCTTTCTCTGTCACTCCTCCATCTCTTCACTCTCGTTCTCTCTCTCTGTGGGGTATCCTTCTAGCCTGTACCTGAACCAGCTGAGTGAGTTGGGTAAGCAGTCCCTGTATGTGAATGGCAGTGAAGCTGGCGCCACTCATCGGCCCAAAGTCCTGACCTCTGTGACCGAGGGCGCGGACCTATCTGAGGCCTGGCCGCGCATCCTCAGCATCATCCGCCAGAACGCCACATCCTGGGACCGTGGTCGTGTCCGTGAGCAGCTTCTGGACTTTCTCAGGGACCTGGAGTCCAGCCGGCGCCAGCAACGCAACTTCCTGAAGAAGTACCACTTCCGCCGTGTGGAAAAGGGAGTGAGGGAGTGCCTGCGCACTTTGGATGACAGTACCCCCTAAAAGAAAACAACAAAAGAAAAGAGAACAACTCAGAGGCCTGGTTCCTCTTAGGCACTCAGTGGAGTGTTTGTAAGAATGTTGTAAGAATACAGCCTAGTTTATGGTATAAAGGGCTGGTTTATACTCAACATGTGCAACACATACACTTATGCACCATGGCTGCCACACGTTTCCTGCGGTTATTCCACGTGTCATTTGTGCAGCTACATGTATGCAACATGCAGTACCAATAAATCCCAATAAATCTTGGGCAGTATGGTCAACTTCTGTTACAGGCCTGTATGTGTGGTACAGTTAGTTTAGTTTAAAGTATTAAAGTAGCATCTGATTTATTTACTTTTTAAGAATGAGTGGCCGGAATATATTTAAACTGGAATACTTTCAGAGGCAAGAAAAAAACACTATTGTGTGTCTCTGTGTGCAGCGTCTTCCAAATTTTAGTGGCAGTTAAAGTTTTTTCTGTTTCCTTATTCAATCTGAGCTAAGAAAACAGTGTCATATGTACAATGTACAATGAAATTCTTACTTGAATGCCTTCCCCACAGAGCCACTTATAATCATCCTTGCTGTTTAAACCACACGTACGCGTTGCAAGCATGAAGTATAAACCAGCGCTTATTAAACCGTAATATAACAATTAACAATGATTAAAAAAAATACGAGTTAAATGATGGACAAGTGCTGCCCTTGGACATGACACCATTCCTGGAGCGGGAAAGGTGCCTGGATTTGCAGATGATATTCTCAGCCTGTGCCTTTTGGGTGTGGATGTTTGGCGCTCTGCCCGTCACAGTTGTGCTTCAAAAGCTCCCCACATCTGTGCAGATGGCCACTAGGATGAAGCAGCCAGCTGCCCATGGACATGCCATCACTGACATTCATGTGCCTTCTGGAATGTTCCTTCTGATAAAAAGGAACCTGCTATTGAAATGAAGCTTTATTTGCACATATGAGAACAAGTATGCATGTCTTACTTTTCTGATGGAGTCAGCCATTCATCCCCTTGGGGGGAGCTTAGGGCCCCACTCAAAGGTCAAACAAAGAGACAGATACTCTGTTATGCATGGGATTTGAACTGGAAATTTTCTGATCTCAGGCTCTGACCCACTGAGCCAGCCCCCCAAACTGTTTACACAGTTTACACACAGTAGCCTCAGTAATAAAGCTATTAATTAGGTGGTGTGGCGTTAAGGCAGTTAAGGTCTAAGTGTTGATAGAAATGTTATATCCTAGGATTGAGCGAAAAAATCAAGATAAGTAGTTCACAAAATACAGATACAGCTGACCAAATACATTTGGCTGGATTTTAATTTTTAGTAAAATTGAGTGTTGGGTAATTTTTTATTTAGTTAATCTAAGACTAATGTTTATTTTGTTACTTTGTGCTTCAGGCTGTCTGTGTCCTCACAATGGTGCTTTGTTTTAACTTGAATGCCTCTTTTTTCATGGTGAATTGAAGCTGAGTGTCACAGGAATAACTGTAATATGTTTAGCCTTTTTATTTTGAATGATTAATATGACGTGTTTTTTGTAGCTTTGCTCCACAAGGTTGTTTTTTTTATATTTTTTTAAAGCGGTATGAGGGATAGAGCTGTGGAACAATTTTACATGATATATTTCTGTTCTGACATCCAAATGCTCCTTGGTGTGAGGGATCAGTTTTAGTCCTCTTGGATTAAGCTACTCTCCCTGTTGGCCACAAGAACAATGAAAGGACATACAGATGATGAACAGCATGTCCAGCATGATTCTGCTTAGGTCACATCCATTTCCTGTTGTCTTCCAGCCCAACTAGAACCTGATCCAGGCCCGTACTGAACGCCATCTAGACATGTCCAAACCCAGGGCATAATGATTCAGGAAAATCTTTTTGACTGATCTGATTATATCTGTGACTGTTTTGAAAATCAGGTGACTGATAAAACAGCAATAGCAGTTGCAGGATTTGGGATTCTGGAGCTCAGATTGTTTTCTGTGAGGTTGTCTTGATTTTGTATGTTAATAAAAACTGTTGTTGAGCTCCCCACTGTCTTGTTGAATACGAATACTGCAGGTCATGGTGCCAATTTTAACTTTTACTGGAATCCTTGATGCTTGAGGGATCGGGGATGAACGCTATAATTAGTCGGTTTACTCTGCCTTTACCTCAATTTTTAGGCCCCAGTCTACAAAGGTGGTTTTGCTGTTTTCTGTCAATACTCACCTGGCGAGTCAAACTTTTTGTCTGAACTTTGCTAAGGTAGTAGCCTGCTGTATCTCTGCTGAGCTTAGAGTAGTGTGTAGATACAGTGATCCCCACTATATTGGGGTTCAGCTATCTCGGCCCCGTTCCTGACTTTGGAGCAGGGAAGCAGGAGCCAGAGCTGAGGAATCGAGTAGACTAGAGATTTATTTAGCAAGCAACACGAGCCAAAGCAAAAGACGGATGTCAATGACCGGACTGGGGAAACGTACTTTAACGCTGATTTAAATACACAGGACTAATCAAACAGCAGCGAGAAACAGCTGGTAAACACGGGGATTCCACACGAGGTAGGGAGGGGGGGTGGCACATGGGAGGATTGGAAGAGCGGGGCATGACACATTACATATTATTATTATTATATGTCATATCCTTAGCCCGACGTCCACATATCATATGTGTTTACAAAGTGTGTTTTAATAAGTTTACATGTGTATAAAGCAAGTGGGAGGGGTATTTTAAGGCTTAAACAAATAAAAAAATGTTTATTTATATTGTCTTTCTATATTGTGGATTTTCACCTATCGCTGATGGATCTGGAACGTAACTTCCGTGATTGGCGGGGGATCACTGTAATACCATGCTAAATGTAGTCTGCACATCACTGTCCATTTTGCTTGTTCCTTTCTATACACCAATGAATTGCCTGGATACTTGAGTCACTAAGACACTGCAGGGGGGATGGTAACCCAGGGTCTCACCTGCGGATTCTCCTCTGGTGAAGGCTGACGTCTTACCTACCTGTGAGTAAATCCCAACCCTCCATTGTTCTGGTAATGGATGCACAGTAACCAATGAGAGCACGTGCTTGTCTTACTTTTTTACATTTTTACATTTTTGATATATCATTGCCGCCCTGACACTGCTCCTCAGACCCCCCCTGGAGCCCTGACTTACCAGTATGAGGGGCCCTTACCACTGATGGGTTGAAGGCCTGCCAGGCTGCATGTTGTGGACATAGAAAATGTCCTTATGTCAGGGCTGTGCAGAAAATATGGTTTCAAAACAGCAGTGACAGTGAGTCTGAACTACCGAGGGTAAAACGTACCTTTTTGGTTTCATTATTTTTTATTGATCTCCACTAGAGTTGCTGCCTCTTCCAATTCAGTAGGAATATCTTGCCATATTGCCACTGAAGCTGTTCTCTGGCATATGGTGGTAACCATGTGAAAACAAAGAAGTAACAGCAGATCAAACTGCAGGTCAAACATTCGTTCGAGTGCAAGGCTTTTTGGAACTTAACTGGCTGCAGCAATCTAGGAGTAACGAAATACTTTTTGTAAGAAAGCAGTCTCATCATCTTTCCACAAGGGGGCATCCATGCTTCAATACCAGAGTACCTCCAGCACCTTATATGAACAATTACAATGTCATGCAACAGTGAATTACAAATGAGGCAAATACTTCTTGGGCATTTTTATTTTTGGAAATTACTTGCCAGTCTAAGAAATGTCTCAATTAATCTTGCTTCATCACCTTGTAGGATGAACATATAGCTTGCATTTTTGAACTTGTTCCCAAGCCGCACTCATTCCCATGGTAACAGGACCAGCAGAAGGCACGGGAAATGCGACAGACGTGTTTGTGCTCCCGTCCTGTGCTGCTAGTCTTGGGGCTCCCCCGTGACCTGAGGGACGGGGGTGGCTCGCCTCAGCAGGGAGCTGAGAACAAACCCCTCCAAGCTTTTCCGGTGGCTCATCCAGGGCTGGGCTGCTTCTGGGACGACTCCCAGAGTGCGGCACGGCTTTCACAACCCTGAAAACTTCCTTAATGGGAAATAATTCTCTTTCTACATCACTGTCAATCAAGAAAAGAGCCCGCCCTCTTCACATCTGCAAGTCTCCCACGGGTGAAGCACACTGTGACCAGGATTAACCCGACTTTGTGTTTTGGAAAGGGCACTTAGCGATATCACTATCTTCACACACCACAGCAAACCACTTTAACCCAAGTAACTACAGAACTTCCTCTGATAGGATCCATTAAAAATGAAACTGCAGCAGTACGAGCAGGCGGAGAAGCTTTAAGCAGACTGCAAAAATTCATCTCTCTACAACAGGGAAAATAAACATTTGGCTTAAAAATGCTTCCATAATGGTATTTTTCAGCAATAAACATTCATAAACATTTATTTTACATTAAATATTGATTAAACCATTCAAAAGGTTTCCACACACTGTGACTGGCCCTCTGGGAAAAGATAAGGGCACTTACCTGCTGCAGATGCACGCCAGAGGCCTACAAGATGAAGGAACCTGCAAAAACCACAAGCCATTAGAAATATATGGCCAGTGTATCCAGAAGCGGTGCAACCCTAGGGGAAGCGGTTATGACATTACATTTAGTAAGAGAGGCAGGCATGGGCCCCATGGGGGGGCATTAGGACAATTTACAGGACACTTTCATGGGACCCAAACTCTCTAACAGCACTCCAAGAGACAAGGCGTGTAGAGAGGTGGGCCAGCTTGGGTTTGAACTGCGTTACACTGCTGGGTTCTGCCGGGCACAGAAGCCACCCGGGTCCTAGGACAACCATGTAGCCAACCAGAGGAGAACCTGCCTTCTTGGGTTTGAGCTGCGTTACATTGGTAATACTCTGGAGGAGAGGTACTACATATCGGCCTGGAAAAAAGATCTGAAGCAGGGACACTTCAGAAGAGCGAAAGGAGATGCTGTCCCTAAGACTTGGTCTCATTCTGCTCACAGGGACTTTTATAAGATAAGAGAAATAACCAAAAACTTCCATCTTCGTACCCAGATGCCATTGCTTAGTTACTTATTTATAAAAAAAACAGATTCTCAGACAATAAAACAAACTTCAGAAGAAGGATTTATCCCCACAAGGGCAAAGCAATGACTTCAAAAACAAAGTCCGGGGATGACAACCCAAGATCTCATCTGCAGATTCTCCTCTGATGATAGCTGAAGAAGTACGGCTACTCCTTACAGTAGCAAGACTCAAGACGTACACTGGCCGTTATTTCCAGCTTGCAAAATCCTGCTAATTTACTACAATTTTTTTCAGTATAGGCCCCAGAGACGACATAAACCAATCACAGCTTACGCCAACAATAGTCTAAATGGGAAGTGAATAAGAACTGGAAGTCATCTGAGGAGAGCAAACTAAAGCCCAAAGTTTGACTGAAGAAATAAAAGGTCTGGTAGCCCAAGGCCAGCCAGATGCCCGGGTCTCAGGGCATGCGAACAAGCAGGCCAGAAAGCAGCAGGTGTTGTGGCGTATCACTGTCACGACACCCATAGTGCAGCTCTCTCTATATGATATTTACATTTTCCACTTATAGCTCTTGCTGCTGAATTTAGAATGCGCTGTAAAGCAGACAGAGGTGTCAATTTCAGGTCCAGAAAGTAAAAATCCAGACCAGGATTTTGTTTCAACTTCAGTACTATTTGACTGTGACTCTTTACTCTCAGCTGGTTGGTTGAAACAAAATCCTGTAAAGCAGATAAATACAGCCTAGGACCAGAGCATCACCTGTCTGGGAGTTGATGGGAATCAAACAATTGGTTTGCATGTAAAATTATACCAAGTTTATGGACTGATGTTGTGAAACGCAAAAAAAACAAGCTATGAATTAAGTACTGACAATGCATTGGCAACTGTGTCATTACCACCGAGTACAGGATTATCAATTATCTATTTTATTTATATATATATATATATAAAAATAAAAATCTATTCTGTATATGCAAGTGATTGGGTTCAGTTATACTATGGTGGAAACCAACGGCATACAGAAACCTTTTACCCATATCAGTGTATATGATTTCAGTAATAAAGTTAAAAAGGAGTCCACCAGATTCATTCAAGAATGCTGAGTATGGTCCCAGAGGTCTGGAATGTCTGAAGCACTAGGGGAAAATGGGAGCCAGCAATGTGACAGGTCACCGCAGAGCAGCACAACACAGACGGCGTCAGCAGCTAACGTCCGAATGCAACCAACAGCATGGCTCAGGACAGACTAACACCACAGGCCTACTATATATGAACAAACTTTCCAACAATTCTTTAATTAGTAAAGACTGTAAAGGGATTGAAGTGTCTTTACTTGGGAGACACTTTTACAACTATATGAAGATCATTTTGGAAGGCACTGGGACCCTAACCCTAACCCTCTAGTAACACTGCCACACACGCTGTGAGCTGTATGGGTCGTCTCACTTTGAATTTAAGTGACTGTCTGCAAGGGGCCAATACAAAACGTAGTCTTTATTATTTACTAGTATAGCATTTATTCTATATAGTTTTTTCTATTTCCAGTCCCACAAAGTTCGTTTGAAGCCAAGGACTGGAAACTTTAGTGATCAAACAAAAAATAATTTACAGGCGTTCACCTTTAACACTTGCTGAACGTCATGGCCATCTCTTGGGGGCTGCAATATTTTTAGCATGGGGTTTGGGAACGGAGAGTGACAGCGAAACGTCGCAGAGCCCCAGCAAATTCCACCCACAGCCCCAGGAGAGGCCAGCTGTCTGTCAAGCGCCCCCACGCTTCCTCTCACACCCCCTAACAGCATGCTCAGATAAGCCCCCCTCCCACTGAGTACCGGTCCATTCCCACGCCCCGCTCTCCAGTGAGTCGGGGCTGAGCAAGGCCGTCACGTACATGCTTCAGGAGTGCATGGCAGGGGAGGGGCGTCACGTGTATGCTTCAGAAGTGCATGGCGGGGGAGGGGCGTCACGTGTATGCTTCAGGAGTGCATGGCGGGGGAGGGGCGTCACGTGTATGCTTCAGGAGTGCATGGCGGGGGCGGGGCGTCACGTGTATGCTTCAGGAGTGCATGGCGGGGGGCGGGGCGTCACGTGTATGCTTCAGGAGTGCATGGCAGGGGAGGGGCGTCACGTGTATGCTTCAGGAGTGCATGGCGGGGGAGGGGCGCCACATGTATGCTTCAGGAGTGCATGGCGGGGCGTCACATGAAGGGATTTTCTCTTAGCTTTAACTTCCACATGGCTGGAGACTGCACAGCTTCAGGCAGAACTGAACTCTGGGGCAGGGACACATGAGAGAAACCTGCAAGAATCAAAAGGATCAAACAGAGTGCCAAGGCAAAGAATGATTAGTGTTACACCCATCATTCCTGTTGCCTTAATTCCTTTAGCAGATCTTGTTTTCCATATTTTCCTCAAAAAATGCAAAGCATTAATAAAATATTCTGGCCAGACCATTAAAAAAACCATAGTAACACCAAATTAACCTCACTAGCCAAGTGTTATGAACTTGAAAAGTTAGACTTTTAACCAACATTGTGAAACTGCATCAGCTAGCCCTGATCATATGACCTGCACACCGAAGTTCAGACTGAACTATTGAAAACTTTATTGTTCTTATTTGACTCATAACTCACAAAACTACTTCAGTTCTCCACCAGACCCCTTTCTCATCCAGAACGATTTGTAACAAGAATCAAAGCTGAGATATATCTAACAAAAAGCTACACACCCAGCAGTACTAAATGAAAACATCCATTTTGACATCCATTTTATTGCATATAAAACCAAAATACTTTGAAGATTTTAAGCTATAAGAAGTTACATAACAGCGACTTTAACTCAAATTAATGGTTGTCGCATTACTGGAGCACTGGGCTAAAATTCAATCAAACACTGCAAAACAAGAGAGAACATCCTGGTAATGATATTAAAACTTCCTGAAAAAGTAAGATCAAGACAATCACATGGCAACTTTTCCAACCCCAACAGCGTTGAGGATGGTGCCAGGCATACAGGGCAACTCCCCGCCCCCACCATGCACTCCTAAAGCTGCAGACGGTTTCCGAGCACAGGAGCACCAAAGACCAGAAAAGCCCTACTGGATGATACCTTTGGACAGAAAAAACAGCCCTCTGATTCAATTACTACCCCTGCACCACAAAACCAGGGAAGCTTTCTACTGCAAAATTGTAGGTTTTAAGTTTCAGAGTCCTCCAATCGATACCATTTCAGCATAAACATAAAAGGCGGGGAATGCCGTTTGCTGACAGACTAATAGCAATCCTGATAAGTCAATATCTGGTCCCAGGCTGGACTTGGCAGGAAACAGAAGCATAGGATACAGCAGGAAATTCAACCGTGATGGATATAACCCTTTATTATAAAACAAATTATAACAGTGATCCAAGACAAAGTGTACAAATCAGTCAAAACTGAATGAATGATCAGCATACATATACTTTGTGAATTTGACATTTTAATTCCATGTAAAGCTGGTTTTCCCAGGAGATATGGAATAATGATTTGGGAATAAAGTACTTCCATCAACAAAATTAGAAATTTGTTTATTTATTCTAATAAAAATACCTGCATTGCACCTGCTTTCAACAAATATCACAAACATTAAGACAATTTTAAAGTATCAAACAATTCTTCAAGACATCCACATTGATATAAAAAACCTTTCACTTAATACTACTGAAAGGGGATCCAGACTCCAAGCTGTGTATAAACGATTCCTATTGTTCCTGTGGTATATCACAGACGGCAAACAATTTTGTGACACGGCTATCTTGTGCAAAAACAGCTGGATTTTCCAGTGCTTTTATTGCAACTTGCAAGGGAGTATTAAAAAGACAGACAACCTCACAGCCTGCAGGACCGCCTGACTGCACAGAACACCAGCATCCATCTCACGCAGAAAAGGAGAGACAAAAGAGGGGAGCGGAATGTCCAATGAGATCCTGGAACAGGAAGCCAACAGGGCCTGGAAGAGAAAGCAGCTGTACGACCGAGCCTCGTGCCTGTGGAAGCCACACTCCTCAGAGATAGACATCCATAGTCTGCAGGATCATGTGGCGGCACAGGGGGCAGTTGTGCTGGTGCACAGGAAGGCGCAGTAGCAGCTGAGTGCAGCCGCGGCAAAGACACAAGTGACGGCAAGGCAGGAGAAGCACACTCTTGACGCTGTCCTGGCAGATGACGCAGCGCTTCCTCTCCTCCTGCTCCTTCAGAAGGCCCAGCAGGCTGTCAGCAGGGGGGTCCACTTCTGAGAGTCTTTGCAGGGGCCCCTCCGTGCTGGAGCATGGGACAGCCATGCCCAGTGTGGAGCTGCGCTGTGTCGCCAGGCCACCCGGGGTTCTATCACTGGTTGTCACCTGACGGCGAGAAGCGTCACGGCTCCCCACCCCCCTCCTCTGGACATAGCTCCCACCCCATGCTGCACGAAGCCGTGTCTGCAACTCCATGACCCCCTGTGTGCTCTCCAGCGCCAGCAAATGCAAGCGCCGCAGCGCCCCTCGCAGGCGCCCCGTGATGGGGAAGGCGCCAGCATCCCACAGAATGCGGCGGGCAAGGCTGGGGCTCAGGTAAAGAACCGCAGCACCCACCACGATTACGGCAAGCACCAGGCCGCAGAGATCCAGCAGGAAGACACTGACGAAGACACGGCTCAGTGAACCCAGGAACTCCAGTGCAAAGTGACAGAGTGTCCACAGCAGGGCAGCAGCACCGGCCAGGCTGCTCCAAATCACAGCTGGCAGCGCCACGGTCAGTTCGACGGCTCGAAGCAGGGTCCCCCCTGCCACATCCCACAGGCCCACAGCTGCGGAGCAGACACACTGTGCCCCTAACATCAACCCAGTGGTGGCGCTGTTGAGCACATAGAGAAGTAGACTATGCACAACTCCGCAGGCCTCACAAACCTGCTGCAGCGCCGAGTGGCCGGAGAGTGCGGCTCGCTGCAACAGCTCTTTCGCCCGCAGCACCCCGTGCTCCAGAAAGTGTCCTGCCATCCTGACGCCCTGCGCCAGCCCGTCACCCATGCTGAGAGCATACAGGAGGGCCGTGCTCCAGCACTCCGCCAGTGCGCCTCTCAACACTGCTGGCAAGTCCTTCACGAAGGACAACACAGCCACCAGCAGCCGGATGAGCGAGTGGACCGTCCAGAAGTTCAAATCCAGCAAGAAGCATAAAATGTCTATAGTCTTCCCAATGGCGCAGAAGACGCAGTACAAGAGGCCCATCTCGCAGCCGGTGCTCTGGGTTTGCCGGTATCCCGGATGACTTCGGTCCTGGCCCGCATACAGCGGCCCCACACCATCTACATTGGCAAACGACACACAAAGCACTCGAATCACTTAATTTTCCCCTCGGCCATTTTTACGACCAGCACACAATGCGAGAAAACGCCGGTTAGCACGCCAAGGCTTCCCCACGATATATAACTGACTAAAAGTTACCCAACTTACCAAGATAGATCGCGTCCCGGCTAAATGAAAACAAAATGGAATTCCCGACCAGTTACGTTACATTTCGCAAGAAAAAAGCATGAAGTGTGAGGAATGGCGAAGCGAGGATCCGGGCGGAGGCGCAGCTCCTCGGGCGGAGGGATGTTTACGTTTGAAATGCAAGGCATCCTTCGCCGTGTTTAGCCATCCCAGGCAGTAAAGAAGCTCAAAAGGACAAAAATTCAAACGTCGCTTTTCATTAAGCCGTATATCAGGCACACGCACGATTCGTAGGAGTCTTTTGAGCTTGTTAAAACTTTATGAGAGACTTTTGCCTGTGAATTCAACACGCCATTAAGCCATGTTATTTCCGTCGGATTTTGTGAATCGCTAAGGTCTCCCAGTCGATCGCCTATCAATCGATTGCAGGCCAGACACAACCAAGTAAGCACAGATATCCATTTTCGTAATAATCATCGATCTTAAAAACAACCGTTTTTCTTGGTCAGTTTCGCGGGGGTAATAATCAGGGTCCGGTCGTTCAAAAGGTTTAATCTAGATCAGAATGATCCTGATTTGGAAATTTGCTATGCAGGACTGGGTAATCCATCTTACTTTTGTACCGGTTTTTCAAGGCAACATTGGGTTAGATCATCCCGATCCAGATACAAACTTTTCCATATTACCAAATTCCGATTCACAGTGTTCTAAGTGGGACTACATATCACAATGTAGGCTACTAGCTATGCAAAGAATAAAAGGTTGAATAGCAGCGTGAGATCACTTTAATTGTTTCTGTTTGAAGAGACGGAAAGCAGCCCAATAAAACGATACAAACAGCCCTCCCATTTTCAGTTTCTTTGGAGCAATCAGATCCCTCATCTGACCCAGAACAAACAAGTAAAAACAAAGATACATTATTCACAAATACATATCAGGTACAGAAGGGGTGGGGGGAATAAGCCGCTCTGAATGTTAGCTTATCTTGTGTAGTTATGATCGCCATCTTAAAGATGCAGCGTGTTTTACCACTTTAAAGCAATACAAAATAAACCACCAAAATGTCATCAAAAAGTATGTTTTATTTGATATGGGTATTGTACCTATCGTGTGGTGACATAGTACTTGAATAAAAAAAATCATGTAAATGAAACTTAAAATGGGTCAATAATGCTGAAAAGTGCATGAAAGTGCATTAAAATATTAAGAGTTATTCACGGATTGCTTCTAACACACGTCTTACCTCTAGCAGAGTTTAGTTAGTAACTAAAATTTGCTAGTGAAATTTGCGTTTAACGTCAAACTGCCCCTATTTGGCTAAATCTACTGGGGGGAATCCCAGATTGAAAGTGCCAACCCTAGTGGGGAGCCCTGTAACAGCCAATAATGTAATAAAATTCTCTGTTCTTGATGTAATAAAGCTCAATAATATAATAACTAGCCAAGAATGTAATAACTTACATTAACAATTCAGAAAAAGTATTACATTATTGACCAGTTATTACATTATCAACTTTTATTACGTTAAAAATGGAAAAACTATTACATTATTGGCCATTGTTACATTATTGGGCATTATTACATTATCTGCAGTTATTACATTATTGGCTTCAGAATTTCTAGCCACTCCCTTGCTTTCCGCCACTACTGCCTGTTCACTTCATACTTTGGATGGTCTATTGTTTTAACATGTGTTGTCTACCTTAAGTCCTGCCCTTCTTGATGATTAATGACCCATTGAACTCTTTGAGCAAACAACAGCTTCCACGTTGTGTCTTCCTGAAATTCACAAAAACCCCAAAATATCCATTACGCAAAAGGGAAATTGGTGTAATGGGGATTCATGCCTCAATGACAATAAACTATGGAGCAAATGATTGTTTGGAGTTTCATGTTTATCTTGGCAGATGTGTTCCTTTTGGCATGTAGATCAATGCATAGGCTATCCTAGGATATATAGATTAATGGATAGACTATCCTAGGACATATAGATTAATGCATAGGCTATCCTAGGATATGTAGATTAATGGATAGACTATCCTAGGACA
>JAODKC010000039.1:4256177-4266714 GCA_026777985.1 Mormyrops attenuatus
TATAGATTAATGCATAGGCTATCCTAGGATATATAGATTAATGCATAGGCTATCCTAGGATATATAGATTAATGCATAGGCTATCCTAGGATATATAGATTAATGCATGGGCTGTCAGGGCCAATCTCAGGAAAAATTGAACGGTTTGTTAAATCGATGTCAGTATAAGGCCTCCAGGTGAGTTAATCCAAGCCTAAAGGCAGGGATACGGCCTGGACAGGATGCCAGTGCATTGCAGCGTTCATAATCATACTTTAATCCATGCCTAAAGGCAGGGATACGGCCTGGACAGGATGCCAGTGCACTGCAGGGTACATAATCATACTTTAATCCATGCCTAAAGGCAGGGATACGGCCTGGACAGGATGCCAGTGCATTGCAGGGTACATAATCATACTTTAATCCATGCCTAAATGCAGGGATATGGCCTGGACAGGATGCCAGTGCATTGCAGGGTACATACTCATACTGTACCTTATGCTGGTTGACACCAATCAGTTCAATTGCTTATCTTTGGACTGCAGGAGGAAACGAGAGTCCCTCAGGAAACCCAGCTAATGGGTCCAGTATTCAGTGCCTTCAGCTCACCAATGCCCTCTCTCATGCCCTTTCAACTCTCCTTCCAGATACCACACCAGTCCAAAGCACCAAAGTGTGAAATCCCTCTCACCTTCTCTCACTCTCTCAGGCTTCTGGCTTTTGCCATGAGTCTCACACCGGGTCTGCATAATGCCCTTTGGTTCCTCCTAGCTGCTTTGAGAATTTTCAACTTTTCCAGTGCTGACCAGCCCTGCTGGCAGGAGGCTGGAGAGGCTAGGCGTGCCATAACCTAGTCATTATTAACATTAAACGCATGCTGTTTTTTTGCACAGACCAACAACCCCACACACCCCTGTGGGAAAACAGACTCAGCATTCTCAAGGAAGCCCCCATCTTAACCACCCTCAGGACATAAAAGAATATACTTTTCCTATAAAAGAAGGAAGAGGATGGGGATTTGGGTCTTTGTTAATGATTTTTCAGGATCCTGTCTAGCCATCTGCCTACTTTAAGCTATCCTGTTTGACCTCACAGACCCTCACTTTTTGCCTTGGTGAGGCCTCACCAGTTAATTACTGTTAATTTCCTTGTTTGAAAGCTTCCTCCAGATTTTTAAGGTGTTTCCAAGTCCATGATACATCTTTATTCTGCACTTATAAACTTCGTCACTAATTGGCATACAGTAATGTTTAATTAAAATTCCTGATAAACCAAAGCCATGAAATATCAAAATGCTGTGTGAGAACAATTAATGTACTGGAAAAAATGACTGCACTGTAGCGCTATAACATTATTTGACTGAAACACATGGCATCTTCAGATATTTTAGTGTGTTTATTGACTAAAGTGGCAGGTTTTCGCTCTGGGCGTCTTGCAAGGGGTTCCATCTGGGACCATATTGTCTTTGGGTTCCTGCCAACATAACTGGAGAAATTGCTATTAATATGCAGGGGAGGAATGACAAGCAGAGTGGCAGGGGAATGCAGCACAAGAAGCTTCTGTGGGAAAACAAAAATCGGGGACTGTTGGGGTCACTGGTGCATGACTGGACTGGACCTGACCTGACACGCTCACATTCCACAGGGCGCCACAGGGCTGAGCTGAAGCTCCTTCAACACCAAGGATATGCTTGCACACTGGAAAAGCTCGTTTAGAAGGACTCCATGCCTCAGTGGTGTGAACATTAGTGTCCGGCTTAACAGTGGCCATGACACTCGACCAATAATAACAGAGGAGTGTGAGAGAGAGAGAAAGTGGGGGGGGGAAGCACACCTGGACAGCAGGTGGCAAAATCATTGAGGAACAGGAATGAGACTGGATATTGGCTGCTGGGGGCCTTACCTACTCAATTGTAAAATTTCCTTAACATTTCTATATGGATAGATAGAATATGTAGGAAGTTAAAAACTTTATCTGAAAAAAGCTTCAAAAATACTTTTATCATGTGCGGTTATTTGAAGGAAACTCTTAGACCCAGCTGGGTTGGACTGTCAAATGATGTTTTCCTCCAGTCCATCCGTAAGTAATGCAGAAATGGATACCCCCCAAAAAGTGAGTAGTTGCGCCCCTGGTCCACGGGCAAATAATATTTAATTCTCAAATGTGCATGATGGCACTTTAATTGCAAAATTGGTCCATCTGGCTGAGTCCCTGTAACTGGATTGATATTTGGTGATATAACAAGGTGGAGAACATAAACTGCCCAGTTAGCTAATGATCGGTGGGTGATAAATGCCTCTCCGGTTTCTGGGTGATGCTGGAGTTCTGCTCGGCCAACTGGAGGGCTTTATAACTCTGTCGCAGCTGATGCTGTCCTATCCCGCCATACATGAACATTTTTGCTCTGTGTCCATAATGACAAACAGCTCAATTATGACTCACAAAATGTCCGATCTTGCAGTGGAGGCCCTGTGGACACAATCCTTGCCTTTGTGAACGTCCAACCACCCCTAACCCCTAGACCCCTAAAATGGTGCCCGTTCTCCTACCATATTCTAAAAACACTGCCACTAGCGTACAGCTTGCACCCCCCATCCTCATATTTACCCCCCCACTCATGCAGCATAATAGCCTCTGGAGCTGAGGCAGACAAGAATGCCTGCTTTCACCCCTCCCCCTCCTACAGCCTCAAGCTGGAGCCCCTCCAGCATTAGAAAGAGAGAAAACAAGAATGCCAATCCCACCCACTATTCACCATGACATCACTGTGTGTAAAACATACCTTTATTAGGAGTTTTTTTCTTCAGAGAAAACAAGGAGACCCATAACCAGTGGGCCTAAGTATGGTTCTGATTTCTCAGATGTTGAAATATGTGTGTCATGGTCCAGCAACAAGGCTGAAGCGGGATGAAATCACAAAGTGTTGGCCGCCTGTGCTGCACATCCGCTGGTGGGGGAGGTGGCACCACTTACAGTGTACAGCAGCTTCTGGGAACATTATGAGTTCAGAGAGTGTGTGAATTTGTGTGTCTGTTGGTGCCCTGTGATGGACTGGCATCCCATCCTGGTTGTACACCAGCCTTGGTCTCTGTGATGGACTGGCATCCCGCCCAGGGTGTATCCCAGCTCCGTGCCCTGTGACGGACTGGCATCCCGCCCAGGTTGTACCCCAGCCCCGTGTCCTGTGACGGACTGGCATCCCGCCCTGGGTGTACCCCAGCCCCGTGCCCTGTGACGGACTGGCATCCCATTCAGGGTGTTCCCCAGCCTTGGTCCCCATGCTGCCTCAGTTAGGTGTCAGGCCCTCAATAACCCTGACAAGCAGTTTTGTAAAGGATAGATGGAGGCATGAGAAAATGGATGGATGGACCTGCAGCTGAATGCTTAAAAAATCTCATGGAACCATATCAGTAGACAAGGACACTGAAAATCACAGGAAATTACAGCAGCATGACCCTGGCCATATTATCTGAAAAATGGTGTAAAATGTTTTCTTTGCCAACATCCCCATAAACTTTCTAGTGTCAATTGATGGAAATTTCCAACATTTCACCTAGGGTTTTATTGAACCATCACTCTCTGTCACAGCAACACTTTTACTTTACAAGTTCTAGGGAAAAATACACGGTCACAGGTGAAAGGGCACACCCCAAAGCACACCTACACATGGTCAGGTGTTCTGTCATTCCTTTCATTTTCAGCTGACAGGCCTCCAAATGCCCAGTACTGACAAGTTTCTGACAGTTTCTGACTGCAAGGCATGTAGTTGTGGTGTCCAGGAAGTACTCCAGCATAGTGCTACAATGGTGATCACTTATGACAGGGTCAAGTAATTAAACAAGCTTGAGCAACCAACAAAAAGGATTCAGGATGGAACTAAAGTAGAAACCACAGATTCATTCGTAAAAACCAACCTAACAAACCCGAATCACCAAAACAAACCAAAACCAAAATCAGACCATCAAGACTCGGTAGGTAAAAGCAAGACAGAACAAGGAGAGCGTTAACCAGACTGAGGTAAACATTGCAGAAGGGGGTGATTATTGATGAGGGTAATCTACAGGTGGGAGGGGCTGTGGGGAACAACCATGACAGTGGTAGGTAAATAGTGAATTGGATTAAGGGTTGGATGAAGCTCATTTCAAGTAACATTTTGCAGTTCTCTCAATGAACTCTTTGTGTGCCTCTGTAAACTCTATTCCCATCCTTAGATCTTTCTTTCTCCTCCTCTTTGCTTGTGTATGACAGAGATTACCAGGCAGTATGGGTTGAGCTTAACAGCCACCTAAAGTTGTGATGCTGCAAAGGAGTATAGCTTAACAGGCAAAAGGGGTGTGGAAAAAGTTCATATTTCATATACCTCATAAAGTTTTTTTGTTTTTTAATCTAGTGGTCCACACATACCGAGTAGCACTACGGTGTTCTTTCAAGAAGACAGCTGGGAAGTTTACAATCGGCAAATGTCACACATTTAGTAGCCTAATCACATATTCTCCTCCACCCCCCACTAGTATAACACCCAATAGCATAGTGAGGCGGGCAGGCTTTTCATCTGAAAAATAAGTGTGCATTGTAAAATATATAGAATAGATTATATAGCTGATGACTATTCTTGTAGCAATTACTGTTATCAAGAAACTAAACAGCCATATAACTTTTAAGGAGACCAAAGAAGAAAAATACTTTCACTGTAATGACTTCAAAATGTGTTATTTTAAATAAGTATAAATTCTACTTTAAATGAGGAAAAAATCCAGTTATGAGGTAAGCTAAAGGCACTATCACACACCATTGGCAGGGGGTATGTGCAATTTCCTTGTGAGTAGTTCAATAATATGTGCAATTGTGTAACAGAAAACAACAAAGATATATGCAAACAATGTTCAATAATGTGCAAATATTGCATCAGTCAAGTAGAGAAAACTGCAGTCACAATCATGGAATATACATTTTTTGTGCATTAAGCGTGCATAAGATCAGCAGCGTGTGATGTGAGTATTTTGTATGAACAAATATCTATCAGGAATAAACATGATTGTTCATGTAGCAGCATGTACATCACAAAACTTGTGACGTGTAAAGTGCAGGGGTGCAAAGCTCACAGTCAGTTCACAGTCTGGGTGGGTGTGTGAGGTAGAGGTAGGGCAGGCAGTGTGTTTAGGAGTCCGATGGCCTGTAGGAAAAAGCTGTCGCGCAGTCTGGTGGATCGGGCCCTGATGCTGCGATAGTGTCTGCCAGATGAGAGCAGTGTGAGCAGTTCATATGGGGGGTGTGAGGAGTCGAGCACAATGCAGGAGGCCTTCCTGATGCAAAGTTTCCAGAAAATCTCCTGATGCTGCTTTTACAATCAGCTGCAGGCTGGCACTGCCGAACCAATTGGAGATGCAGCTGGTCAGGAAGCTCTCTATGGTGCCCCTGTAGAACACAGTGAAGGGGGGGGGCGCTTCAGTTGCCTTAGGAAGTGAAGACACTGCTGAGCCTTCTTGGTGATGGAGGCTGTGTTGGTGGTCCAGGTGAGGTCATCTGAAATGTGCACTCCCAGAAACTTGTTGTTCTTAACAGTCTCTACCGTGGAGCCGTTGATGCTGAGTGGTGTGTGGGTGTGGATGTGGGTGGGGCAGGATTTCCTGAAGCCGACGATCATCTTTTTAATTTTGTCCACGTTCACTGTCAGGTTGTTCTCACTGCACCAGACAGCCAGCTGCTGAACCTCATCTCTGTATGCTGACTCATCGTTGTCATTGATGAGCCCGACCACAGTTGTGTCGTCTGCAAACTTGATGATTTGGTTAGAGCCATGTGTGGCAGTGCTGTCGTGGGTCAGCAGTGTGAGCAATAGTGGACTGAGAACGCAGCCCTGAGGAGCTCCTGTGCTCAGTCTGATGAGGCTGGAAATGTTGTTACTGATACGGACGGACTGAGGCCTCTCTGACAGAAAGTCCAGTATCCAGTTGCAGAGAGATGCTCAGTCCCAGCTCACTCTTATGTACAGTCATTGGGGGATGATGATGTTGAATGCCAAACTAAAGTCTATGAACAGCACTCTAACGTAAGTGTGTCTCTTGTCCAGGTGAGGGGCAGCAGATATAGCGTCCTCAGTCCACCTGTTAGGCCGATATGCGAATTGTAGTGGGTCCAGTGAGTGGGGGAGGTTGCATTTGAACTGTGCCATGATGAGTGTCTCAAAGCATTTCATGACAACGGGGGCTAGAACGATGGCATAGATGACAGAAAGATATAAAGAAGTTCCTTCAAAATGCACAAAACATTAGAACATAAGAAATTTACAAACGAGAGGAGGCCATTCGGCCCATCAAGCTCGTTTTGGGAGAACTTTACTAATAGCTCAGAGTTGTTAAAATCTTATCTAGCTCAGATTTAAAGGAACCCAGGGTTTTAGCTTGCGCTACACTAGCAGGAAGACTATTCCATACTCCAACTACACGCTGTGTAAAGAAGTGCTTCTTCAAGTTCATTTTAAAATGTTCTCCCAAACAAGATACAATACATGCAGTCCATAAAAAAGAGGCCTGGATTATTATCTGTCATGTATAGATGGTGAGTCTGTGTGTGTCCTTCCCTAACAATGCTGTGCATTATACAGTCCCTGACTCTGTGCGTGAGTGGATCCCTGATATTCTTCTATGTTAGAGTCTTGGACAATGTTGTGCATTATACAGTCCCTGACTCTATGTGTAAGTGAGCCCCTGACAGCCTTCCGTTGTCATAGAGTCCCTAACCCTACTTCCCAAGAGCTTTCTCAGGACCCCCAAATTTCTGAAAGTGTATCAGAAAGGCACAAATAAAAAGTCTAAAGGAACCAGAGCCTGAAAAAAAAACTTTTGGTGCTGACAATGAGGATGTCCATGTGATGTAGACATGGAATGTGCCAGGGTGATGGATAACATAGGGTTCCTCTGTATGGCCCCAATTAGAGGTACGACTTGCCTTTGAGGATTCCTTGAATACAGAGACATTATGCCTCTAGCAGGTTGCTTAGCATTACAATCAATAGCATTTTCAGTACCACATATTAACGATACATTAAAACATTGACCATTTATGTTGTTGCTTTCAAAGCCAATCGTTATCTGTGCCTGTTCAGTAAACCTACTCACCTCTTGAAATGGAATCCTTGAGGGTGAGCCGCCTTGCGCTGGTCTCTCACAGTTTTTCCCTTCCAGGAAGCAAACTGGCTGATTAGTACTTAATAAATACAGGATATAATAATAATTATAATTGATACTGTGGGTTGGCAAGGATTATTATTGTAATTATTAGCTGAATCAGGCGTTCCCAATGCAGAGATGCCATATATAATAATGTATGCCTTATATATATAATAATAATATTTGCGTTGTTGATTAATTCTCCCTACGTGCCCGTCAATAGATAGCACAGTAGCCTGCAGACACCTCTTACTAACAGGCTTAATGCCCCGCCCATTCTCTCTCCCTTGCTTTCACTGAATCTACTTAGGGTCCGCGTCTCAGTCACTTCATTCGCTCTTCGGACGGGATCAGACGTGGTTTGAGGATGGCCGCGGCGAAGAGCGCTCTTTACTCCGCAGGACTTCATGTCATCTTCTTGACTTTGCAAGGTAAACACACCAGGAATCGATAGGTAATCTCCCTGAGTTACTCCGCGCTGTCTCTAAAGCAAAAACTTCGGGGAGTGCTTGGGTGCGATTTTTAGTAAGTTTAGTGATTAATTGTTATTGTTTATATACAACAACCAAATGTGTTCTCTGCATTTATCCCATACATGACATAGCAGGGGGCAGCTAATTGAGTGCCCGAGGAGCAGTGCTTGCTGGTGAGGGATTCGAACCTACAATCTTTCATTTACAAGTGCATATCTCTAACTACTAAGCTACCACTGCCCGGATGGTAACCGACACTAGGTTCAAGGTTTGTTTGTAGCAAAGGGAGATGAGACGCTGATGAGGATTTACACATAAGCGGTCCTGCGTGGTGTACAAGCTTAAGACGCGCGTATTAAACAACGTGATAAACTGAAAAGGGCATCTACCCTAATCCTATAATTTATTTTAGTGTGTAGTAGATTAGGAATAAAGTATACGGGCGTGTGTATACATGTGTGTTTAAAGCCTGAACAATTTAACGCAAATTATACCAAACGTAAAATATTATTGACTTATTAACAATGTGATTTGGCCATGATTAGATTTGTGCGGCGTCCGATCACACAGGTTGTTCGACTGTGTTAGATAGAGCTCTACATATAGTTTCCACTTTATTACAGCTGTTCCCAGTAAAAAAGGATATGGGGTGGCAGGATAACTTGATCAGTCCTAGATCGTTAATATATTTGAATGTAATTAGTTTTCCATTCCGATGACATTTTTACATTTTATTTATTTATTTATTTATTTTAATTTATCAGTGTCCCCATGAATAATGTTGCCGTTATTTTATTTCATTCTTTCAGACGATAAATCTGCCCACTGCATGCGTATTGACTGTTAGAAAAAGTACAGGAGACATAAGAATTGCATGTTTTGCCTTCAGTGTCATATTCGGCTTTTTACGTCGCACAGGCCAAACTGAGACACCAGTTAAACTGAGAGACGCGTTCACTTTGACGTTGGCTGCTTTCAGTAGGATACAAACCGCCGAGAGAGGGCTTTAAAATTGGCGAACTAATCAGTTGATAACAGTTCCTCTACGCGGATGCGGTATGTATTTATACTGAACTGCAATGAACGCTGATCTCTGGTTATGTAGTTCATAAATTTCGAATGACTTTCTCTGTCATCTGATTTGAGTCAGCTGAGAGGGGTGCCGGTCCATACCCTCAGGAAGTAGTTAGGGTTAGGGTCCATACCCTCAGCAAGGAGTTCGAGATGCAGGAAGGACGCATGTATGATGTGGTGCTGGCAGAACTTTCCTCTGTTCAGGGACCCTTAGCTTTGCTAGCCCTCCTTCCCACATCCCCTCTTTCTTCTCACCTCCTGTCTTTCTTTCATCTTAGCCTCATTTCCTCTCCACTTTTCCTTCTAAATATATATACTTTAGATGACATCATTTGCTCTGTCTTTCAGCTTCTTACTGTGTTTTTTACTGGAAAGATTGGTGCAGTTAACATTCACTGCCAAGAAGAAATGCTTGAAATCTTCATTAACTCTACAGAAAATCTGTCTGCATGACGCAGGGCATTATTCTTCAGCTGCTTTGCTGTTATTTGTTTAAGGTTGAACTAAAGATTTGGGTGTTGGCTGAAAAATTGGAATGTAGAATTGAATCTGCAGCCTTGGCGATACGCAACAGCTCCTCACCCATTAAGTGTGCTGCTGGTATCCAGGAAGCTGTGCTTTCAGTGTCGTATAAAAGCTAAAGAAGGGAGTCAGCAGAAGAGCCCTTTTGCCCCAGTGGGCTTGTTTTGCTTCTCCTGTTTGTGTCACACACTGGACATGGCACTTATCAGGTTTCTGTGGGAATCCACATGGGAAAAACTGGCTTGAGCACATTTGGCTGCCGGCTTGACACCAGGACATTGATGCTCCCCCTAGAGTTCCCTGCCTCTGGCCTTGTTGTCATTGTGATGTCATGCATGGAGGATTGAGGACATAAGAAGGTTGGGTCTGAACCCTGTTCCTCCAGGTTGTTACAAGCCAACTTGCATGAAAAGCTGTAAGAACAAGCTTTCAGCCAGCTTCCAGTTCAGCCGCAAGTGTGTGCAGCACTGGTCAGGACCTACAGGGATCTTCTAAGGCTTTTATTTCCCTAATTTGTCTCACCTATGCCTTTTTCCTTGCAGTTTGTGTGTATTTCCCTGTTTCTCTTTTGGCCCTTGTGACCTGGGATCCCAGTGTCAATTCGAGGACAAGACAGGAAAGGTTCATGTCTTGCTTCTCAAGATTCCTTCCTTGACTTGTTTGTCATCTCCAGCCGTAAAGTTCTTCTTTTTCCTGTCCTTGTTTTTCCCACTAGTTCAACCGGAACCCCGGGACCGGCTCTAGCTATAGGCAGAGTAAACGATTACAGTGGGCCAATGAATTACTTGCATTTGAGCAGGAAGTGAAATCAGTTTCCTTGGTAGGGGGGCCTCCCAAGTAAAGCTTTGCATAAGGCTCCTGAAAAGGCAGAGCCGGCCCGGAGTACACCATATGCAATAACACTCATTGGACACCATTATCTCATTCAGTAGTTTAACCTTTACTGTCTTTAAATGTTTCAACCTTTAATGGCAGCCAAAGAGGCTGAGTGTATTGATGTTGGACATTTCAGGAAGGCTGCAGTGAATCTGGGCTCGGTTGCGATTTAAGGAGAATCATGTCAGCAGTTCTCAGTTGAATAATTAACATTTTATTTAGCAGACGCTTTTATCCAAAGCAACATATTTTTGAGAAAGCTTGACCAGATGATGAGGAGAGTGCTTTCTGCTCACTTCATCCTAGCTTAGTGATGCACCGGCATCCTGAAATGGTCCAAATGACTCAATCTGGGGCTTCCACATTTAGAACATAAGAACATAAGAAATTTACAAATGAGAGGAGGCCATTCGGCCCATCAAGCTCGTTTGGGGAGAACCTAAC
>JAODKC010000039.1:4270206-4286257 GCA_026777985.1 Mormyrops attenuatus
CTTGACACTTCCTGTTTATTCTGTGTTACCATTAATGAAAGGCTCGACACTTCCGGTTTATTCTGTGTTACCATTAATGAAAGGCTTGACACTTCCTGTTTATTCTGTGTTACCATTAATGAAAGGCTCGACACTTCCGGTTTATTCTGTGTTACCATTAACGAAAGACTTGACACTGCCTGTTTTCAACTACAGCTGTAGATGGAACAGTGTAAAGCATAACACATTTTGCCTAGTGGAATAACTCCCAAGGATTTAGACATTTTTTTGTTTGAATGTGACTGTGAAGCTTTGTTTCTATGAAATTTGAGAATTTATTATCACATCACCTACGTGTGCTGTGTACGTGATATGACAGTATGTCCCTGTCACATCACCTACGTATGCTGTGTACAGTGATATGACAGTATTTCCCTGTCACATCACCTACGTATGCTGTGTACAGTGATATGACAGTATTTCCCTGTCACATCACCTACATATGCTTTGTACAGTGGTATTTCCCTGGACCATAGTACAGCACAGAGACAGGACATGACATAATGAAGGACATTAAAACATGTCATGGGTACAACACTTATTTACAATGTAAAATACATGGATGCATATATTATATAACAAAGTTACATATACAAACAGTGCCACACATGCATGACCATCCCTATGATGTCACAGTACTGTATGTTTATTCTAAGAATATTATTCTGTTCTCACAAGAAAATGTCCATTTTCACAAATAATTTGGTAACACTTTACATTAACTGCACCTTCATAATGCATTGATAATGAATTCATAGAACATTCAATTCACCTTCATAATGCATTCATAGAACATTCATATGTGTTATGTAAGTATACCTTAACATCCTAAAATACCTTAGCTGTAATATATATCAATAAACATTATTTGATAATGACAAACATCATACTTGTATAATTGTATAGTATTTGATATTTGTATTCATTAAAGTTCTGTTGAGGAATGTTAGGATGGTTATATATACTTATATGCTGCTTATGAATGTATTATGAAGGTGCAGTTAATGTAAAGCATTACAAATTATTCTGTTATGAAAAAATGGTGAAAAAATAATGATTCTGGGGTGACTCACTAAAAGTGGAGAAACTTAATGGTTGTTGTAAGGTTGTGGAGAAACCGTTCACAACCAGAGTTGCCAGAATTAAAACATATCCACTCGCATTTTTTTAAACTACACAATCCAATCAAATTTAGTCCAACCTGTAAACATGTCCAATCAGGCAACACCATTAACATAAATTGTGCAGTGTGAATTTTCAGCCAGTGGATGTTAGTGATAATTGTAAAATTGAAACTACAGTCATAGTTTGAAAGTTTTAGACATCTGAACAGACTAAATGAAAATGCATGAAAAGTGAATGCATTTCCCTAACAAATCCAAACATTGCATTATTTATTTATTTGTATTTGGGATTATTATAGGGCTGTTTGGCGAACTGATCATCATGGGTGTGCGAGCTGCCCCTGGTTTAGCCAAGCAGTCATTCAGCATCTCAGTCTTGTGGGGGCTCTGAGTGCACTGCATCTATTCTGGAAGAAAGGCTCATTTACACCTCTGTGGGGCTAATTTTAATTTATTACTCTTTGTCCAGATGTTTCTCTGGTGTCTCCTTTCCGAGTTTGTCATCTTGATTGTCTGGAATTTCACACCCGATGTGCTGAGCAGATGGAGACTTATTTGGGCTTTTTGTTTGCATTGTTCAGTCCCATTTCCCGCGTCCCCCTTGTTCCTGTTCCTGGTCTCTCCAGTGCTCTTTGCTTGAGTTTGCCTCCGCGTGCCTTGTCCTAGAGCCGCATAGTTCCTGTACCAAATTACTAGTTTCCTGTGCTATCCAATTGTCTCTGGTGTTCTGGGTGGATGGACCAGTTTGGGGTGCCATGTGTTTGACAACTAGGAATCAGTCAGTTGTGTTTTATCTAAGTGCTGGAGTCTTGTGTGTGACAAAATGGAGCAGGACCCAGGTAGCAGGATCCGATTAGGGTAGCAGGTTTGCCATAATGAATAGGGCTCTCATCAAGATTTGAAAAACAGCACAAACTGTGGACGGACATCCAGAAAAAGCAAAGGAATCAGATGCAGGTGATTGGTTGGGCTCTGGGATTGGATCACCAAGGGTGGGAAAAAGGCAAAACTTGACAGAGAATGGAAAACAAAAAGAGGTGCTTTGTATCAATGTTAATAATCCAGTCACTTGCTCTTTGCTGCCATTACATCACACTCATACACCATGAGACACCCACAGCAGCATGGTTGGTGGGGGTGGGGTCACTGTGGCCCTACCTTTGTCCATGTAAGAGCCCTGCTCAGGCCAGCTTTTAGCTTGCCAGTCCCAGCTGCTGTTTACTGCCTGAGAGTGGTGTGTGATCAGCCAATGCATTTTGCCGAAGGGGGGGGGGGCTTCCCAGCCTCTGTCATTAGGCAGTGCTTAATAATTGATGCTGTTTCCTGAAGCTACAGTCTCTCAGGATGAGCCAGACAGTTTTAAATTTGTGCAGATGCAGGACTCATCACTCATACACTTGGTTCTTCTACATGCTACTTATTAAAAATGTTTGATGCTTTTGAGCTTATTTAGGAGTCTGTTACTCATTATTTATTTATCTGTTGATGAATCATGTATATCTACCACTCTTGGTCTGTAGAGTTTGTGCATCTTTTCCTAGTGTTTACTTTGGAATCCAATAATGTGAGGTTTAGGTGACTTGGCAACTCAAAAGTGCTATTAGTCTATGCCCTGTGTTGGACTGCCATCCCATCCAGGGTGTCCACTGCCTCACAACACAGCCCCGCGATGGGCTGGCATTTCACCCGGGGTGTCCGCTGCCTCGTGCCCTGTGATGGGCCGTGATAGCTCGTAATACTTAGGTATTAAGTTCCCTTAAATGATGCCTCTTTAATCTTATGGGCCCTGTGCTTACGGTGGATTTTGGGTTTTTTCTCCCAGCACAGAGGTTCACTCCTGTATGGGGGCATACAAAAAACAGGCCCAAGCTGCTTAGGAATACTTTATTTACGGTAAAACATTCACCACCAAAACAATGGTCCAGGCTTCTATCTTTGGAGCTGGAATCTGCTCAAGCAGAATGCAACCCCTCATGCCATCACCAAGCCTCATTGCTGTACTTCCCAGTCACCTTGTTATTTTGGTCACAGTAACTTTGACCATGGAATGGGTGTCATTCCTTTCTTGGGAGTTCATGAACCTGGGGGACCTTCAGAAATATTTGTTGATGGGGGAAACACTTTGATGAGCTTTTGGACATGAGAAAACGAAGAAAAGAGCATTTCATGCAGCAGGAAGAAAGTGTTGAAGTTATTGTTATTTTGGATAATTGCCAGAAGAAAACGATTATAAGGATCATGGAAGAGTGTTTATGACGGCACTAAGAGCTTGGCCCACATACATGTGGTTTGTTTTGATGATGGTGCCCTGTGAGGCCAGGAGGTCGTACAGCTAGACCTAAATCTGTGGAAAGTCTGCGGTTGTCATATGGTGTCATAGGCTGAGGGGCAGCTGGAGAAATTAACTAATTGGGCTTCCTAACTGAGAGCAGTTAGGACCTGTGTGGAGAAACTTCAAAGGAGATGAAAGAATCCTTCCGGAGTAGAGTACTCATGTGACTCTCACTGTGAGAATGTTTGTCGAAAGCAACTTACAGTAGAGGGAAGGGTTATAATTTGTGTGGTCCCTGGAGCTTAGAACCCATGACCATTGCACTGTTAGTGCAATGCTGTATTTGTTCAGCTACAGGTTGTATGTCACATATTTGCAGTTCTCAGCTCTTGTTCCTCTGCCGATTTCACAACTTGCTCCTTTTTCTTTGGAAGAGCTCAGTCGGAGTGACAGCTCTTAAGGTGCTTTTCCACTACAAAGGTTACCCTGTTTTAGGTACTTCAGAAAAAGACCAAAACTATGGTACCTTTTCTGTTGGTTTTCTGCTGGTGTAAAAACTGGTACTGGCACTGAATTACACTGGTCAACAAATTTTTACAAAAGTTTAAAATTAGTCATTTCTTACCCATTTTTATGTGCTCAACACGAATATGACAGTCAAAATGCAAAATTGCCTCTAGTTTTTTTGTAATCTGCAATAATTAATTAGAATTAATTATTCAGAACTGGTTGCTCACATGTCATTACTTATCGTGAAACTTTAAATCCAAAAGCCTTTTATTTCACACATTCACTTTCAAATGCATTGTTAGAAAAATCAGCTCAAGCATCCTTAATTTACACACTTGTGAAAATCATAAACATTACATATTAAATTTAATCTTTACAGTATAGCTAGCTAACTATTGTTAAATGGTGATACATTTGAAATGAGAATGACATTTAAAAGGTATCTGAAACATGTTTGAGGTACACAGTGTACAATATACAACTTAAATTCCCCACATTAGAATATTCCAAAACTACCTATTTGATGATATTTAATCTTCAAACAGGGCCAAACAAAAAACAATTCAGAATGCTCAGTATTTCTCAAGTATTAAAAAACGGTAGGCGCATGAACGTGACAGGCAGATTAAAATAAATTCTTTCCAGAAGCAGAGCTTTGTTAAATGTACACATTTCAGTGGAAATTGCCAACATAGTTAAGTAAATTGGTTTTTTGTTCTTGTATAGGTGATACAATTACATTTATCTACAGATATAATTTGAAAGAAGATTTAATATTGATGTTTGTATTTCTTAATAAAGAATAATAATAATTGATACTTTACTCTTTTTTCTCTTTGTAGAGTAAGTTGTCCGCGAAGGGCTGCCACCCATAGCGGCACCTAGGGAGCTGGGGGTTAAGGGCCTTGTACTCGAGGACCCACAGACGTGCTGGGGCTGGGTTTGAACCCGTGACCTCCTGATTACAGGCACACAGCTTTAGCCCACTGAGCCAAACATTTAATGGGGTGTGCTAATTTTTTCACATGATTCACTTAGCAGAGAACAAACATAAAACAATAATCACAAAAGCTGTGACTGTTATGTTAAATTAAGTAATAATAATTAAAAATAAAACAATTCCAGTTAAAAGAAAAACAATAGCGATCTTGCAGCTAACACTGCTTGTACCCCCAATAACACTAGAACCGCCGTTTCTCATGCCAAAAACGACAAACCTCTAAGCAAGACGTACTTCAGTGTATGCAGCCCTTTGTTTGCGTTAATGAACCATTGGTGTTAATAACAGCAGCGACATCTTACACATTCAATCAAAACGTTATAATATTCCTAACACAGTCGCTACTCTGTCTTGAAATCCATCCATCCATTTTCCAAACCACTTATCCTTCTGGTTCGCGGGGGTCCAGAGCCTATCCTGGAAGTTATGGGCATGAGGCAGGGAACAACCCAGGATGGGGGGCCAGCCCATCACAGGGCACAAGGCGGGGAACAACACAGGATGGGGGGCCAGCCCATCGCAGGGCACAAGGCGGGGAACAACCCAAGATGGGGGGCCAGCCCATTGCAGGGCACGAGGCGGGGAACAACCCAGGATGGGGGGCCAGCCCATCACAGGGCACGAGGCAGGGAACAACACAGGATGGGGGGCCAGCCCTTCACAGGGCACAAGGCGGGGAACAACCCAGGATGAGGGCCAGCCCATCGCAGGGCACTGTCCTGAAATCGTACAGCTGAAAAGTTTTCGAACACAGTATGCATTTTATAAAACGTTGAATAAATAGATGTGGTAAACTGGTGATTTCATGTTCGTCGAAGTTTCCACTTTTTAACAAGTGTATAAAGTATGTGTATGTTTTTTTTCTATACAAATCAACTTGGTGAAACAATTTAAATATTTAAATGTACGTCTTTCCAGATCTCACACATCTGGCGTGACACACGCTTTCAGACCCTCACGCTCGGGCAAGAAATCTTATGTGAAATATAGGCCTATATATTACATTATAAACATAAAATTATGTTTGAAAACCCTGCAGGCTATTTACAAGGTATGGCTTTTTGAAATAAGACCGCCGATACCCCATTGTAATAGCGATTAAATTGATCAGTTTTTTTGTGTTTATGTTAAAGCGAGGCTTTTATTTCATTAAGATAACTTTTATAAGATTAATCTATTGAAACAAATACTTAATGAGTACTAAAATATTACATTAATACGTCTGTATTATGGGCTTTACGTCTGTTTGAGGGTTGCGGCAGCTCTGCTGCTCTGCGAATTACTGACTGCCCCACGGTTTTCTTGATGGGCGAGCAGTTTGCTAACGCGATGGTCTATTAACAAAAATGAAAGGTGTGCTGGTGGCGGTAAAGGAAGTCGTGGCGGAACTCTCACCATGAAAAAAGTAGCTAATTGACTTATAGCCCAGCAGTAGTATCAATATTTTTTCGCATCGCAAACGTAACCTTTCCTTGGGTTTCAGGTGATTGCTGTTTGTGGGCGGATCCACAGTTGCTTTGAGCCACTTCTCCTTTAAAAATTGTGCACTAAAGTGTATTAACAGTGTGCTTTGATCACTAGAAGTGTAATAAAAATGCATTTTATGCATAATTTTTAAATACACTGATTATACTTTTGTGTACTTTTTAGAAAATATACTTTGCATTTAAACATAATTAAGTACACCAAAGCACACTTGAATAAAAGTATATCTGTAATCAAATACACTTTAGTATATTTTTAAAAAGTGTGACCAATATACTTTAAGTGTGCAATGGAGTACTTTCAGAAAGTATATTTTACATTTAAATGCACCCTACAATAAAAATACACTTTTGATAAGAATACTTATGTACACTTTAAAATATTTATGTATTTTAGTCTAACATTTTATAATAATATTTAGAATTATATCTTAACCCTCTAGTAAATTTTTCTCTCACAAGATGTATTTTATTACTATTTAATTGTAAATTTGGATTAAAATAACTTTAATTATAAATATACTTGAAGTACATTATTTTGTAAATTTTTAAAATATTTTTGTGGTTATTACAATTTAAACATATTTAATATTTAATCTCGCGATATTACAACATGACGAGATTTCTTGTTGGAGTGAAAAGTGGTCTCGCAAAGGCGCTGCAAATGAACTGCTGCAAATCAGCTGCTGTAAGCATGTCGGCGTCGGACGAAATTACCGTAGTAGATGCCCCAGACACTTTTAGATCTTTTGTGTGGCAGCATTTTGGGTACCGGCGGAAAATATAAATGGCGAAAGGGTGACTGACAAAACACGAACCATCTGTAAGCATTGATGGAAAATAATGCCGTACACAGCGGCTAACGCTACTATGCAACGCCGTTTGCAGCACCGTCATCGCTCTTTACTTAAACGTTTTATGTTTGTTATTTATATTGTTTTATTTATATTCTATTTTATGTTCAATCGAGAAGTCGAATAGGAGAGAAGTCATTTGAGTTTGTGGTGAGATATTTTATGGTGCTAGATATTTGTTCTGTTCTTTACTGCATATGATGATGGTGATTATTTAACATATTTCGGCTGGCTGCTACATGGGTCCTCAGTTACCTTGCATCCCATAGAGAACATGAAAGTCCAGCAAAACTCCTCCAAAACATGACTACAGCAAAGCAGACAAACTTCAGTGCAGTGGTGGTCTGATGGTTAGGGAAGCGCACTTGTGATTGAAAGATTGCTGGTTTGAACCTGACCAGCAAGGCACCACTAAGGTACCCTGAGCAAGGTACCACCCCCAAGCACTACTCCCCGGGTGCTGAATTAGCTGCCCCCTGCTATGTCACATATGGGTTAAGTGCGGAGGACACATGTCATTGTTGCACTGTGTGTTGTGGTGTGTCATCACTGCTCTCTAAATTCAGTAAATTAAACAGCAGACTTGTTTCTTGCAGGAGTATTTGCACATTTTAAAAATGAATAGAGTATTATGGGATGAGCTAGAAGTACTTTAAAAAATAAAAAAGAAAACATTGTGTGCGAGTTTCTTAAACATTCTTGTGGGTGCATCCGTCACATGCATGAGGAGGTAATTCCCCAGGACTGTCCCAGTTCACCCCCCTAATGCAGTGTTTCCCAAACCGGTCCGCAGGGACCCACAGAGTCCCCGGACCCACTCCCTCTCAGCTCCAGTAGGGAGCAAAAATGTGGACTGTCTGGCAGGGAGCTGGGAGGGAGCATAAACATGGTCCGTCTGTGGGTCTCCAGGGACTGCTGTACTGCTTGGATTCCCAAATTTTTCAGCCCACAACCCCAAGATGGGCCCTCAGTAGATTTCCCAGGCTGGGGGGGGGGGGGGTTCCCTCAGTACGTTTATGATAATGTACAGTTGTGGTGGCTATGATTAAAATGGAATATTTGTTCACATTTTTTAAATGGAAATCATCTCGTGACCCCCACCTCACCACTGGTGTTTCCTGTATTGCAGGAGGGTAATGTCTTGGCCAGTCACCAGAATATCATTTTTTGTTTGATTTAACAAGGCGGCTTGGTCATGCAGCGGGGCCAGTGCCAGGGTACATGAACATTAGCGCACCCAAATGTGGCCTGCCAGACATGTCAATACCAAAGGGTGGGGGGGCGTTCTTTATTTGTAATAAAACGATCTCTTGGTGATTCATGCATGCACACAGGTGTGTTGTCCTGGAGCTGGACCGCTGTGGTGTTTTACGCTAATGCCAATGGACCATGTTCTCAACTGACCTTGGAGTCAGCAGGAGTCAGTGCTGCCGGACTGATGCACAGAAAATGTCTTTGCGGGTTCCTTAATCTGATCTCTGTAATGGGCCGGCCTTCACTGGGAGCGTGTGCTGCTGTTTACTGATTATCGGGGGGTTGGCAGTGTGTACCACAGCCAACCTGATGATGCGTACTGCATGAGGTGATGATGATCCGCAAAACCATGTGGACCATGTGTGTCGGTGGCATTTGGAATTATAGGCTCTGTGGTGAATGACTCTGGTCCCTACTGGACAGGCGCCTGTGCTAGCGGCCCAAACACAAGTGTGTGTGTGTGTGTGTGTGGTGGGGAGGGCAAGGGGATGTACAATGTATATATTATAATGTGATGAAGACCTGTTATTTTTACCTTGTGAGGCCATCTTTTATTTTCCTTTTTTATATATAAAACAATCTGTGAATGCAATCAAAAATCTAAAAATGCAAAAAAGGTTTATTTGGTTACTTATGGTTAATGTTAGGGCTGGGCAGGGGTTATCATAGTTTGGATTAGGGATACGCCACAGAAATTAATGGATAGTCCCCACAAAAATACACATACCTGTTTCCGTGTGTTTTAGTGCAATCACAGCTGAGTGTGCAGATGGAGGACACTGTCGAGTTTTCTGTGGCAGACACAGCACAGATCTCCTGCTCATACTTCTTCAGCGAAAAGCCCCCGGGTGTGATTATACAATGGACTGCGGTGAGTATACTCTTCACCAATCCCAGCAGGCCCAGCGGCACAAGAGCATCTCCCAGTTTGTACGTGTCAAAAGCAAGAACACAGTCAGTGACAGTGGGATGACATGAACAAAACGGAGCTGGGATGGGAACTGGGTATGATGTGAAGTCCAGGTCAAAACTGGTGATATATTTCCAGTTAACACTAGTTCATATACATGGGGAGACCAGCCAAGATCATTAAAAGGTCCCTGTTCACCAGTTAAAAGGTGACAGAAAGAGGATCTACAACAGCAACATCACGGTGAGCCTTTCCGATGAACTGCCGGATTTCGTCGGCCGCGTCAACATCAGCTGGGACTCTGAAGACGACAGGCGGGGGGAAACAGTGTTAACCATAATGGACCTGAAGGTGAAGGATGAGCAGGAGTTTGCCTGCCAGGTGGATGGCATGTCGGCCGGGATGCAGGAACACTGGACCAGGCTCAGAGTGTTCGGTATGACTGCCAGCAATTGGAAGTAAACCGTCTGTTTGTGGAGAGTTTATCTGCAATCTTTTTTAACATACCCCTGTACACCTCTGGGGTTACATGTAGCAGGGAGACGGGACTGTCAACATGCAGAATAGTCAGATACCTTAGTCAACCGAGGAACACAATTAAAGGTTAAAAACCATGTATGAGAATAAGATATAAGTATAAGATAGCATGTCTGCTAATAAAAACACAATTATGTGTCCAATGTAATTCTGACCTAATCTGAGCCATGAAATAAGATTTAAGGTTTTTTAAATCATGTTCTCATGATATGTAATTTCAACATTTGTCACAATAAATATTAAGTTATTCAAGACATGCTGACTAAATGTGAATTAAGAGACTGACTGGGACAAAAGGACGTTTGATGTTAAAACTAAACTCTTCTGACTTTTTACTACCCTCCTACCACCCACAGAATCACCAGATTCACCAGAGATTGAAGACGCTGCGTCTATATTCAGAGTTGACAGCAATGAGCGGTTAAAGGTAAGATATGCTCAGTTCTTTGCTTCATATTTCTTTTGTGTGGGAAGGAGATACTGTGGGCAGATATGTCAAGGGGTTTATACCTTGCTGAAGCTGCAGGGGATGCTCTACTGTATGGATCCACCTCTGTTCACGTGTCCAGATATACAAGTAGACAGAATCTGTTCTTGAGAAAGAGCAAAGAATTGGACACTCAGGGGCCTTAAGCAAAGACTGCCCTCTACTTTTGCCTGCACTGTTCATCCCTCCCCCACGACCCCTGCTATAGGTCGCAACGTGCAAGACCAGAAATGGCTACCCTAGACCAAAAATTACTTGGTACCGTGACCGCACCACACTGCAGCAAAGCACAGGTGAGTACTGAGTTGAATAAGCCAGCCAGAGAAAAAGCAGATGGTCAGAGTCAGGGCCGATGAAGCAGACGGTCAGTGTCAGGGCCGATGAAGCAGACGGTCAGTGTCAGGGCCGATGAAGCAGACGGTCAGAGTCAGGGCCGATGAAGCAGACGGTCAGAGTCAGGGCCGATGAAGCAGATGGTCAGAGTCAGAGCTGTCATCACACAGTCTGCCTGCCTCTGTTTGCTTTAACTTTTTCACTCCTCAGTACAACTGCTTTGTGTTCTTGCATTTACTTATGATTGGTTAACCTCAGTGCTTCTTTCACTGGTGGATTATTGCTAAAAGGAATACCTGCTTGAGGAATGAGGTGGTGTAATGAATTTGTTCCGTTTCTCTCAGACGTCTTCATACAGCAGCGGGAGATACAGGAGTCCAACGGCCTTTTTACCATTGAAAGTGAGCTGTACTATGAAGCGACTAAGCGGGATAAGGGTGCACTCTTCTACTGTGAGGTCACCTACCAGTTACCTGGTGAAACAAGGATGATGGAATCAAAGCACATCAATATCACTGTTCACTGTAAGTGCCTACCATATGCGCACAACATACTCAACCCCAACCCAACAAAATGCATGTGCACCAGAGTGACCCCAGCCATGACCATTGCACCATACTGTTCTTATACCTCAACAAATGTACACACACATCGATTTCACACCGGATCAAAACACACACTATACCAGCCCCACACTTAACCAAAACACATGTACGTACCTTACCAGCCCCACACCTGACCAAAACACACATACGTACCTTACCAGCCCCACACCTGACCAAAACACACGAGTACCTTACCAGCCCCACACTTGACCAAAACACAGACATGTACCATACCAGCCCCACACCTGACCAAAACACACGAGTACCTTACCAGCCCCACACTTGACCAAAACAGACATGTACCATACCAGCCCCACACCTGACCAAAACACACGAGTACCTTACCAGCCCCACACTTGACCAAAATACAGACATGTGCCATACCAGCCCCACACCTGACCAAAACACACGAGTACTTTACCAGCCCCACACTTGACCAAAACACAGACATGTACCATACCAGCCCCACACCTGACCAAAAACACGCACGTACCATACCAGTCCCACACCTGACCAAAACACACACATGTACCATACTAGTCCCACACCTGTCCAAACACACACACGAGTACCATACCAGTCCCACACCTGACCGTACATGTACACACACTTTGAAACAACATATGTACAGTGCCTTCATACACTTGTGGCCCTCCTCAACACTGACAAGTGCCAGTATAATGAAAGCCTTGCCCTTTTATTTCTACCCACACACAGATCCATCAACGAAGACTGAGATGTGGATATCGCATCCAAAGAGGCAAGTCAAAGAGGGGGATAAGGTGGAGATCTCCTGTCGTGGAAATGGGAATCCACAGTCATATTTTTTGTTTTATAAGGAGGTAGGAAACCAACCCTATTGCTTACCATAGTGGTTTTCATCTCAGTTCTCAACACCCCCTCCCCAAAGCCAGTCCACTTTTTTGTGCTACATACACATATTATTTTACTGGTCAACTAATTACCACATGTAGGTGGTGGATTACACCAAAAATGTGGAGTTGTATGGGGCGGATGGGTTGAGAACCACTACTTTAACAGCTCACAAAATTATAGTGGATTTTGCACTACAATGAACACTTCCAAATCATACAGGGACATGTCACCCATGGATGTGACCGCAAGTAAGCATGCATGCCCATGCACCTGCATGAGTGTGTGCAGTGCCATGCATCTGTTTGCCTCTGCTATCCCTAGGGCAGCGATATGGAATTTGAACAGGATGGGGAAAAGCTACTGCTAAAGAACGTGACTCGTGCAGACAGCGGCATGTACCTGTGTGATCCCATAGATACGAACATCATACTCGACCAGCAGCAAGGGAAAACTAAGCTTCAAGTCCACTGTGAGTGCTGTAAAGCTTGCCCAGACAGCTCTTCACCTGCTCCATCTTGCCAAATATAACATACACTGCAAGCAATTTTATGAGGGAGTAAGGGACATGATATTTCCATGCTCTGCTTGTGATCTCCTCAGACCTGGATGAAGTGGTGTTGATGGCTAAGAAAGGGTTGGTGATGAAGCTGGGCGACAGCCAGAAGATTACCTGTAATGCCTTGTCCTCCCTGAGCACCCATACCAAGTGGTTCAAGGTACCACTGCTGTTGCCATAGATACCAGTTCACCAAGTGGTCCACATGATAAATTGACAGTGATTGACAGTAACCATCTGTCAATCTGTGACTGTAGGATGGAAAGAAGATTGGAGAGGAACATGTGCTAGAGCTACAAAATGTGTCTTATGGAATGGCAGGGGAGTACAGCTGCCAAGTGACTGTGTCCTCTCTGCCCCATCTGCACCGCAGTGCCACCATCCATATATTCACCCAGGGTGAGCTCCCATAATCCCCAACCATCTCCCATGGCACAAGAACTGTGTGGATAAAGGGGTGATGCAGCTGGGTAGGTATGACATCATTAACACCTCCCCCACCCACAGGGCCCCCTATGATTACCTCTCCAGATGATGTCATTATGGACACCCACATTGGGGACTTTCTGAACTTGACCTGTGAGGCTCTGGGCTCACCTACACCTACCCTCACCTGGAAAGTCAACGACAGTCAGGTGACATCCCTGCCCCCTGTCACATGACCCAATGCCTCTCTCACACTATGGACATTTAAGTTTTTGGGTCAATTCCTAGTCAGAATTGGCCATATCATCCTATGATTATTATAATGGTTATTATTATGTAATACATGGTCTTCTGCTGGGTAATATAGATGACAGGGCGGAGCAACCATTTGAACGACAGGGCTTACAGTGTGCTGGACATGAAGGTGACCTCTAACCTCACAGTCTTCTGCATCGCGACCAATGAAGAGGGGACAGACAAGAAGTTCTACAGGGTCAGGGCCAGTAAGTGCCAGCAGCCAACTGGGCTCTGTGGGAGGTTTAGGGTGTCTGTTACTTTGCTGGGTTTATGACTACAAGCAGATTTTCATGAAGGAAATACTATGTGAGAGGTAATCTGTTATCCTGTCTTGGTTTACAGGGATATCAAGCTCACTTCCACCTGACAATAATGGTATGTCACAACACTTAAGTGACTGGTAAGGTATGCCCTGTCTCCAGTTCAGACATACCCAACAGTGACAACGTGATCTGTATCCATTTCCGACCCACACGCATCAGCAAGAATGTGATCTGTTCCCAGGTCTGACCTGAATCCAGTTCTGACCCATACCCAGCAGTGAGAATGTGCCTTGTTTCCAGCTGGCTGTGGAATGAAGAGCAGAAGGGCACATAGGGGGAGCTTTAATCAAACTTAAGCACTGGCCCTTGCTGCCATTGGAAGGAACATTTTTGTTTCGAATTTGATGTTTGAATTATGTTGACTGTTTAAAGGCTTCCTGTTGAGAGCTGAATTGACCACTCAAGGCTATTCACCTTTACATGGAACACACTAATCCAGAATAACAATTCAGGACCTGACCAAACACACATGCACCAGCTAGATAACACATGAAAAGCTGGATGACTCAACAAAAATCCCTACTGCCCATGTTTAACCTAATCTGTTCTAATAATTGTGTCATCTGGTTTGTTAACAGGTACTAGGGCAAAGAATGTTCAGAAAGGTGTGTATCCCATCTCTAATACACACACCCCTTATGTACAAATATCCAGTAAAAATTTCAGCTAAAAACTACTGCATTTACTGCACTTTTGCAATACAACAACAAAGTAATGTTATTAATGTTTAATAATATTGCGAACGTTACTGAGCTGATATCTGGCCATCTACATTGGCTGTTGTGTGCTGCCAAATGGGGCCTACTTAGATGTTGCTGGCTGTCTCTTCAGTTGGGCATATAGTGCTTATGTGCTTCAATTCAGGACAATAAAACATGGAGGTCGTAAACCCCTTCAGATTGTTTACAGTACAGGCAATGTTGTCAACTGTCAGCATCTGAAAATGAAGATAACTTGGCTTTGATATCCTTTGAAACATTAATCCTCAGAGTGCAAATACTGGCAGCATAAGGAGAGAGAAAAAAACTTGTGTGTCACTGCATTTCCACTGTTTTCCACCAGAGAGCGGCGTGATTATCGCTGTCATTATCATCTCTATTCTCCTCCTGGCCGTCCTGGGGAGTATCCTCTACTTTCTGTACAAGAAGGGCAAGATCTCCTGTGGACATTCTGGGAAGAAGGAAATGTGAGCACAAACAACAGATTTTTAAATAAGCAGTTGGGCTGATCATCGCATGCTACTCAGTGTTTTGTGACCAAAGTTATTCATGTCTCCACAGAAGTAAGGAAAAGGGTAAGAAAGACGACATCGTCATGGAGATGAAGACGGACAAGACAGAGGAGACTGTGCTTCTTCAGGGTGTCAATGGAGACAAAAAAAGCCTTGATGATCAGGTAACTAGGGCCATATCTGACAGATATGTGACAGGGGACTCAGTCCATTTTCATCCAGTTAGTGAGATTGATGTGTGAGGAAAAAGATCAGTAATGGTCCACTTCTGTCATCTTCCTGCTTCCTGTTTCTCCTGGAGTAAAGTGTGATGAGTCCATGGAAGTGGAAAGCAGCCAGCCTCTTTGATTTAAGGAGGAGGAGAATCATGGGCACAGTATCAAGCCCCCCCCCCACCTGCTGCACATCCTCTTCCCTGATACAAGCCTGGGACTGATCCACATCACAAATAAGGCCTATTTGAATTATTTCTCCAAGCAGTGTCTAAGGACATTCACAGTTTTTGACTACTGGTACACAACAAAAAAAGCTTTACCCCTGGGCACTGTGATAGGTTGTTAAAATTCACACATACTTTATATATATACCCTCCCCTGAGCCGACACCTTATTGTGGTGGAAGGGTTTGCGTGTTATGATGATCCCAGGAGCTAAGTTGCCCGGGGCTTTATGCCCCTGGTAGGGTCACCCAAGGCAAACAGGTCCTGGGTGAAGAACCAGACGAAGTGCGGCTCACAACGACCCTGATGACGAGCAACATTATGGCACCACGTTTTCCCTCGCCCGGATGCGGGTCACTGGGGCCCCCCCCCTGGAGCCAGGCCTGGGGGTGGGGCTCGATGGCGAGCGCCTGGTGACCAGGCCTGCACCCATGGGGCCTGGTCGGGTACAGCCCGAAGAAGGCACGTGGGTCCCCCCTCCAATGGGCTCACCA
>JAODKC010000039.1:4300118-4337626 GCA_026777985.1 Mormyrops attenuatus
CCAACACCAGCAGGGACAAATCCCCCACCCAGGGAAGACTGCCTAAGGTACCAGTGAACTCAGCAAGCCGTAGAATTGGCCGCCAAATTATCCGAGGATAGAGAGGATCAGGCAGTGTGCATCGCCAAGGGGATGAGGTGCACTTTCTGGGCCCACTGGACGCCCCCAATGGCTTTAGATACACGGCCGAGGCAGCAGGGAGGGAGGGGGCGCCCACGGCTGTTAGGGAGGGGGGCCTGGCCCTGTCAAGCGCCGATAACAGGCATGCCTCACATCCTGCTCCAGCAAGCACAAACTGGCGTTTCGGTGTTCAAAGAGAGAGGAGGGACACGGGGAAGGGCAGCTTACATCACGGTGATTCATGCTGCGGAGGAAGCGGGAGGCTGGGGGGGGCTGCTCACTCCCAGCAGGTGCCGTATAACCCCAGGCTGCAGGTCAGGGAACGAAGTCGGTTAAACCGCCGACACGTCGCTCAAATTAATCACAGCAGCATGTGCTGCCGTGGCCACGGCCGACACCGGCACACGGACTGGTCCCACTGGTCCGGGCCCCCTCCCTGTCACTCACCTCATATGGGATGCATTTAAAGACAAATGAGGCAGAGCTGGGTTTGCAGCCTGCTGGATGGTGTCATGTGACTGTCCTTGCGGGCGGCCACAACACATGCTCCATGCCATTCCCACACAGGCGGGGGTGAAATGCTGATGCTGCCACAGGGGGACAAGCCCCCAGACCTTGAAAAGGGACTGGGGGACTAGCTTACCACAGATTCTATGTGGAGATTTCTGACCAATCTGCTCGTGGGAAGCAAGGCCCACACACCCCGGTTTGATCCCAAAATGCATTGCGGTAACAAGCAAAGCGTGTTTCGGTCTAATCTGCGGAGGTCCTAACGTAGAGCCCAGGTCACCCCGGAGCTCCTGGGTTGTGCTGCACAGCTCACACTCCTGCGTCCAGCCCAACACCATACCAGAGGCACACACTGTCGGCGTGCCGGTTTGTGCAAAACGTGCGTCTGTCCGGCACTAGGCGGCCACGCGTAAAAAATTCACTGCAATACCCCAGCTCCGGCTGACCTCAGTTGCTATTTTAGGACGGCCGGGCGACACGCCTCACTGACCTGGCCCGCTGGCGGGCGGCACCATCACGCAGAGACTGGCACCTGCTAAGCGGGACCAGAACCCTGCACTGCAAAATAGGTCACAAACTGGTGGCTGACAGGAAACCAGTTTAAACGGCATTCTCTTGAGTCCTCTTCACTGTCACCCACCTCGCCTGTCAAACATATCAAAGCTATTTAAAGGCACATGGGGGGGGATTGAGGGGGGGGGGATACGAAATGAGGTCAGCATGTCTGTGGGAAGGAGCACGTCTCAGAGCAGCACTGGCTCCCAGCAGCCATATTTTGTTACTGTTCTTGGGAACAGGCTGGTCCACAATGACCTTGGGGCGGTGGGGCGGTGGGGCGGTGGGGCAGTATCTCACGCCACAGAATATGTTACAGACAACTTAATCCCACATCGAAAGCCCTGATATTCCCCCCCCAAACTCGACTTGGGGTCAGCCAGCTGCATGCGGGGGAGGCGGCAGGCCATGTAAACATTTACACGGAGAACACGTCTGTTTTGGTGCCGCCGTGACCTGGCAGAATGGGACACCTGCACGGCGCCGGGCAACGTCAGCCACAAGCTTTGGGGGGGTTTGGTCTGACCCTCCCATACAGCAAAGCTCCCATCACATGACCACCTGGGGTTTACCGTTAAGCAGGTCTTAGGGGCTACATGACCGGCCCCGGGAACCTTCCTCAAAGCTGTGGCGCCCCCATCAGGCGGGTGTCCTGGCAGCCCCCCCCGCTCCAGCTCCAGCTGCAGCCTGCGTGAGAGCGGCTTTGAAAAGAGAGACACCCGCATTCCTGTGGCCCCGTTCCCAGAAGCCCCCCCAGCATGCTGTAAGGACGGGTAACGTGGTCACCCTGCACTTCACACCGCCTGCAGCCTCTCGTTAAATACGCTGAGATCCACTGGGGGGGGTGACCATAGCTGCCCCATATGCTCCGGCTACAGGCTCCGCCTTTGTTTCTGACTCCCCCTTTTCATACACCCCCCCCCCGTCTGCTTCATTGTATAACAAAACAAACTGAGGGGGTGATTTTAAAGGTGGAAGATGGGGCTCAATTTATTAGCCTTCTTCCCACCCACCCCCCCACAGCAGATCCAGGGAGCAGCTGCATCATTAACCCCGCACGCGCCTGGCCCTCTTCGCCCCCCCCGCCCCCCCTCCCCCTGCGTCGGATGCGGGGGTGCAGCCGGGGCCAGCTCTGGCTCCTCTGAAAGTGTACGTCTGACTTTGCGTTCCTCCCAAGCCGAAGCAAATTCAGAAAGTACGGCACGTCCAGCATACTTCACAGGCCTGTTTACACAGTGAATCACACAAGGACGCCCTCCCCAGCACCCAGAGCACACCCCGACATCTCCAGCGACAGAGCACGCTCTGTCACTCCTCCTGTCACCAGTCGGGCGTTCAGGGAATGCAAGGCCTCGGCATGACGGCGCCCCCGCCAGGCTGACACGGGGACCCCAGTACCAGCCAGCTGCCTTTTATTCTCACACAGCTGCTGCTCTTGGCTGGGGGGAGGGGGACTCCATCCCCCCACCAGCAGACACCCTTAAACCCCGCCTCTCACACAGCAGACCCCACCCACCTGTCTCTCTGATTAACTCCGAGCGGCAGTAGTGATTCAGGACCATATTAACAGACCTCCATTTTAAAAAGGCACAATCAATATCTCTTCTGGGGCCAGGGCAAGCGGCGATTCAGGGATACACATCCGATGGGGGCACTCCATGAAAGGCGGCATTGATGCCCCTCCCCCGTGCAGCTGCACAGCCCAGCTGGGGCATCCGGCCGGAGACCGGGTCCGACGGGGGTCTGTGCCAGCGTGGCCGCCCACCACCAGTGTGGGAACACTGGGGGAGAGCTTGATAAGGTCCGAGATGTGGGGGTGGGGTTATGCAAATTAGGGCTGAGTCACATGGGAGTCAGAGAGAGGAAAAGGCTCACCTGACACATCGGCGCTAACAAATTAGCTGGAAGCAGATCTCTGGCTGATGGCCGACCAGCACGGTGGGGGTGCTGGGCACAGGCCAGCGAGTCTACACCCTGTCTGAGAGGCAAGGGGTGGGACTGTCAGGGCAGGAGCAGGGAGGGGCCTACTGGTATTGCAGGTAAATTCTATGGGAACACTCAAAACAAGGGGGGGGGGGGGGGTTCAACACAAGACTGGGAGGCTGCAGAATCCCTGAATGGTACCCTCCCCCCCTTTCCAATCAGAAGCTGAGTGACACATCTGAGCAGAGCTGAGATCGGCAGGGGTGGGGGCAAAATGAAATGACTAAAACCGTGTGGGGAAAAGCCACTCAGACAGAACAACATGGAAGGAAGGAGAGATCCAGACCCCAACACAGTAGGCAGTGACATGCCAGAAGGGGGCTGGTTCTGAACTACAACAGAGAGCTGAAATACTGGGTTCAACCCTCAGATGAGTAGATGGCCAGAGGAGAAGGCGGAATCTTCCGGACTGGCTGCTCACCCGGCAGAAGGTGACAAAAAAGTGGCATATTAATCACAGCAGCAGAGATTCACACGGCAGGTTAATATTTTAACAGGGAGGGACAGAGTGTGGCCTGATTCTTATTCCAGAACTCCAGACCCCCCCGCCGAGAGCCGAGAGTTTACTTACTGCTCCCTCACTCTTCACCACAATCCCAGATTTGTTGACAACAGCTGCTATAAATCACAGGGTTCGCTGCAGCGGAGGCGGACCCTTAATGCAGCGGAGGATGCTGGGAAATGGGGGGGGGGGGCAGCTGCCATGGAGGCTGATGACAGGAAACGGCAACAATATGCCGGCAAGAAGTCCGGCCCCCTCCCGAATCTCCAGGATTTACGGAACAATGGGCAGGTCGAGATTCTGGGGCCGACGGGAGATTAAGATCGCGGTTTAGGAATTTGCCTGGAGCACAGTGGTGCTAAGGGGAATCCAGCCCCAGGGGCGGGGGGTGTGGGGAGGGAGGGACCATGAACCTGCCAAGCTGCGACATGATGCCAGCCTGGAAATAAACAACGGTGCAGTCTTATATCACTTGGAACAGGCAGAATTATGAAAGAGGATTGCAAAACTGCTGGCTTGTGATTCCAGATGTGTTATGGGATGGAACCCCGTCAGAGTACAAAAGCAGGTGGAGAAGTATGGCCGGGGGGGTCCAGAAACCCACGCCAGGGGGCTGTGAATGTGAAGGTGCCGCGAGGAGGGAGCGGTGAGGCTGGGAGTGGGGGGGTTGCAGGGCTGGAAAGGACACGCTTTCTGCAGTGGGAGCTTCAGCTGTAAAACCTCACCTCAGCCCCCACTCCATCATGGGGGCCTCACAGTTGCAGATGTCAGACAGCCCTGCCTGGATAGTGCGGACACCACGGCGCCCCCTAGAGGTGGCAGAGTAGGGTGCAGTTCACCGTGGACATTAGATGGAAAGCTGAGAGTCAGGGAGCCGAGGGGGGAGCAGCTCACTGGACCCACGCGAGTCCTGAGCGTGTCGGGGGGGGGGGGCTGTTGAAGTGCTGCTCTCTTTAGCAAACGCCTCAGAGGTCTGTGTGCAACAGTAACCCTCTTTCCTAAATAGGGAATTTTCCCGCTACCCTCCTGTGCTGCAGATACACTGCCTGCTTTTTATAGCATGTACGTCCGGGGGCTCCAGGGCCGCATAACTCCGGTACAAACATGGAACCCCCCCCTCCCCATTTTTGGGTGAACCGTGCCACTGCATCCATCCTCATCCCCCTCGGAGAAACGTCCAGTTTCAGCACCGGACCAAATTCCGCATCCCGCTTTCTATCCTGGATTCTCGGTCATACGCCGGCCCATGGAGGAGAAGCGGAAAGGCCCGGCTGCGGATTGGCCAATGGGGAGAGGGCTGTGGGACGCCGCCCCACGGCCCCCCAGCTCCAAGAAGTCATCCCTCTCCGAAAGCCTTAAAGAGGAACCAGGCAGCGATGGATGGCGGCTGGCAGGATGAGCCAGGAACGGCAAGGAAAATCCCGGCAAGTGGGGCGGAACCGCCAGGGGCATCAGCACCCCGTTCCTCTCGCATCCAGCCGCCTCTAAAGCTGAATGGAGCCAGTCAAGACCCGGGTGCGCGGCCCAACGGGTCCATGTTGATTTCCCTTCCATTAATCCCAAAAACTGCACTCTGTCTCTCATCAGTCACTCAAACATCCCATAACTGTTGCTTCCAGATGGGAATGAGCAGAGCGAAGTCTGTCCAACCCCCCCCACACACAGAGCGTGGTGTCCTTGGCAACGCCCTCCTCCATAACAGTAGCTCCGACCTGCAGGGAGATCCAGGGGTTCCGTAAGAGCCCGGAAACCCAGTGCCATCCTGACCCGGCTACTGTCCTTCCACAGAAAAATCTGCCAGCACTGCCGCGATACTTCAGGGGGGCTGCCAGCTGAAAAAACAGCTGAGAACAATCTCCCCCCCCACCCACCCACCCACCCACCCAACACAGCCGCCACATGTTGATGCACCTGGGCGGGGGGAGGGGGGCACAGAGCAAACACAGATTGGTACCTGATTCTTGCTCCACCTGTGCATTAACAGATGGAGCCGGGGTTCGTACATACACAGGGGGCGCCACTGAGCTGGACCGGCTGTAATCAGCAGGCCCCCCGGTCAGTCCACTGCTCTGGCCATCACACCCATCCTTCAGAGAACAGCATGGATTCACACACAAGTCTTTGAAAGAGGCCTCCATGGAACACTTCTAAACGCACAGTAACCCAGTGTCCTGTGGGACGTACGCAAAACCTTCTAACAAACCAGAGAATCCAAGTGCCCAACGTTTATTTTTACCACTTATGGGGAAAATGAAGCCAGTCGGTTTCCACGAACTATGAAAAAGGCATTTTAATCACAAAAGCATGCGAAGCGGGCTCTTAAACTCCTGGTCACCGTCCCTAAACAGCAGCGAAGTGCATCCCCAGAATAACCGGGATTTGGAAACGCATTTTCAACCTCGAACTCTGCAGGCTGTTTGAAAAACAGCAATCAGTGTTTGGGACCTGGTGGTTTTACATCAGATTCCAGCATCCAGCAGAAACTGAATGAAACTCGTATTGCTAGAGATACCTTGCTACCTAAAAGTTATTTACCACTCTAACCCATCAATGTGCATAAAGGTTCAGAGGATGGTGCCCTTTAAGGCAGGCAGCTCCTACACTGGACGTCGACCGACCGACCGACCGACCGACCAACACAGAATGACAGACCCTCACTTTTTCCCTTTCAGTGCCTGTTCTCCAGCTGACTGGGGTGTTTACACTGGCCAATCAGAAAGCAGCGACCACAGCGTGATACTGACGCATGCTTTCCCATCCTCCTGGCAATGTGACTTCGCTGGGCCAGAGCGAGCCTGGAAGGCTGCATCGTGTTCCTCCCAGTTACCCGGCGGCGAGGTTTATTTTAATCCGGGTCCAATCCCACAGCTGCCACAAGGGACGGAGGAACTTCCCAAAGAAAGGTCAGTGAAACGCGATCACCGGGCCGGCAGGGACCAGCACGCAGAGACCGGCACATAGGTGGGAGTAGAGCTGGCAGTCAGGGAGCAGGTCAGCCAGCTCCCAGAGGCCCTACAGCACCCGGGCCACTGGATCTGACCCCACAAACCACCCAGCATGTATCCTTAGATGTTAAATTGTTATACACACTGTTCAAAATTAAATCTGGAATAAATCCATCTATCCAGCATCCACTGTTTCTGGTCAGGGTCGTGGGGGGCCTGGAGCCTATCCCAGGCAGGACAGGTCACAGGGCTGGGGTACACCCTGGATGAAACGTCAGGCCATCGCAGGACACATAAATACTCTAACGTGCCAAATGCACTAAACTGGTCTTTGGACTGTGGGAGGAAACCACTGCTACAGGGAAGAACATGCAAACTCACACAGAGATCGCTGTCAGCACTCGAACCCCCAACCGTGAAGCATGAGGCAACAGCAAACTCATCTGATATTTTAAAAAATAAATAAATCACCCAGGTAACTAAAAATGTTTCAATTTGACGAAAGATTAAAAGCAGCAAAGACAATCAGAGGAGAGGAAATCAGTGGAAAGCCCAGGTAATCGGACGCAGTACAGCCTTTTCAGCAGGACGCCAGTGGGCCGTATGAATATCCGGTTCCCGTTATGACTAATCGGTCCATAAGGCTTTAAGGATGCCGTCGTTAGCCAGCAAACGCAGGGCTTTCGTAAGGAGGGAGAGTCCAGTGCCGTCTCCGTCTGCGTGGCAGGAGGGTTAAACAAACCGCTTTCATCCTGGGGGGCCACCGAGCAGAACCAGAGCACCGATACATCGGCATGTCAATTGTGTGGGGGCACCTCCTTCAGAAAATTAACCGGCATTATAAGGAGGATGTTAAACACCTTTGCACCATGCCAACCGAACACGGCGGAAGGAGCCGGAGATCTGCGATGGGGGTGAAGGATCTGAGCGCCGCTCCCTGGCCAAAACCAACGGATGTGCAGAGAGACCCATCTGGATGGCGGGGAATGACGCTGGCCGGGGGGGGGCTGACCTGAAACTCCAGGAACGTGTCTCCACCCAGGCTGGTGTGGCATGCTGCCACACCAGCACCACCTTTAGCCTGAACCGAAAAGGCCAGCCCAGGACCAAGGAACAGTAAAGCCCCATTACAGCCCCTGCGGGCCCCCTGCAGACCTCGAGCAGGTGGGGCTTATGCTGGGGAGGGGAGTACGGCCTTGACCCAGAATCCTTAGAAACCCAGTGACAAGCCAAAACCCCAGATGCACTCAGGACCATGTGATCTACCAAAAAAAACACTGCTCCTTACAATTACCCATTAGACTCATCTGGGAACATAGCTAACCCATACAGGAGGTCTGCGTTTGGGACGAGTGCAGTCTGGCTGCACAGATTGGAAATAACATCAAGACTGGATATATACACACACAGACAGTCACAGACACATATTCATATCTTGATGGGCACTCTCCATCCATTCATTTCTATGGGTATAACCCTAATCCCCAACTCTGACAACCCTAACCCCTACCCAGCCTTAACATACATAACCAAACAAAATTCAAGACTTTTGGCTGTGTTCGTTTTTTGATTGCAATCACGGATTTGTATAAAATTCAGGTTATCCTTGTGGGGACTGAAAAAATGTCCTCACAAGGTAAAAAGTTACAGGTTTTAATCACATTGTGGAGAAATCTGGTCCCCATAATGCAATAATTACAGACACACACACACATGCTTTTAGAAAAATACAGCTTAGAACAGAAGCAAGACCCAGAGATGAGCACATTCCACCCCAGAAAGCATAACTTTACTGCCCTTCAGCAACACATAAACACACAGTTTGCAGAGACATTTAATTTCAAAACCAGGTATCTAGTAATAGCTTCATCCGTTTCAAAAGGATTTGGAAACAAATTATATTGTTGCCTTTGGCCATAATGGGGGGGAGGTGGTCTGTTTTCCCAGCAGTCTGAACAGTCCTGCTTGCTTGGGGCTGATATGACACAAGGTGGAAATGTGCTTTCTGAGGAGACAAAACTGAAACATGGCTTCCCAGGGAAAGGATAGACCATAAATCGTGAGCGCCAGGGCAACGGGAGCAGACAGACAACACCAAGCCTCTTTGGCACTGCAATCTCAAAGGCGGTGCGGATTCAGGGCTGGATCTACCTTTTCAGGTAGCTCAGCCCCTTAGCAAGAAATAAATTTGGGGGTTCCCCTCGATGGATTTCCCAGAATTGGATGGGGGGGGTCCCCTTCAGTAGATTTAGCTGATTCTGCCAGTCGGGCCCTGACCGTGAGCCAGGATAAGCGGGGGAGTTTCCACACATATATGGCAGTCATGTGACCTCAGTGAGATCAGCTGACCCCACAGCTGGGGAGGTAACGAGGTCACTGCTTCAGATGAGATTCAGTGCAGGAGAAGTTCCCATGTCGTTACTCCAGCGAACCCCCCCCACCAATACCCCCGTCCCAGAGAGGAGAGAAAAACTAGCAGTCAACCCCAAGTGCTACAAACAGGAATGTGGAATATTTTATCGTTCAAGGAGGATTGAAGGAGGGAGCCCGCTTGGCTTTACTCCCGAGCAAAACCTCTCCAAAGAGGTCAGAGCCAGCAGGAGTGCAGATGGGCCACTCAAGAGTGTTTTTCTTGGGCAGTGTTTCCAATCCGTAATCTTCACCAAACAATGAGGTAAACAGTCCAACTCGATAAGGAAAACTAGCTGGGTTTAGTGCTACGTTCAAGGTCATTAACTAGCTAATGGCACCATCTTCTCTTTGGACGGCAATCTGAACATCATCGACGGGATGGTCCAAATGAAATATTTTTAAAAATTGATTCTCTAAGAAGACACCGGACCTGAAACTGATATCTAAACATGACCTTCAAGAGGCAGGAACGGTGTAGGATTTAAGGGAGGTCACTGCATTGAAACCAGATATTAATACGGCCTTTATTTCAAAAGCATCCATCCATTTCCCTGCTTATCCGGTTCAGGGCGGAGGGAGCAGTGAGCCCAAGACCCACGGCTCGAGGTACAAGGCAGGAGTGACTCTCGCTGAGCCTTCGTCTCAAAACCATTTTACACCACAGTAATCTGGCCGGAAAGATCTAAATGGCCGGAAAAGCACAATCCCTTCATAAGCATAGGCGACTATTGACCTTCCTCGTGAATTAGGATGCATTTGGGGGGGGGGTTGAGCATGAAAACAGAAATTATCTGAGATAAACGGCGTCGATGGCGTGTGTAGCTGCAGCTCACATCTGCTGAAAGGCCCAAGGCGGAACGTGGCTCTGTTTTGTGAAAACGAGAACTAGACTTTAAGCTCGAGCTATATACACATTGTCGATGTGGTGCCGAATAGCCCCCCCTCCCTCCCTCCCTCCCTCCCCTCAGAACACAGACCTAACTGCAACTGACCTTTAGTAGAAATCGAGGCAAACTATCAAGTGCCAAACTGGGCGCCAGAAAGCGCGCAGACGGGTGTCGGGAGGGGGCAGAATTGTTCTTGGGGCAAAATGTGTGCTCCGTTTCAGGAGGTTTACTGGCTAAGTGGGGGCCAGTTGTAGGGATGAAATCTGCAAAATGAGAGCCTTGAATCTTCCTTACCGCAAGTGCCGAATTATAGGACTTCACATCCTAGAGTCCCTTACAATTTCAGTAGCAGGGGCCTTCTGTCAGAGTATGCTGAACTGGGAAAAACAACCAGAGAACTTGAGATCTAAGACTCACCTTTAAAAGCAACGCCATGGACGCCTAAAGTCACGTCTGAGAGATAAGATCCAGCCTAGAAACATCACAGAAAGCTTGTTTACTTAAGCTAGCATTTGTCTGCTTGCCCAGCTGGGCTCAGTCCCGACGGAGGATGGAGCGGTGGAAAAAAAGTGGGATGGGAACACTCACAAGACCAGGGGAAAGTTTAAAGGAATAATGATTTAAAAAAATATATATCAAATATACCTCCAACCTCCAGGCTTATATTATACAAGCTTGCTGTATCGTTTTCCGTGCCTCAGAAATAGGGGGAAAAGATCTGGGAATAGAACTCACAAAAACAGACGAGTTTAGGACTATTTGTTTCTACTTTAAAAGGAAAATCGGCTACATCTGTGGCTGAGCACAAGACGGCCCGCAAGATGGCATCCGAAAGGCAGGGACCAGGAGGTGGCATTTACACAGGGACAAAAGGGGGGTGTTTCTTACAGCCACAGCATGTCATGCATTTACACAGAACTAAACAAAGAAAACTGCTCTAGCCCAGACACTAACCCATCTGTTTACAGTGACTGAAACTCCAAGATAATTACTTTTGGGACTATATTTGTTTACCACACACACGGGGGTGTGGGGGGGGATTGAAACCTCCCCAAATGCGTTCAGGGAGTTCTCATCCTGTCAGAGCCACAAGGGTGCTACCAGGCATCTCACTGACCGGTATTAAGGGAAATGCCCGAACAAAGGCTTTTTCATTCAATTCATTCGTCTTTACAAGTCGCACAAGCCCTTTCATACTTAGTCCCATAATCGCTTTGCACTGCATTTCAATTTCAGCACCAGGCATGGCTATGCTTGTAACGCATTATGCAATAGGTGACAAGGAAACTTTAAAGGTAGCCGGTAAAAGGCCACGGGGGCTCATCGTGGGGGTCCAAATGCCCCCAGGTACGGCTCGGGACACGTGTCTGCACGTTTAGGGGGCCGGCACTCACTTCACCGCCGTGGCCGTCGAAAATCCCAAATATGGACGGGTGGCTCTTGTTGACGATGTCGGCGAGCACTTCGAAGCGGTCCTCCATGTGGTCCCGCCGGCCCTGGATGGAATAGACCGCTACGTTGTGGCTTTTGTACTCCCACGTCTTGGAGAACTCGGCGTCCAGCACGTTGAGGCCGCCCAGCTTGTCATTCTGCATGATCTCCGCAACTTTCCCCTTGACCATCTTCACCGCGTCCCGGCTGGACTTGACGATGGTCTTCACCTCGTCGGTGTGGAAAAAATAGCTCCACAAAGCCAGGCTTATGCACAGCAGGAACAAGGTCTCTGGTCTGAGTAAGAAGTAACGCATGATCCGACCCAAAAGAGACAACAGTGTCATTGTATCTTCTATCATTTATACACGAAAGAAATCGCAGCTCTTTCTTACGGCACCCGGTGCGGCTCAGTACATCATCCGCCCGAATAAACCCGTTTCTCCTGCTAGGCGCCGCCACACGCAAACCTCTTATCCCGAAGACGGAGCGCAGCCGCCGCAGTGGAGACGCACGGGGATCCGTCTAAGTAGCGGGGTAGCGGGACGCCGCAGAGCCGCCGCTGGCGTTTAGCGAGAGCGCAGCCGCTCCGTGGCCTGACCGCAGGGCGCCCTGAACGCTGGCCGTGCGGGTCCGTCTCCCATGTCACGGCGACCCCGGCAGATGCGGCGAGCGGATGAGCAGAGACGGTCAGTCTGACTGGGTATGGAAAAAGCCCCGCCGCCGCCTCTCTATCACCTGACAGCGAATGAATGCCCCGGCTGAGCCGCAGTGGAGCAGCTCCCCCCACCGCCGCTCCTCCTCATTCAGCGGGCCGCACCACTGGCGGCGCTGGGCGGCCCAATCAGGGGGCCAATGCGGTACATCGTGGGCAGAGCGGGCGGATCGCTTATTTATTATCACCCCGGGCCCGTAAGGATGAAGTTACCTGCTCGTAGGTGCGGACGTGTTATTTTGTAGCACTGCGATGTGTCATGCGATTTCCTCAAGGGAGACGTGACGCTCACATAAAGCCAAGGATTTTGTCACGGCTCCTCACATTGACACGGACATTGATTTTTAATTCACCATGTTTTTTTTCGACACGAAGACGTTGCATCCGAGAAAGATTAGATCAGCTGTACATTTCCCCAAAAACGCGAGTTTTAAAACTGGACCGCGACTGAATGAAATGTGGCCCGATTTTGTCAGTTAAAATCATTTTGTCATCTATACCCACAGAAATACTGGGAATAGAGGAATTTCGTATGACTGCAGATTCATATCAATGCCAGAAGCGAATAAAAATCTAGGAAAATAACCATAACAACGATGCAATGTTTTTAATTTTGTATTTATATGTAGCAATTCTTGTTAAAGTCGCAGATAACGTCACCCGAGAAAACTACTCAAACACGAAATTATATCATTCTATCGAAACGACAATAATAGCTGCAATAATGTAGTAATGTTATTAATACTGAACGGCACCATTTTATGTAATGCTTAATTTTTAAAGCAATAAATAAAGCAGTCAGTTCACGTGCCACTTATTAGTTTATTTGTTAAATATGTCCTGATATGTCTTATATTTATTCTGAATATCTAAAACGCGGCTTGTTTTTTGTGTATAAAGCACAGGCGAAACGCGAACTACTATAAGACGGTACTCGGGGTCCTTTAACTCTGGTCGGCGTATTTCGTCATCAGGCTGCGTCTTTCGCGTGCTGGGGTGGCGTGGATAAGCGGACGGTCCGGGACGGTAATTTTTAGAGTCTTTTTAACATGAATTGTACATATGTATTTATGATGTTATACCGGGTTTCATAGCATTATAACAGCCTGTTAAACAGCTATCAACGCATGTTTATACTAACCAATAGCGGGTTTGCCGACTTTGGGCAGCTGGCTGGAGTGAAATTTTCAGTTCGAAACAAGTTTGCCACGCATTTACATGTATGTAGGACTTGATTACCTTGTAGATAGTCTATAGGGTTTCCAAACTATCCATGGGCTTTGAATGTAGGTGATTTTAGATTAATAATTTAATAATATACATTGTAAGATTTCTTGCATGACCGTAAGAGTCTGAAATCGTGAGTGTCACGCCAGATATATGAGAGTTGGCAACCCTTGCGATAGCCATAAACCTGACACGGTCAGTTGTATTAAAGTTATTTTGAGGTGGGTTTTTAGTTTTTATTGATTATTTAGTTAATTGACAGGTGGGTTTGTCACGAATGAGGTGTGAGTGTGTGTGTGAGAGAGAGAGACGCCTGGTAGGCTGTCTGTCATATCTTACGTGTCTTGAATGTTTTACAGTGAATTGGCAGTTATGGAGTATATACAAACACCCGCCACAAACCACCAGGGAAACATGTAAGTGATTTTGTTCAGTAATACTCGTTATCACGTTGTTTCATTGTCGTTTTAAAAAGCTGGTGTGGCTTCTTATCCGTTTGTTCGCCCGGCAATTGTTGGCTCTTATTCGACGGTGATGCTGTGCTTCTTTCAGCCTGTGCTGTACCTGCGGTGTTCCTATACCTCCAAACCCAGCCAACATGTGCGTGTCCTGCCTGAGGACACAGGTGGATATTTCTGAAGGGATTCCCAAGCAGGTCTCAGTGCATTTCTGCAAGCAATGTGAAAGGTATCGCAGGCGCTTTAGAGGCAGCACGAAAACCCACTAGAACAGTATTTCTCAATCTGGTCCTTGGGGACCTGCAGCCAGTCCATGTTTTAGCAAAAATGTGGACTGTCTCACTTGGAGCTGGGAGGGAGCAAAAAGGGGGACCGGCTGTTGGTCCCTGAGGACCAGGTTGGGAAACACTGCACTAGAACATTTAGTAAATATAACAGTGATGATTATGTGCAGGAGATTGGCTGCTTTGACCTTTTTTAAAGACCTTTGTATTTTACAATGATCTTACTTTGGTTTGCCTTATTTATGCAGGTACCTCCAGCCCCCTGGCACCTGGCTGCAGTGTGCCCTGGAGTCTCGCGAGCTGCTCGCTCTCTGCCTTAAGAAGCTGAAGTCGTCGATGTCAAAGGCAAGTTTTCCTAGCAGTGGGGCTGAATGCATTCCTGCAGTATGTCCTGCGGAACCCTTGTGGAGGAGAGGGCAGCTGTGTAACTTGGGAAGCGTTCTAACTGGCCGATTATCCTGGCTGTTCCAGATTCGTTTGATAGATGCTGGCTTCCTGTGGACTGAACCACATTCCAAGAGGATTAAGATGAAGCTGACCATCCAGAAAGAGGTGAGCTGCGTCTAGTACTGTGGGATTGTAGCCTGCAGAGTTAGATGCTTCTGGTTTTTCTTAAAATGACATGTTTACCATGACTGATAGGAGGTGCCCTGAGTTCTGTCATTCATGTGCAGTTTACATGTAGATTGGGTGGTACTTAACTCAGTCGGTTTTGCATCTGTGTCCATGTGTAGAAGGTCATGGTTTCGAATCCTGTGGCAAGTAGAGTAATCACATCACCATTGAGCATTTGAACAAGGCCCTTAACCCCACCTGTGCCAGGGAATCTGGCTAGACCTGCTGTCTGACCCTCAGATATCCTCCGTCATACCTCACTTCAGGTCAAAGCATCTGCTAAACAAATAAATGTAAATGTGACCTCATGTTGGAGTATCTCCATGTTGGAGTATCTTCAGTCTTTTGATGTATTAAAGCTGTATTTGTCTGTGTGGCAGCTCCGGCCCAGAATAACCATTGTAGATGGTGCTCTCCACAAAGGAGAACCTGTAGGAAAATGTATCTCAGACCTTTTACGTGCCTCTAGGTTCTGAATGGTGCCATTCTCCAGCAAGTGTTTGTGGTGGAGTTCATCATCCAGTCCCAGATGTGCGATGATTGTCACCGAGTTGAAGCCAAGGACTTCTGGAAGGCAGTAGTGCAAGTGAGGCAGAAGGTTGGTCACCTCATGAAGATGCTTCTGTAGGGATTAATCTGCACCCCGTGATTCCCTAGTCAGACTTGACCTACTTCAGATATATTGTGGAATTCTTAATGTCTACACGATGAATAACCATGTGATTCAACCTAAGAACAAAATTAGCCATTCGAACCGATCCGACAGACTGGCTATAATGGGAACTAGAGGTAGACCGATATGGTATTTTCAATAGCCGATGCCGATATTTAGGAGTCAGGGTCAGCCGATGGCTGATATATGCTGCAGTTTTTTTTTGACCGATAATTGGACGTTTTCCCCTCTATTTGCGTGGTAAAATATCACACTAATAATAACAAATGATACACAAAATTTCTCAACATTTATTGAATACTGACTTGTGTAAATTTAAATATAAACTTAAATAACAAAAACACAATATAACTTAACAACAAAAATAGCAGCATCAGAATCTCTTTCAGTGCACAATATAGCTGCAAACTCATAGCAAACCAGTTAAATAAATAGGTCTTTGAAAGATCAGAATTTAAGCCTTACCATTTTCTCCCAGGACACTTCCAAAACTTCTGGATGGGGTCCTGCACAAGGCAGCATGGGTCACGTGTTCCACAGCAACAATAACACTGGGGTGCCCGAAGATGTGCCTGTAAATCGGCGTACGATACTCGGATATCGGCCGATGCCAATACATTAAAAAATGCCAAATATCGGGCCGATATATCGGTCTACCTCTAATGGAAACCTTCCCTGAATCGCCTGAAGTTACATCTTTACAGGTTTTTTTTTTCTTCATTTTTCACTAGTTTTTAGCGATGGAAGTGGTATCTGTCCCTAACATGTTTTCAGTTTGCGTTTGAGGAAGCGCTTTAGTTGGGTGGGGTTCTGCTGGGTGCGTGCTGTGATTAAAGCCCCCAGCCAGCTGACATCGTGAGGTCACCTCGGCGCCATCGGCTGTGATAAATGTAGTATGAGATATTTCACGTTTTGTTTGTTGTGATTTCTTTCTTGCAGACAGTTCACAAAAAGACATTTTTCTACCTGGAGCAGCTGATTCTAAAACACAAATTGCATCAGAACTCACTTCGTATCAAGGAGATCCATGGTACGCTGTTCCAACATCTGCACGTTTGAGTGAGCTGGGTTTCTGCCCCCAAATCGTGGGGAAAAGCAAATTTTATGGCCAAGTAGTAGGGCCGTAAACTCTGTGCGAAGCGGTAAATCTCACTGCGGCTGAGCATGTGCTCGCCACCTTTTGGTCGTAATCTGCTTACCGTTTCTGCTCCTCGTTAGCGGGAGTCCCGTTTCGACCCGTCCTCTGTGCACAGCCTGCTTTTTAAGCTGTGTCTTTTAACTAAAATCATCTCTTGCTCCTGTCTGCAGAGGGCATCGACTTTTACTACGGCTCCAAACAGCATGCTCAGAAGATGGTGGACTTCCTGCAGTGCACTGTCCCCTGCAGGTGATGCTCGGCCTCCGGGCCCGTTTAACGTCGGTGTCACGATTCGTGGGCTGTCAGCTGAACTTTGTGTAACAGTTGTAATTTTTTCATAGATATTTCTCTGATCGGTATCCACATGTATGAACTTGTGGGAAAACATTCAAACCCCCTTGTAGGTCTAAAACATCTCAGCGCCTGATCTCGCATGATGTCCACTCCAACACCTACAACTACAAAAGCACCTTCTCTGTGGAGATTGTCCCCATCTGTAAGGTGCGTAGTGTTGCTCTCTGGGTACCGGGGGTGGTGTAAACCCTGGTGACTTGCTCTTAACATCACATGCCCTTTTATCCAGGCATACAGAGACCTGTCAGTGAGCTGCTGATTCCTGACTCGCACATTTCTGCTTCCTCTGTCCCTTAGGATAACTTGTTGTGTCTGTCACCACGTCTGGCCCAGAGCTTGGGGAACATGGGACAGGTGTGTGTCTGCATTCGGGTCACCAGCACCATCAGGCTCATCGACCCCGACACCCTGCAGAGTGAGTGTCCTGCCCTCTCACCACACTCTGTCGTCCTGCTCAGCTTCTCATGATCTGTGACCAATTGTCCAGCCCGGTGATCACTTCAGATGGCGATGTGATGCCCCTAGTTGCCTGGAGGACTAACTGTCCTGTTTTTTAGACAAGGCCTTCACGCACGCCCTGAGTATTTTTATATTTAACAAGGCAGTGTCAGCTGCTGTTAATGCTGCTGTGTGGAGGAATCGTGAGAGAATCCATCTGTTTACAGTTTAAAATGCCAGCTCCCTCCCCGCGGTCGGCTTACTCACCCCAGGACGGCACCGTCTTATTCCCAAACTATTTTAATCTCCACGCGCTGAAATCTGGCCTCCACATGTTCTTTCAATTTTTTTATTAGATTTTTTTTTTCTTCATTCACTTGAGAAAGGTACTGTTCACATCTTGCGTTCAAATGCAAATCGGGGCCAAACCAGGACTCAGCTGTCCAGAACTGGAGATTCTGATTTATTGACTTTCTGAGGCTTTCAGAGCTGAGCTTTTAAGACTCTATACACATTTGATCACCCTTCAGAATTTGCCAGAGATCCTTCTGGGCTCGGCGTAAATCAATCGGGCCCTCCGGGTGAGCTGGATTCTGTAGAACCCGACCCGCTGGGCTTTTCTCTGAGTGATGGTGCAGCTGTCTGAGGTTTGACCTCCTGACCTTTTCCTGGCTGACACCGCAGTCGCCGAGGTTGATGGGAGTACCTACTGGAGACACCCCTTCAGCAGCCTCTGTGACCCCCGCCAAATGGAGGAGTTCATCATCATGGACCTCAGCATCATCAGGGATCAGAAGCTGGGGGCTGGAGCCGGGCTCCGATCCAATAAGGTAAAGACAAGTGGGCGACAGGAAGTGCTGTGAGACTTAAAGATGAATGAATCTATTGATTTCCCTGCTGGTTTACTCAGGATGCACTGCTTCTCTGGATAAATGTAACGGTGAACTACACGGCCCATACATTTTTGGTATTCTTCCTGTTTTCTTTAACTGTTTTACCTGCTTGCATTCACAGTGAGTGCTACCAGATCAATTCTCCCCTTTTAAAATGACATGTCAGTAATTGTAAGAAGCAAATTGAAATGTTTGAAGTTAAGCTGCAAAACAGCCCTGCGTGGATGTTCTGAGTGGCGGGATGCTGCAGCGTGGAGGTCCGTGTGGACCTCAACCTCTGCACACCTGGATATTTCTGTGACAGGGTTACAGTTAACGAAAACCCAAAACTGGATGAAAACATTTTCAGAAACTGAAATAAGACATGATAATAAACTGCAACTGAGCAACAACTCTAAATATTGCTTCTGAAACAAACTGGAATGCAGTAAAATCCTAGAACATGGAATTTCCATTTTTAAATAACGTTTAGCTAAAGATTGGGATACCTAGAACATGTTCATTTTAAGAACATTATTGCATAATGTGCTCTGTGTGTTTGTGCAGGATTCTCTGAAGATCAGATACACAGAACTTCTCTACGACTTTTCCGCTATTCCTGAAAATAAAAGCACTAAAACTTAAACTGTATAAAGATTAAATGGAAATATCTTTAAAAACACTGTGAACTTAAAACTAAACTGAATTCCAAATTGAATTTGGAAAATAATATAAAAGCAAAACAAATCTAACCTTTAATAGCCCTTCTGTTAGAGCTGATCTGCCCTGATCTGAAAGCATCTACATGCAGGCATGTTCAGTGTGTACGTGTGTGTTCAGCATACCCTAGCAGAAGTCTGGGTGCAGAAGACGTCTGAGATGAACACCAGCCAGCAGTACCACTGCCGTACCTTCCTGGGCCACCTGCTGAACATTGGTGACCTGGTTCTGGGGTGAGTGCCTGAGGGCCACTGGCTTTTCCACAGAGCCTTAGAATCTGGGAACGGTCTCTGTACTGGTTACACTGGAATAGTTCTGCTGCGGAGATAGTGGCTGTGGTTACCTTCTTGACGGTTTGCCATGGTTTACTTTGGGTAATGCATTCGTTAAATGGTTTTGGGGCTTTCTCAAGCATTTTTTCCCCCCCCTGACCCTGAAGGTTTGACTTGGCGAATGCCAACATCAACGATGAGTTTCTCAACAAGATGAACCCTCACCGTGTCCCTGATGTGGTAAGACCTCTCAATGTTCAGCCGTCAGATATTTTTCAGTGACTTTTCATTGTTTTCCTTTAGAAATTGTCGGTGTAATTCCAAGCTTTGGTTTATACTGACCTCTACTGGTAGGAACTGGCACCGCATTCCACTGGAGGCCATCACTGTTGGTTTACCTGTGATTCAGCGAGTTCAGCAACCAGCCAGCTTAACATATTCGTCTCAAATGACGTTTCTGTCCCATCCAGGTGCTGATCAAGAAGAGTTACGACCGCAGCCGGAGAGTGACTCGCAGGAACTGGAAGCTGCAGCAGATGGACAGGGACCGGGAGGGCATGGAGACGGATGACGAGAGGTAGGCGGAGGCTCGGCCTCGCACCTTTGGGAACTGGGTCACGCATCTCTCCCGTGAAAACTCATCTATGCACCGAGTGTTGCTGATACTGAGTTCCATCTGCTTCTCAGGCAATACCAAGACTTCCTGGAGGATCTGGAGGAAGACGAAGCTCTGAGGAAGAATGTCAACATCTACAGAGGTCAGTCTGAGGCCATGACACTGATGTCGGTCTGGGGTAACTCCCCCGAGACCCTTGTGTTTCAGCCACTCGATGAATTAGGTTAATAATGCAAGTTGGTTAATGAATGTGGCTTTAATTAGGGGTGACCAGCTATAGAGCAGATCCTGCATATCAGTTCATCTGGGAGCCAGTTGATTTTACTTGCATCCCGACATTATAGTGATTAGAATTTGGTGATCAGTGATCATTGTTGACACAACACAGTGCACAACAACGAAATGTCTCCTCTGCATTTAACCCGTATGTGACATCGTGACATAGCAGGGGGCAGCTAATTCAGCGCCCGGGGAGCAGTGCTTGGGGGCGGTACCTTGCTCAGGGTACCTCAGTGGAACTTTGCTGGTCGGGGATTTGAACCAGCAACCTTTTGAGTAGAAATGCGCTTCCCTAACCATTAGGCCACCTCTTATATGTAGTTATTATAAGTTATCCCCTGCTGATGCACAGTTTTTAATATTATTTTGAGCAGTGTTGCCTTTGCTCTGTAAGCACATGTCGGAACACGGTTGAGTTGATGTGCTAACATCTTTCTGGCAGATTCCTCCCGGATCCCAGTGGAGAGCGACTCTGACGATGACGGCGCTCCTAGAATCTCCCTGATGGAAATGCTGGAGGACCTGAGCCTGAGTGACGCCACGGGTGGCGAGGGGGCGGATATGATGACCGATTAGACACCCGTGGGGGCACGTGGCTTTGGTGTGGTGTGTGGGGAAACCGTTTAAAGCGCGGCAAGCTGCTGCATAGTGGGAAAGGGGACTTTTCACCCTGCTTTTAAAAATGCTGTGTGTAGTATCTAATCACTGTATCGCTCTCAAAAACCTGTATAATACTACAAGAATAGTAATAACTAAAAGTAACTATGATTAAATAGGAATGAATAGTAGTTGGCTCAAAATCTTACTTTATTTTTCTGATGTAATACACATGTTGCCCACCAGGCGGAGACATCGGTGCACTGGTCTCAGTCGACCGAGGGAAAGTGCTGGAAGCCCTAATACTTAGCCGCTGGGTGTTACCGTGATGCCGGCTGCCTCCTGAAGCTAAAGCAGTGTCTCCACCTCATGGTCATAACTATTAATCTCAGACTCTCACCATACCCACCCCGAGTGCCAGGCTGCTGGCTTGAGATGTTGGTTCTTCATTCGCCACGAGTCATGTGCCGGTTCTCAATGGCGATCGATCCGGTCGCGCTGCGCTTCCCCATTTTAGGGCTCCTGGTGCAACCTGTGTCTCGTGGGGAATCTAAACCCCACAAACAGTGGCAAGTTCACTGGACCGTTGGGTGTCATAGGGGCGGCACATGGGGGCAGAGGTTCCGCGGTTAGGGCTCCTTAATGGTTGACATTCATGGGTATTGGGTGTCCAACCTGGGCCCTCCAGTGGTTTCTTTAAGGCAGAGCTGAAGGGCGAGCAGGTCGAGGTGGGGGGGTTATGTGGTTGGAACTCGATCCCTGATTTTCTGAAACTAGATCCACTTGGGAAAGAGGCTGAGGGTCTCCTTTGAAGTGGGAGGGGAGCGACCTTTATTTTCCCCTTCATTAGAGGGCAGACGGGGTTAAGGCAGAGGCGTATGTGGGGTCCGGGGGTGCTTCTTATAGGTTATATTCTTGACCTGCCTCGTTAGCTGGGTGGCCCCCAGGCTTTGCTTTACCACAGGTGTGTAATATACAGGCATCATTAATTTATTCCAAAGCTTGATGGTCAATTTACTGGAGAAGTTTGGGGTAGGTACCTCACGATGGGATCAGCAGGTTGGATCAGTGGTCATCATCCTGTCACCCGACACCTTAATGTCCACCTGACCTGTAGTGACAGAGCTTATTTTCATTACTACATTAGTACTGTGAGCACAGGATTTGGGACATGAGCTGTACTTTATAGAGCAGGTTGGCTAACATTAGCTGGTGATAAGACGTTTGGAAAAGGCCATGGTCCCTCCCCATGGGGTGGGCAACACTGAGCTGTTACCCTGCTTCCCCCTGGTCGCCTTTCTGGTTCCCACAGGGTTAAACCATGTGTGATAATCCTACCCACTGGGCCTCTGGAAGCCTCCTCTCTCCCATCGCTACTTCCAACTTGCTAATGTTGCCTATTCTCAAGCAAACACTGGAATTTTTTCATTTGGGCTTGGTTGGGGTTGTATGGGATACGGTTACCTTATCAGTCTGTGCACGGTTCATTTGTGAAAGCATTGCACTGGGAATTGGTCCTGTGGTTTTCCTTGTATTAGCGTTTTAAGAAGTGGTGTGTAGCTGTAGTCTCCCAAACAGAGCCGTCCTTGATGCTATTCCGCATCTTGTGTATCGAATTTGCGCCTTTCTGCATGGTTTGGCTGCTCTTTGAAAGCTGTATGCAGCGTCCATAGAGGAGACTAATAATAATATCGATACATAGCCGCTTCGAAGACACCCAAACGTATCGTCTCGTCGAAAGACCACAATGCCGATTTATTGGCAGCAATTGGAGGTCCGTAGGGGGGGTTGGAGAGCAACAGTATTAAAATATGATGATCTAATGATTAAAATGTTCCCCTTTTTTGTTCCCTAGCCAAGAAAAACCTGCCTTTTCAATGAAATCTAAAGATCTCAACTGTAGTTTGAAGCTGAAGTCACAACAAGGAAATGATGCTTTGTGACCCTGTGACAGGAGACCTTTGTGTTCTGTGTGCTAACAATGTGATTTTTACTTTAAAGTTCCCTTTAAAGCACCTTCTGAAACCTGATTTCTGACACCCTGGTTCTCTTTTCTCCTTGCTGTTTTAAGTTTGCAATCTTGAATCCTTTGAATAATGTTCCCTCGAGCCGGATCCTGCGGCGGAACATCTGCGCTCCGCTGACGTGTGTAACGCTCTTGTTTCTGCGCCGTGGTCCGTGACATGAGGCATGACTGAGTCTTAATGCCCTGCACCTGTCATGCTAACTGCAGCTGAACAGCGCGGCCGTGATGCGGGGGCTTGTTTTATGTGAGGTGTCCTCTGGTGGTTTGCCTGAACATACAAACGCCCAGTTATGAAAGTGATGAAATTCTGAAGTGCTCCCTGGAAGCTGTGGTGAGCTAGGAGTGCCCCTCTCTGCCCAGAGGAGCTGGGCTCCGGAGCTGTGTGCTGAGGGAGGGGTGTAACACAATGGGACCTCTCCCATGTTCCTGTTCTTCAGTACGTCTGTAGGACCAACCCAGTGCAAACTATGACATTGCTCAGCTTGTATGATGTCCATCGAACAGGTTTGCGCTTTACTTGATGGGCATAAATACTTAGTAATAACTGAGTTACTACTGAAGTACAAATCATGAACAAATACAGTAGCTACTTGAGATAAAAGATGTGTCACGATTCTGTGATGAACAAACACATCATCAGTAATTCACTTATTGTTCCTTCTGTACTTCCTTCAGTAGCTCACAAAGCTTTACAGAATTAACGGAGTAACAAATGTAGTAATTGCTTCAGATAATGAATCAGGATGCATTTTTTTTTAACGATGAACCAACACGAGATCGGAATTTACGTTATTCATGGCTTGTTCCTTCAGTTGTTCCCAAAGTTACAAGAATTAACACATAGTAACAAAGTAACTGCTTGAGATAAAACCTATGTCACAATTCATTAATGGTGAATTAACATGAGATTAGTATGTAACAAAGGCTTTGTAGTTAATACATAAGTAATAGCATAATACTATATTATTTGCCCCCCCCCCACGAGGCTCGTTATGGTTTGATCCTGTCGCAGATGAAGCCTAATTTCATGGGGGCGCCGGACGGCCTACTGCTTACATGGAGCCTCACCTGTGAACTCAGCGGACGATTAATCTACATCATTCATGTTACAAGACGGTTGTGTAACGAGCTGTAAGACTGTGATTAAACAGTGTTTATTTAGGGTCGTGCACGCCATGAAGCTGTGGACATTAAGGCGGGCCCCACGCCCAGGTCTGAAATCCTCCCTGAATAATTGTGCTCTATTTCCGTGTGCTGCTCTCCTGTTTGTTCTTTGTGAAGTTGCCGGATGAACTCTCCCGCCTCCTGTTCTCCACTTCAGAGCTGGAGGCCTTCCTAAGCGACTCGTGCACGGCCTCGTCATCGCGCCGGCGGCTCCTTTACCTGCCGCTGAATCTCAAAGGGTTACATCCCCGTCTCGCATGTTCATGCGGCTGCTCCTATTAGAATGCCAAATCACTGGAGCTGGTAGGCGGTCTTCTCTTCCATCTTAGAGGACCGTTCAGTGACCTCTCTCATGGTCCCCTGCACTTCCAAAATGGGTTTCTCCATGTAAGCGTTGCACTTTAAGAATGTTCTGGGTAAAATGTCATCACCTTTCAAAATTCTGAATACGCAGCAACCGTTCAAGTCCCCAGGTTCAAAGGCAGGGGTCCCTCCTAATTCACTGGCTGGCACGTCATATTTTAAGGAGAGTATTACACCTGTATCTGCTTCATTTCTTACTCTCCTTTAATCTCGTCCCTCACCATTCCACCATGTAGTGATACTTACCCAATTTTTTCATGAACAGACATTAAATAATCCCAATGCATGCATCTTGGGAAACAGGTTTGTGCTGAGGTGCCAGTGAAGGTAGGACCTACCCAGGGTGTGAGCTGAGCTGAGCTGAGATCCTCCCATGGTAAGACCAGAGAGTCCATGAGGCTCCTCTTGGGTCTGCGTGGGGGATCAGGTCTCACAGGCCGCCTTCAAGCAGTGAATAACTCGCGCTTGAAACCACAGCTGCAGTGTAGCTGAAATAGTGAGTTTGACGGCCCCATTTCCAGCACTTGAAGGTTGGAAGAACTTAGGGATGGATGACTTCAACGAGGAAGCAGGTCTTTGGATTTGCTGGCCCTCTAAGGTTATTGAGGGGACGGGAAATGTGGTTCTAGGCTGCAGTGAAGGAGCAGCTGTGAGTAGGTTTGGTTTATGGTTTATGGAGCTAATTCACAGATACCGATTATGGGATCATGTCTGTCAAGCAGAGATTTTGAGAGCATGCCAGTGCTCATGCTCGCCCCGCCCGGCCCCGTCTGCCGTGATTCCGCTTTGTTGATCGTCTCTCCTAAACGTTCCAGGCTGTGCAGCTCATAGGGGTGAACAGTGCAGAGGGTGAAGCGGCTTGTCTGCCCCGCCCGGTGCCGAACGCGGTGACACACCAGCATGCATTCTGGGCCTCCTCTCTTTGTTGCTATCTTCTTTTTTGTCCATCGCTCTTTGATTACTCGTCTGAGGAATTGTTTGTGTTCCATAACAACGTTTTAGTTCAGTGCTTCCCAACCCAGGCCTTGGGGACACACAGACGGCCCGCATTTCTGCTCCCTCCCAGCTCCCTGCCAGACAGTCCACATTTTTGCTCTCTTGCAGTTCCCAAAGCAAAAACGTAGACTGTCCGAGAGTCCTTGAGGACCCGATTGGGAAACCCTATTTTAGATGGTATTACAAAACCTCAAATGCCTAACAAATTTATTATGGAATTCTAGGAGACATTTTGGGATTACAATAGTAGCTTTTTGAGACTGTCGGCGTCAGGTGCTTCTGTTACACGTTTGTCATACTCAGATCTCCTTCACATCGCTTCCCCATGTGGAGGATGGGATGCTGCAGTGTTTTGGCCAAGTCACATGACCTTCCACCACGATCACCACTGGTGATCTACTGACCAGCAGAGTGACACCTTATCAAAACACAGGTGAGTGTCCGCCGGGCACTGAAGTGGCTGCCGTCGCCTGTAGGTAACCGCACCCATCCTGGCGTGTAGGCAGGTTCTGCCAGGGAGCGGCTGAGCCGTCTGTGAGCCTTCTGCCTGCCATTGTTTTGGACCTTGGGTAATTAGCATAAGCAGGAGTGAGACTTGGGTTGACGCTAGCATTTTTCTGGAATAACCGTGGATGACCGGCATTGTAGATAATCCCTGAAGATAACCACGTGTGACCTTTTCATTCTTGGCTTTCTGTCTTCCTTTTTTTCCTTCCAGTTTATTTCAGATGTTGAATCACTAGTTTTTTGTCATGGTAGCAGTTTGCATTTCTGCATTCCCTTAGTCGCCCATTTATACTGATCTCTAAGTTGCTCTGTTGTAGAAGTTTAAAGTGTTACAAGTGTTGTTGTACAGTGTTGTTCAGTTACACGCACTCCTACCCCCCCCCCCCCGCCCCTTGTGTGAACTCCTAGGCCGACATGCCAGATTCCCAGCAAGCAGACGCCGTTTATCGTATGCAAAGCCTTTCGCTTTTGAATGGGCATGAGACTCGTCATGCACCATGCAACGTGGCGGATAACGTGCCTCTGAGGTTTCCTTTATTTTTTTATTTTTTTTTATATCCCTCTCCTTCCCTGCCTGCTGTTCACGGGATTTGGCGGCCGCCCCCCGGCCGGGTTTGGGAAACGTAATCTTCTCAGTGTGGTCATTGTGTTGCGGTTTCATAGCTGCCGGTGTTTGGTTACAAGCAATAAGAGATTAGCAGAGATAAGGCCAGAGAGGAGCTTGACACGTCCCTGCAGATCTGTCCCACCTTTCAGTGAGGCTCACGAAGCCTTCGGAGGCCGAAGCAGAGCGTCCTGGACATGTCGTGTGAGGATAGTGTATAACTGGCATGACCGTGCATGCCCTGGCTCAGTGGTTTTCAACCATCATCCAAAGACCCCCTGTGTCCTGGAGAACTGGTCCAGAATATTGTTACACTGTTATCCATTCTGCAATGATGACAATAATTAACAAAAACAAACAACTGTGCTTTATTTGCCATTTGCAAAGTACAGGTACAGCGGAATGCTTCTCTTTGCCGACACCATCTTGCTCTCCCTAGCTTGGGGGTCACAGTGCAGGGTCAGCTCACGCACAGCATCCCCGGAGCTGGTGGTTAAGGGCCTTGCTCAATGGCCCATGGCCATGTGACTGTTCTGCCAAGGCCAGGGTTCGAACCGGTGATCCACAGGCACAGAGACTGAACCACTCACTGCTCCCCACTGCTAATGCTTATTAATATAAACATATTTTTATTTGATTTCACTGCCAAACAATGTAATTACAATGTAGCATAACTCAAACAAGGTTTCACTCCACTGTCCTGCAACAGTCTTTTTTTGTTCTCAGTTTGTGACATCACTCTCCAAACAGAAGGTAAATGTTTATGGGCAAAAAACCTGTATCTTAAACCTATTTGGCAAATGGCTCTAACATAAGAAGCCTGACAACCATTAAATATGTGCTTAATATCTGGAAAGACTCTCTTTTTAACGTATTAGCCTTCAGCAAAATAAAATGAGTATTGCAAGTTAATTGCTTTTAATAATGTATGTAAATAAAATGCACCAATTAACAATGATTCCCTGCCTTTTCCCTCCGCTTCCTCCATGAGACGCCACTGGCCGAATGGTTGGATTTTAGCTGTGAATTTTGGGATTCTGTTTGTCACAAGTGAAGCTCTCACACTGTTTGCAACCAGGAAGGAATACTATTAGTTTATATAAGAAACCTTTAAGCAATAATAATGTCTTTTCTACTCTTTGCTCCCTCTGGCCCCCTAGTGGACCGTGACCACCCCCCCCACCCCACCCACAAAATTAGGCTCCAGGGCACGCATTCTTGCATCCCTGAAGGAGCCGGTTTGTTGTCATCAGCCGCTCTCCACTGCAAAAAGGATGAATTCCTCATGCTCCCTGGTACCTGGAGGGCACCCTGGAGGCCACTCCCTGCCATGGAGTTTGGCACAGTGCCACGGGAAAGTGAGGCGGGGGGGTACTGCTGCCAAGCGGCTTTTCCAAGGGAGTAGCCGAATTTGATGCTGGTCAGCCGGCCGAACTTGTCATGTGATTGTCGTTTGTTCGCTGACAATGCAAGCTGAAGCAAACAGCTGGCAGGAGGTGTCCCTGATTGAGGGGTGTGTGACTATTAAGGTGTCGCACACTGACAAATTGCTTGTCGGGTGTTGTACTGAATCGTATCGTTTTTCTGTTTGACTTCAGGTTTCTGTGAAAACACTGGATCAGCGTCCCTGGAAACCAACACTGGGTGTTTTTTTTATTTTTTGAAGGAATGAGACGTATGAAACGACTCTATTAGCAAAACGACTCTATTAGCAAAACGACTCTATTAGCAAAACGACTCTATTAGCAAAACAACTTTATTAGTAAAAAATGTGGTGCTGCTGTTTACATAAACTGGTAACTTTATACACAGACGACATACGTGGTATGAAACTATGAATTCAGTGAATTTACACTTGCATCAATCAACCTACTTAAACATTTTGACTTCGGATGATTACAGTACATTCATTGAATGGCAATTTCAGTCAACAAAGCGTATTACAAACATATATGGCAAGAAGTAAATGTTCAAACACCAGATAAATTTAAAAGAAAAACTGGCAATTGGTAAAGGCTTGCCACATTTTTTCAGCATATTGTATATAAATATCAAGCATAAATACTTCCATACTTAGACGACCACCCCCAATGCCAAAGGCAAATTTTAATAATGGAATAAAGGAAATATGTAAAAATAACAAGCATATTTAATTATTATTGACTTCCCATGTAGTTTTCACTTTCAGTTTTTAATATTCACTTATTAGAACCAAGAAGTGATTGAGGAATTGAGTGTGTCATGTGATCTGTGACATCACTGGCTTTGACAGCATTCATGCTTAACAATAGATATTGTACACATTCTTTGCTTAGCAACCCAGATGGGCCAGACCTCAAACAAACACGACGTCAGTATTTGCCCAGATCGAAGCCTCCCTGCTTTACAACAGTTAAATTCATAGTATTCGTCATTCAGTCAGTGTGTATGTCAGCAGTAAATTTCTGATTAAAAGCGGCTTGTTTGTGAATTTCACAGCCCTTTGTCGCAAAGAAATAAAAATCAGCCCCCCATTTATGGTACTGTCTGGTATCATTTTCTTATCCGCCATTCAGAAGCCCCCGTACCCTTGAATCATATTAATACGGTAGGCATGGTAAAATCATCTACCAGAGCAGTCGGCTAACGTGTTAATGTGTGAAGCCGCAGACCAGCATTCCCGCATGTGGCCCGTCGCAATGTTACATCACAGGGGAGCCTTGAACGCTCAGGTTTCTAGGAAGCCGCTTTACCATCAACGTGCCTTTGAGACCCCCGTGCGGAAGGGACAGGGGGCTGGACAGAGAACATACAGCTAAACGTACATCCAGTCACGTTTGAGAAGATGTTAGCATGCAGAGTAAAGCAAAATCAGGAACAGAGTCAAATAGAATCGGCCGGTATCCTTTGCTTAGGTGTTTGCTAAAAGTGCACCTTACGTTTACATGTTGCTCAGCGCGGTGCGCAGAGCGTTAACGCACTTCCCTGTTTCTGAACACTCGACCCACCTGGTGTCTGCAGGAGCCACAGCGGTGGACCTGACCTGAGGCGGGAGGCCGCTAGCTGATCAGAGCGACCGTGCTCTCCTGCTGTCCGCCACACAGCCCCGAGAAGAACTCCAACGCCAGGCGGACGTGGATGGGCACAAAGACATAGGAGGTGTAGATGACCATGGCCACCATGGTGAAGAGCACCGTGTTGAAGAGCGTCTGCTCCCAAGGCTCCAGGACGTAGATGCTGGTGATGAGCAGGTACTGGTAGTACAGCCAGTGCAGGTAATCCTTCAGGTTCTTCACATCCATGACGGAAAGTTCCGGCACCGGTTTAGGTGGCAGCTGGAGGCAGGCATGTGGACAGGACGTAACACAGAGAAGCAGCAGTGTTAGAGAGACCAAAGACCCCCCCCCCCATCAAGCCACAGTCCTACCCGGTAAGCGTCTGTTTGTGAACAGAAGTATCCGTGTGTAACTGCATTCATGAACCATAGCCTTGGGGTATCTCAGCCAGCGCCGGCGTCTATGTTGTGCGGGGGTAGGTATGGCTCTGGGTGACCATAAAGCAGCAGTGAATGGGAGGGGGGCAGGTACAGGCCAAAAGACCCTCATGTTTGCTGATGACCTTTAGTGACCTTCAGCTTGCAGTATGAACTGTATTTACAATGCAAATCTGAATGTTGGTCTTTTGGGTAGCAGTAAGATCCAAAAGTGTCCCCATGTTGTTGTATGTGGGTAAAACTGTGTAACATCCTCAGCAAACATAACCATTATAAGCATGTTTGTATGAGCAAGGAATCAGCATGAAGGTAGATGCTTTTGTGGGGTGCCTTTATACAGAGGGGGCGACAAAGGCTCTGCAGTGCAGCTGGACCCATGCAGGAGTTTCAGGAACGTCGTAAACCCGCTCCTGTGATCTATTTTTTTTAATAATTACTTTTATAGAAATCCCTCCAATGCACTTGTGTCTGATCATCGCGACACTGAGGAGTAACTAATACGTTAAACGCCAGTATGTGTGTAATCGCAGAATAACCTGCTTCATCGCACAGGAGGGGCTGAGTCAGCGAACCTCGGCCAGTGAGAGACTCTGGTACAGCTGACTACGGCATCATTTTACCCATCTGTGTTTCTCCTGGAATCAAAACAACGTTTTCCCATTTCTCCGAGCGCCCGACTGCAGTGTGGTGTAAGCAATTTGTATGCATATGTTGAGTCTCAAACGGAAATACTACGTTGTGCGAAGGTCAGCATGTATATCTGGGATTATAGTGCGGGGAGAGGGACGCTGAGACGTTGCCGTGTTTGCGAAGGTGTCAGTCTTTTTGACAGCTGAACAGCTTCTTCCAGAACATGTCATCTCTGTGACTCGCCAAGGCAAAGTTTATCCACCAGCATACGTGTCCGACTCGGCTAATTACGCGGTACGGCGATTCCCGATGCGCCGCGGTGTCACTCGGGCGACTGATGCCGATTGACGACCGACAAAACTGCGCATCTTTCCAAAAACGCCTGCAACCTTTTAAAGGCGTATGACAAAGCGACTGAATACGAGTGCGATAAGTATTATTCCAACAACGACAATTTGACAGTACAACTGGAAAGAGCAATTATACCACACAGTGGCCGTACGACAGTGCGGCTTAAGTACTGCCTGGTGGATAATGTTACCCGTGATCGTCTACTGTGAATCTTTGACTCGCAATCTGCCAAATGAAATTGGAGAGAAACAGCGGTACTGATGAGAAAATGCGGTACTCACCCAGAGATAACTGAGCTCTCCCTCCGCAATGTCAGACACGTTAGACAAAGTTTATTATGGGACCCCGGAGCCGATGACAGGCGTCCCACTACGGTTCCGCTGCTTTGTGTAAATGAAAAGCTGTTCTACCAGTTTTCTTAATACCAGGTCATTTTACCAGGTCTATTTTTTTTCCGTGTTATACCACACCCACTACTCCTGTTTACACCTACCTGTGTCACAGATGCCAATCCAGTTATGGATTAAGTGTTAACGGGTACAGCTGCTACGCGCAGTATCCGAGCGCCATATGAAAAGACACGGTGATCAAGCACCGGAATTAACGGCATCCGCAATGCTGCGACATGCCAGCGTCGCTTTGTCGCAGTGGTTCGGATCGCATAAAACTCCGTTGCATACCAGCTGCATTCATTGTGCCGGGACATGCATCTGGGTTTGCGCCGATCATTAGATCTGCGTGATGCTGCGGCGCAACAACAGTGTGTGACGCCAGCGGCCCCGCAGGCGTCACAGCTGGGCGCCTCGCATATGCTTCGTGAGATGCAGGGACACTCGCATCAAAGATGTAGCAGTGAAGGGGGAGACCTGCGCACCACACCCCCCGTACAGAAATCTCTTTCACGGGATGCGCAGTAGCGTCGAAAACAATGGGGGTTATGTTCAGTACTAGTTGGGGAATGATCGTTTTGCGCTTAAGCCCCGTTCTTACCTGGCTCGTACTCCAATTTAATATAGTGAAATCACGTTTATGGGATCTGGGTATGGCTCTGACACGTCAACTTGCTCTTGTACTGAAATTTCTCAATGCCTAAATCCAGCCTATACCGCATTTATATCATGATGATACTCCAGCGGTATTTTGCCGTGCAGGAAACCAGTCCGTACGAGTATGATGAAATAGCGCAGCTCAAGCAGTGCGAGAGTGCAGTGACACAGCCTTGTGGAAATTTACAAAATGAATATCATAAAGACGCTTTATACACCGATAATATTTTTATGATAACAGAATTACGCGTTTTAGGGTGTGTTAGTGTGTGACCTTAAATATCTCTTTGCGTTTTATCGTTAACAGCGAGGTAAAGTGTCTTTTCGCTCGCGATGGAGTCGTCGTGGGGACGGTCCTGGTGGAGTCTCCCCCCCCCCCCCCCAGCGCAGATAAATGTTTATTTTAGTAAGACGCGCCTCGTATTTTCCCTTAAGATGCGATTGACTTATGGCATCAGCAATTCGTTGGCTGCTATGAGTCCGGCTCCGCGGTCTTCGCCATGACTAAAAATAGCATTTATGGTCGCGCCGAGCAAGCTGTTTCTGCGGAGCGGAGTCCCCTGTGGATGCAGCCGCTGAGATACAGACCGCAGTCAGGAGCGTCTTCCCTCTTCCTGCTGCGCTGGGGAAATATGCGCTTCTCAGGGAGACTCTGGTCTTTAGTTTTGCTGTAAGGTGATAAACCTTCCCGTCTTTACAGTCCGTTTCTGTTCAATATGTTTTCTAGAAACATCAGATTGTTGTACAGATTGTGGCTTTCGTTAGGGGCTTTTTGCCGTTTTTCTCGTCATGACGTAGGCTATATGACAATGGCTTTAAGTGTTTTTCCTGGAGGCTGGTGAGAGGGAGGTCTGGGTATCTCTCCTGAAGTTGTTACCCCAGCGACCCGGATCCTAGACAAGTGGGTGGTGATAGATGGATGGATGGATGGATGGATGAAAACAGAACCAAAGTGTGTGACGATGTCTGGGGATTTGAACACAAGAACCTGCATTTCTTGGTATTCATTTACGATAACAAAATCATTCCATGTTTTCTCCGCCCTGTGTCAAAATACGAGTTTGACCACTATTTTTCTAATCACGCCATCAGATGGATATATCCACACACCTTAACGCTGGCTTCTCGATGCTCAATCCTATATAACAGCTGCACTAAATTTTCTCCCCTGGTGGGGGACATAACACGATATAGGCGAGGTCGGCAGCTCGATCTGATAGTGTGTAATACACTGTATTGCCAAAAGTATTGGGACACCCCTCCAAATCATTGAATTGGGGTGTTCCAATCACTTCCATAGCCAGAGGTGTATAAAATCAAGCACCTAAGCATGCAGACCGCGTCTACAAACATTTGTGAAAGAATGGGTCGCTCTCAGGAGCTCAGTGAATTCAAGCGTGGTACCATGATAGGATGCCACCAGTGCAATAAGTTCATTCATGGAATTTCCTTGCTACTAAATATTCCACGGTCAACTGTTAGTGGGATTATAACAAAGTGGAAGCAATTGGGAACAACAGCAACTCAGCCATGAAGCGGTCGGCCACGTAGAATCACAGAGCGGGGACAACGCATGCTGAGGCGTACAGTGTGCAGGAGTCACCAACTGTCTGCAGAGTCAATAGCTACAGACCTCCAAACTTCATGTGGCCTTCAGATAAGCTCAAGAACAGTGCGTGGAGAACTTCATGGAATGGGTTTCCATGGCCAAGCAGCTGCATCCAAGCCTTACATCACCAAGTGCAATGCATGCGTTGGATGCAGTGGTGTAAAGCACGCCGCCACTGGCCTCTGGGATCAATTAGAGCAGAGACTGTGAGCCAGGCCTTCTCATCCAACATTAGTGCCTGACCTCACAAATGCTCTCCTAAAAGAATGGTCAAAAATTCCCATAAACACACTCCTAAACCTTGCGGACAGCCTTCCCAGAAGAGCTGAAGCTGTTATAGCTGCAAAGGGTGGACCAACTCCATATTAAAGCCTATGTACTAAGAATGGGATGTCACTAAAGTTCATGTGTGTGTAAAGGCAGGTGTCCCAATACTTTTGGCAATATAGCGTATGTCTCGAAATATCTGATTGTATCTAACATGCTGACAATGCCAAGAATGAACATTAAGACATTGCGACAGGCGAAGAAGTACATCCACTACCAACCTCACAGAGCTGATGCGCTAAGAGTCTGAGGGGCCACAGAGCAAGTTGAAACTGAGCTGGATCCAGGCCAAAAGTTGTTCAGAAATCGCCACAGATGCGTAAACTGGATCTGGTCTGGCCCGGCCCATACGTGCATGAGAGTCAAAAGTTACATTTTTTTAAGGGTAAATGGGGCTGGTGAGTGGCTCAGTGGGCTAAGTCTTTGTGCTTGTGATCAGAAGTTGGTGGTTCAAGCCTGCCCTCAGCAGAGTAGTTACAGGGCAGGCCCTCAAGCATACTGACTGACCCTGTGTGTGTGTGTGTGTGTGTGTGAGTGTGTGAGAAAGAACGAGAGAACACTGCAGGATCACTTAGTGTGCTCGAGGGCCTGCCCTGTAAATATTCTGCTGAGGGCAGGCTCTCGAGCCACTGACATGATCATAGACACAGAGGCTTAGCCACTCACCACCCCCTTTTTTTTCTCTCCCCCCCCCAAAAAAATGGCAAATAAAGGATTCACACACATAGCACCTGCATCTGTGTGTTAGAGTTAAGGCTTTTGCTCTTCTGCCAAGGCTGGGCTCAAACCACCAACCTTCTGATCACGGGCACAGAGGCTTAGCCCACTGAGCCACTCACCACCTCTGTTTTTGCCCTGTATATCGTCTATATGTTTTTTTTCCTTCCCTCTTTGAGAACTAAAGGATTCACACATTTGTAGCGCCTGCATCTGTGTGTTAGAATTAAGACCCTTGCTCCAGGGCCTGCCCTGTGACTACTCTGCCAAGGCTGGCCTTGAACCACCAACCTTCTGATCACGGGCACAGAGGCTTAGCCCACTGAGCCACTCACCACCCTGGTGTGTGCCCTCTATATGGTTATATGTTTTTTTTTCTTGACAAATAAATGGCAAATAAATTATTTATCATATACATATATATATATATAAATAAAATTTTGACTGGTGCAGATACAGGCCGGACCAGATCCAGTTTATGGATCTGTAGCAATTTCTGAACAAAATTTGGCCCAGATGAGGTTCAGACTCATCTTACTATATGGGGCGATCATCCCTCAGACTATCAGCACATCAGCTGCACATTTGGTAAGTGACTGATCATACGTATACGGTCCGGCGCACGTTCAGAGTGTATACAGACCGACCGTAAGCATTTAGACTGATTCAGACTGTATACAGACCGACCGTAAGCATTTAGACTGATTCAGACTGTATACAGACCGACCGTAAGCATTTAGACTGATTTTAACACAGACCACCCTGCCTACATGTCACTGGTGCCCAGACTTAAAGAGATGCAGGTGGATCTGGCCCAGAATCAGTTGCTATGTGGGAAGGATTTAATGTGGCGCTTTTGACCGAGTGCCGCCAGGGTGGCAACTATGTGTACATGGCTATGGGGCGTATGCGGGCAGCCCTGTTTACAGGAGGGCCTCTGTCAGATAAGACTTGGCAAAGGCGACGTGACGCCACCCAGGTGTGGCTTTCGAAGCCGCATGGATTTAATTTGATTTTACATAATGGTCGCATTAATCAGACCAGAGGAGGTATTTCCTGGATGAGTTTGCATTTTGGTCACATGTTTTTTCCTGGCTGGTGGGGGCCTTTGTGCATGTAAAATTACTAATTTAAATCCGTGCGAGGTTTGCTGTCAGGCATGCAAATAGATTTCACACATAGAGTCCTCCGAAGCGTGAAAAGGCCCGCAGACAGAAAGCCGTGAGCGTGTGCTCCTGTGTTCTCCACGCAGGGACCAGTGGCTCCGGAGTCTTCTTAAGCAGTTTTACAAGACCATTGTCATGCTGTCTAGGCTTGTTGAGTCTTCCTCAGTTCGATATTGGGATCATCGATGGGGCTGCATCACACTCACGATTCTGGCTGTCGCCTGGACATCAGAATGGGGCGTACTTTGGTCAGCAGTAAATCAGAATCACAATTTCGTTTTTTTGCTAAGTAGGTTGACCCTTGAAGGAAATTACTTTGGTACGGTGGTGCTCAGTACAAAAACAACTCTGAGTACAATGAGTAACAATGTGACAAGTACTCAAGTACAAACAGGGTGAAAAAACAGCGCGAAAGCTGTGCAATATTCCATTAATAAATATTAAAATGTTTAAGAAGCGGAAAATTAACTGAGTATTGAAATGGCACATATGTGATCTGCAAAGTAGAATAGACAGATGGGGGGCAATGTCATTGTTGATGAGTTCAACTGCCGGGGGGAAGAAGCTGTTTTTGTGGTGTGTGGTTCTGGTGTCGAATGATGTCAGTGTCTCGCGGGATCGTACTGCTTTGATCGGTCTGTGTCCAGCATGGGAGAAGTTAAGCCATCCTGAACCTGTTTAAGATCCTGAACCTGTTTAAGCCTGTGGGTACCTGAGGTATTGGAACCAGACATGTACCCCACAGGTGAAGAATTAAAGTCCTTTTCTGATAGTTTAGCCCCTGGGGGGAAAATCTTTTGAGGGTATATGCAGTTGGATTCAACATTGTACGACTAGAGATTACTTATCCTTTAAATGTTTGAATTAAACTATGAGGCAGCTGCACCTTTTAAATTCAGTTTTCCTCAGGAACATTATCCGCGGTCGGGGGTTTCTGTCCTGCGTATATATTCGGATGGTCCGTCCTCATCGATTCGCGGTGGGACCTGACGCCACGTGAATTGGAGAGTAAGCGCGCCCTCGTGTGGCCACAGTCAGACAACCGGGTGGAATGAATCGTTGAAATCTCGGTCTTGAAAAGCTTGCACCGCGAGCACGCGGAGATATAAATAATGTATTAATTACACTGTTCTCTGGAACAAAATAAAAGAAGTCATAGAGATATAAACAGACTTATTGAGAGAGATGGTGAGAGAACAGGGAACAGGGGGTGTTTAAAGGCAGTAAATGGCTACCCAGGCTGTCTCTCCATCTGTGGGGTCGGAGGACACTCCATTAGAAGCTTACTGCATCAGCCTGATGCGTTAAATTGGCGGGCTGCAGATACAGTGTCTCAGGTGTCAGCCCCCCCCACCCCCCCATCATGGTGGGGGCATGCAAGGGGCACCATTAGGGCTGTTTTATGAAGTTCCGGTTAGGATTTGTGTCCCTGGGTGACTGAGGGTCCTCCGTCCCTCAAAATCACTTGCACTCAGAGACTGTCGTCGGTTTACGTTTCAAACACCCTTTTAAAATGAAATTATAAATGATAAAATATTATTAATTTAGCGGTTTGTTGTTGTACTTTACAGCTGGGTCAAATGGAAAAAGAAATGATCCCAGGAGAGAGGAGATCTGAAGCGTAAGGTGGGTTACATGGGCTAACCCTAACCTTAACCCTAACCCTAGCCCTAAACTTAACCTGAACACAGCACCCTATTTTGGGGCTGTGATTAGTTCACTGTGAGAGTCACCAGCACCATGCAACGCCGAGCCTTGCTGCACTCATTGATTAAACGTCGGCACATCCTCTGCATGCAGGCTAAGAAGTATCAAGCATTTCCATGCACACCGTGATGGAATGTTCTACCCCCCTGTGACCCTTAACCCCAGCTCGCCCTACCTGAAGACACCCCGTTCGCTCTTGAACTTCTGAGGCGTGAAGGAG
>JAODKC010000039.1:4337637-4356471 GCA_026777985.1 Mormyrops attenuatus
CCCCCCCCCCCCCCCCCCCCCCCCCCCCCCCCCCCCCCCCCCCCCCCCCCCACACCTTCAAGTGCACTTAAGAAAAAAAAAAATAATCCACAGTTCAGATGAAAGAGTGAAGCTTTTGAAATATAAGAAAATGCGAGTTTTTTTGTTCTTGACACTAATGTAGTACATCTTAAAGTGCCTCTGACTTCAGGTTGGTGGCATCCTTTTAAGAGTAAGTACATAGTTCTGTCCCAGCATTATTCCTAGTCAGACGACTTATTCACCTGTGACTGGCACAGAGCGACAAAGGCGTGTTGCTGCGGCACCTCCCTCCTCCCCAACGCAGATTAGCTCGGCCTTGTGTAGCACTCCCCCCTTCCCATAACAGAGGAGCTCCCTGGTCCACTTTTAAGCCCCCTACAAGGCTCAGTGCCTGCTGGCCGGACCTCTCCAGTATTGGGTGACTCGCCTCTGCTGCCCTTGCTGCCCGCTGGTGTTTTGTTGCGCGAAGTGGGGGCAGCCTAAGGGTGCCGGTGCTGGAGGAGGGGGGGGGGCACGGTGCGTGAGAGCCTCGTATCCGATGTCACAAAGACCCAGAGCACAAGAGGGGTACAGAAGGAGGCTGCTGCCTTGGCTGGGTCCAACGCGACCCCATACATTAGCATCTCCTCAGATTTCAAGCCACCCAAATCCCCAACGCCAGCCCCCCGATTGGCCGGGTGGCATGGCGCTACGGGAACGCCATGACATCAAAAGCGTGGATTCGGGGTATCTTTGCCCTTCAGTGTGCCGTTACGTGATGGAGAGGCGATAAATAGCTCAGCGCAGAGGTAAGTCGGCATGTGTGTAAGTATCTCGCTGCGTTTCCGCGTCTAAAGCGTGTTGGATGCTGGAGCTCAGATACGGCGTCAAACACCAGAGCTCAGCTGGTGCGATGTGGAACGAGATCCGAGGTCCGAGTTTTTAATGGAAAGATTTTCGCTGTTTATGGATTTCCTAACTGGTTTTGACATATTTGTATATTTACAAAGTAAATTGACTTTTTTCAAAAACATAAGGTTTTCCAAGGAAATTATGTCTTTGTTATAAGGGGTTACATCTCATTTTGTACATTTCGTAAAATAAGGGATACACATGCAGAGACTGAGGGTGAGTGACCCTGTGGGTTTGGGGGACAGAAAATTGCAGGCAGTGGAAACTTGAGAGCTGCTGAAATGAATCATTGCTTGGGTTGATGGTCAGGAGTGTGGGGCTGAACCCTGAGGTTACCTGTGGAAGGTTTTCTGAGAATAAGCTGGGGAGCCGTCAAGTTAGCAACCAATGTAATGAAATCTTAATTATGAATATATAAGAACTATGTCTGTATATACGCCTATATTTATGTAAACGGCATATTGTGTAAAAGTGCATTGATTTGTGGTGCCGTGCTTCAGGATCTCAGAATGAGGACGCTTACTTGCCAGCTTGTCTTCCTCACCTCCGTGGCATTCCTGCTGGTCCTCATGTTGCCCGGTGCCGTTGCCAAAGGCCCACAGCGGCCCAAGTACCAGTTCACCAAGAAACCTCCCAGTGCCCCGGAGCCGCAACGGACCACCACCACAGGAATCGGCGGGGTGTGGACCAAAGTGACCCCGCAGCCGACACCCGCTCTGACAACCACAGTCAGCACGACGCCTCTCTACACGGAGCTCCATATCGACACTGCAGCGCCAGCCGATGTTGGAAATGAGAACTACACCCTGGACTACAACGAATGCTACTTCAACTTCTGTGAATGCTGTCCCCCAGAAAGAGGGCCCCAAGGTCTGAAGGGGGACAGAGGCTTACCAGGTAGAGGGAGGGGCCATGTCATGCTTGGTATTGGGCTATTGCGGTAATCATCATCCAGTCAGACTCGGGGAGTCCCGTTTACTGAGAAGCCTGTGTTTGATTGCCCATTATTTCATGGCGCATTCTGGCTCTAGCTGCACATCGTTTCAGATTTTTACTGACGTCCTCATGCTGCAACAAGTTTCTGTAAACCTTTCCAGACAAGTTGGACATGATAGGTCTATAATACCTCTGTAGTACGGTGTTCATTCCCAATAATCGTTACTTCAGGTTGGGATAAGTGCACTTGTGTGGTGGGGGCTGCGTTTGGATGGATTTTAATGCTGTTGCAATGATTTTATTTTGGAAGATTTTATGAAAAGTATGGAAGAGGACATGAGTGGAGGCTGCGATGTCGGTGTATTTCCAGGGAGCTGGGTGTGTTTTGCGTCATGTGACTGAATGTGTTTCTGTAAGAAAAAAAAAAGAAGGTTTGTGTAAACTGTTGTGTAGATGAGGTTTGTGAGTCACAATCTAGACGTTAATTCTAAATTACCGATGGCTTAGGATCCAGTGAAAAATACAGCATGCTTCTCCTCTCTTGTGATCTTGTATGTTACAAAATCTGGATGTAATGAAACATTGTGTGGGAAGTGAATTTCTGAGGGAGGTGTGTGATGCTGATGTTGGGCTACAGGGCCACCTGGAGGGAAGGGAGACGCTGGACCCAGGGGGCCGCCTGGACCCCAGGGCCCATCCGGATCGGTTGGACCGAAAGGAGACAAGGGTGAGGGGGGGGGGGATCTCCATTAGCATGTTAGTCCCTCTAAAGCACAACCAGTCACTGCACGCTAACTGCATGTGAGATACGGAGCGAGGTGTCTGAGAGTGTCATTCTGATCCTGTCAGGTGACAAAGGAGACCAAGGTACCACTGGCCTAGCCGGAATTCCTGGCGTCTTGGGGAAGCCGGGAGAGAAAGGTATGTCACCAAGGTGATTCGGCTCACCTTTGTTTGTCCTTGTTCTGATTGTTCTGGGTGACTGATTATTAGTGGTTGTGTCTGTCTGTTCCCAGTTGTGCATCTGTGTGTAAAAATTAATTAACTGAATTAAAAAATATGAAGATGCCCCGTTCGCTCTTGAACTTCTGAGGCGTGAAGGAGGGCACTGTTTTGCAGGGCCTGGACTGTGCAGGTGTGGGCCGGGGGGGTACATTTGTTACCAAAACTGAGAAAGGTGCATAACAGCCAGCTTCAGTGCTTTGCACCAACTAACTGTACTTACACGGATGGAGTCCTGCACGGCCATGACAGGACGTTTGCCCTTTACCTCTACAGGTGATACCGGCTCCAAGGGCGAGAAAGGAGATGCCGGCTTTCCAGGATTCAAAGGGGACCGAGGCGAGAATGGAGACCCCTGTGAAAATGGGACTAAGGGTGAAAAAGGAGACCCTGGGAAAGATGGTGCAACTGGAACCCAGGGCCTGGCTGGAGACAAGGGTGAGAAAGGTGACTCGGGGGACAAAGGGCAGTGTGGGCCTTATGGGGAAAAGGGACAGAAAGGGGAACCGGGGGACTCTGGGCTGCAGGGTCCGGATGCAGCTGGAGGCTACCTGGGCAAGGCTGGTGGGCAGGGCCCTCCTGGTGAGCCAGGACCTTCTGGAGAAGCAGGATCACCAGGAAAAAAAGGGGAAGTGGGTCCACGTGGTCCTCCGGGTCCCGTCGGCGCTCGGGGGTTTGTCGGACCAAAAGGAGACAGGGGCTCCCCGGGGCTGAGGGGGGAGCGGGGGCCGCGGGGTTTTAAGGGGGCCCGGGGAGCAAACCTGGTTCTGAAGCGGTCCGGCTTCAGTGTGGGCCTGTACCCTAGCAAGTCCTTTCCTCCGGCCGGCTTCCCGGTCAAGTTCGACAAGGTCTTCTACAATGGCGAGGAGCATTACGATGTCACTAGCAGCAAGTTCAACTGTACCTACCCGGGAGTCTATGTCTTTGCCTACCACATCACCGTACGCAACCGGCCCCTACGTGCAGCCCTGGTGGTCAACGGCGTCAAGAAGGTGCGAACGAGGGACTCGCTGTACGGGCAAGACATCGACCAGGCCTCCAGTCTGGTGCTGCTCCAGCTGGCAGCTGGGGACCAGGTCTGGGTGGAGACACTAAGAGACTGGAATGGGGTTTACTCAAGCAGTGAGGACGACAGCATCTTCACGGGATTCCTGCTCTACCCCGATAAGGTCTGACCTCTCTGCTCTATACTGCACGGCCTTAGACAGCAGCATCATTCCAAAGATGAGGGTCCTTATTTCACTGCAGACAAACAGGCAGCCTTTTCTGTCCAGATGTTTAAGGTAAGATGATATCATGTAAAGGGTCTTATCACGCAGTGTGCAAAACCGAGGTGGAGGAACTATCTAAAAAGCTTACAATTGTAAATGGTCTGTAGTATTGTGTTTGTGTAATTGTTACAAATTGTCTAAATATTGTTAATCATTTGTACATGAAATAAAATCAACTTGAACAACATGGACTTAGTCTCTCTATTGTTTTAACCATTACTGCACAACTGTAAGGTACAAAAATCAACGCAAAATATACTTGACTGATATAACCAAAATGAGATGTAACACTGTACAGCTGAAATTATAGCAAACATTTTTAGTGTGGCAGCTCATCATAAACACACAAGTAAGTAATTTTCAGTTTTACAAGATGATGGAACTTCCCGTCATTTAAAATATAAATTAAACACGAAGTCAGATTCAAAGCTGAAAGGGATTAAATCTGTTTTAAACCCCCGCGTGAGGGACCCTGGGTGGCTGGCTTGCATAACAACCTAAAGTTAAGCAGCCCTGTTTGTACTAGCAGGGGACAGCAGGGGGAGCCCTTCTCTAAAAATAAAAGAAGGCCAAGTACAGAGAGGGACTGTTTGCCACCGAGGCCGCACTCCTTCGGAGCCTGACTCACTGCTGCCGTTGCAGATCATGTGGCACAAAGCAGTAAGTGTGCTTTTCCTGGACGTTTTCCTCCCAGCTCTGGCCCAGCCAGAAGAAAGATCCAGTGAATCATCTCTGAGTAAAAACTGGCTGATTCTCATGAGATCATGGGCCCAAAAAAGTTTATTTCGGTTGTGGTGAACAGTTCAGTGAAAAACAACAGATGATTACTGTAACTGCAGTGTAACAGTCAAAACTTCAAGGGAAAAATGCATCTGGGTCCAAGACTCACAATGACCCGTTCAGGATCCAGCCTTTGACGGGGACAGACCGGCTAGATGCTCCCAGTGCTCAAGGGCTAGGGGACCCTCTCAGATGGATCTGAAAATGAAAAGTGACTGTTAATATGACAGAAGAAAAGTGGCAGGTTAAAAGAACGAAATGTGGAATGTGCCATGTCAGAGATGGGGCCAACAGAGGAATTCTCACCTTCAACACCTCCACCATCACTTCCCTGCACAGCTTGGTCAAGCCCAGCCTGTTCAGAATGACTCTGCAATGGCTCATCCCAGAACGCTGCATCCCAGCCTTGGCGATGTGCTGTTCTGCGGTGGCCATACACAGCTTCTGCTGGTTCCCATAGAAGTGATAATGTGGCTGTAGGTTTGGGTTCCTGCTGTTGAGCTGGACCTGGCACCACACGTGTAGCTGCTATCTCCCCAAAGACAGAGGTGGCAAGAAGTTCCACCAGGTGGGGCATGGTCAACAGCTCTGCAGAACAGTACATCCAGGGTTAGGGAGAAAGTACATAGACACAGCATTTTCCCACAATCCAACAGCTTCCTCATATGCTAACATTACAGAAGGCATACCATTGACTGGCACCTCAACGGGCAATGACTGCGATGTGTGCCACAGAAAGCCCTCCCACCAGGTGGCTCTGCACCAATAGACACCCTGGTCTTCCTTAGTGAGGCGGGACAAGTGCAGGTTCAGCTTCGGCTGCCTCTGTAACGCCAAGCCGTCCTTGAAGAAAACCACCTCCGTCACTCTCTTCTTGCCCCTGACATGGCAGGTCAGAGTGATGTCATCTCCAATCAGCAAGGGTGCTGGTGGGACCTGCAATACCACCCACCCACCTACAGGGGGAGAAAGAGGTCCGTGTGAGACAGACACCAAGATACTCAACAACACACAATGGTCACCGTCCTTACTGAATGTGCTTACAGGGGGTCAGCTTCATATTTTGGAATGATGTTCAGCATTTAAGTCCCAAAATGAACGATAAGAGGGTTTGGAGTCACAAGTCACTCTATCAGAAAAAAGTGCGCCAGTTTGTACCCTTACTGTAGGGTCTGTACCCCAGTGTACGGTCTGCCAGTTGTACCCTAACTGCTGGTAAATGTACCTTTTAGTATAATTCAGTATAATTAAAGGTAGAGAAATGGACTCTGAGGAACATCCAGGTACAAACAACATTAATGTACCCCAAAATGATACAAAAATGTTCATCACAGTCCATTTCAGTACATTAAAAGATACAATTTACATACAGCTGTATGGTACAAATGGCAGACCCTTGAAGGTACAGCCCCAATGACAAGCAAAGGTACAAACTGCTATTCTTTTTTTCTGACAGTGTACATACGACCTAATAACTATAGCATGTGTAAACTTAGTTCAAAGTCATTTATCTTGGGAGTTCCATCAGATTACGAATACACCCAGTTCACATCTGTAAGTTATTACACGCAATACACAAGTAGGTTACAACAGTAAACAAGCTTACCGGCCACGTCTATCGGCAGCGGATGGCTCTGCAGTGTGTCCTGCAGTCCGGTCTCCGTCGTGTTAGTCCTGCCTTGGCACGTGTAAAGACCACCGTCCTGAGGAAGTTTGGCTGTCAGCGTGTAAATGTCATCGTACAAGCCGAACTGTCGTATTGGCAGGCCGTCTTTGAACCACCAGTATTTCCAGTCACTCTGGTTGTTTCCAGGTATTGTGCAGAGCATGGCTGTTTTCTCTCCGACCAGCATCTGCTGGTTGCCCCAGACCAACGTCAAGGCAGGTCTGAGTGGCTCATCTGTGCGCGGACAGGGCGAACGTAACGTCAAAGTGACGCCAGATCACAGCAAAACAACAGAACGCGATAATACACCACCTAAGTAATAAATGAAGTATGACGTTGACATTGCTTACCTTGAGATAACGACCGACCAATCACAACTGAAATAACTGCACATAAACAACAGAAAAAAAGGTTATTAGAAAAATGTATAAAGCAAACGCTAGTGACACGGACACATATATGCACGATTAGCTCCTTGACGTACCTAGAAAGAGTATAAGCGGCTGAACTGGGATCATCTTGCTGGGATCCAGTTTCGACGGGGAACGACCCTGCTTATATTCAGGACAGGAAAAGGCGTGAAGACGTTCCCGTCAGTTTCACTTTCCCAAAAAGCATTTTTTTTCCCGGTAACGAGTCCTGTGACTGATTGTGCAACAACTATGATTTGTTCCATTCTAGAGAAAAGAAACGCGACTTCCGAGGAAACATTTACACACATCTGGCGCTTCCCAGTCCGGAGCGCAGTTTAATCCGGACCATTGTTATGTGAAATATCTGTGTTTTAAACATTTTACAATAATTGCAACAAAAATGGCAATTATTCCTCAACAACCTTATGTGATGTGAAAATTCTTAAAATATTTCTGTGATCAGCGTCACAAAATCTACCCGGCACACCAAAAACTATAAAGAGAACAAAACCCGTGTAAACAGAGTAATGAAGACCCTTAAAGATGACAAAAATGCTCCGTGAATCTTTAAAATAAGACATTTTATTAAACACAGTATAAACACCAGCACCCGAGCATAAAACGCAACATAACCCTTAACGAAATAAAACATAATTAAATGCTGCAGCTAACCATATGTACTCCTAGGAGACATTTGCCCCCTACACGATGGATGGGTAATACCAGTGAAATATGCGTGTTTTTTTAAGCAGTTGCAATATACAGGTTCATAAAAGGCATTATAACACACTGCGGCAATGAGGCAAAGAGTAAATTACACTCAAACAGGCACTGTGAGGCATCAGTAAGCGTTTACGGACTGCAAACAGCATTTTTACGTACCGAACCAATACGGTAATCGTTCAAATTAAAATAAAAGCTGAACCAATGACCATACTTTCACTACCTCGCGCTGGGTCAAGTTACAATTAATTCATGCCCTAAGTCAGTCTGCCGGCCTACGTCAGTTTGCCAAATGCAGGAAAAAAAAACAATTTGAATTGAGTATGAAAGAAATTCAAAATGTATCCATTGCATTGGTTTTTTTAATGCTGTATTGAAAAATGGTTGGTTTCAAATAAGAAGGCACCACATTTATGTAAATATGTACCTGTATTATAAATAAGATGAAGATGATCTGCAAAATGTCATTTCCTTGCAATCAATCAACTAAGTAGTTCCCTAAATGTAAACGTATTTACATGCCTTTTCCTGAAAGTAGAGTAAAGAGTGATGATCAGTCAGCTGGGTGGGGGGGGTCAGCCGGTGAGGACCTGAGGCTGCAGCGGAGGCGGCAGGCTATCTTGGCCCACGTTTTCCGAGTCAATGGCGGAGGTGCACTGCCGGCCCCGCAGAGGGTGCTTCTCCAGAGCCTGTTTGACCTTGCGCTCCACGTCTTGCTGCCAGTCGATGAGGTCTCTCTCCAGCTGCTGGACGCCCTCCAGCACGCGCTCCTGGCGCACCCCGAGCCCCAGCAGTAGCTCCAGACTGTCGGACACCGGCACCGGCTGGCACGCCTGGCCGGACATGTAGCGCTCAAACTCAGCTGGGCTCAGGTTCAGAGACTGGGCATCCAGCTTCTCGATGAAGGCCAGCGCACAGCACTGTGGGACCGGGAACAAGCAGCAAAGATCTCCATTATCACGTCCGCGTGTGTGTGGTTATGTATGCATCACCTCCTCTGCGTGTGTCTGCATGTGTGTCTGTATCTCTATGTGTGTGGTTATGTATGTTTCGGCGTCTCTGTGTGTATATCTGCGTGTGTGTGTCTATGTCTGTGCGTGTGTGTATGTCTGCGTGTCTGTGTGTGTATGTCTGCGTGTCTGTGTGTGTGTGTATGTCTGCGTGTCTGTGTGTGTGTGTATGTCTGCATGGCATTCCCCTTACCAGATTGGTAAAGTAGTAACCATCTTCTCCACTCATGAGCCGGCTGGGATTGCAGAAGCGGGTGATGTACTGGATGTTGGACTGCAGGCGAGGCGGGTTGGCCTTCAGCACCACGTAGATGAGGGCGGGCAGGAAATCGTCAGCCGACGCAGGTTCCCGCTTGCTGATCTTGATGGCGCTGAAGATGCGCTTGCTGCAGCGGGTGATGCATCCCAGCTTGTCACGGGGCACTCGCATGGAGTCCATCTTGATGATCTCTGGGAAGCGGCCAGACACGGTGAACACAAGGGTCTCCTCAGGAGAGCGGACCAGAAGGCCACCGGTTACCCACCTGTGATGGCCTGAAGCACGTCTTCCGAGACCTCTGGGATCTCCTCGTCCATGGGGACGCCGAGCATGTGTACGGTGACCCAGTGTAGGGCCCTGCAGTGAAGGGAAGGAAGGTGTGTCCACACACGCCAGCAGGCAGAAGGAGCAAGACAACAAAACTCCATATATGAGCCCTAAAAAACACACAACACCAGGAGCAGCTCACCTGATCCTCGTCTGTATGGCCAAGTCTTTCTTCTCATCATCTGTGGTTTCAGGGCAGAAGACGTTCTTATAGAGACGAGTCATTATGTACTTCTCCACATGGTCCATCACCCGCTCCACACGCTCGGCGGACCCTGAGAGACAGAGGTGGGACCATGTGCTCAGGGAGGGCAGCCCAGGCCAACCCTGTGCCCACTAAAGCAGACCCAAATCTCGTGCCCTACCTTTGCAGTGAGCAAGCAGGCGATCTGAGAGGTTCTGGTAAAAGTCCTGGACGCACTCAGAGGACTCATCTGCGCCCAGGTCCTTGAAAACAAAACAGTAACAGACATGTATTTGAAGGCAGAAAAAAAAACACGTTCAGAATAATTTTTTCACCATTACAAAGATTTGGTTTAAGACAATAGGAAAATTTGATTTTAGCTAATGCTTTTGGTTTAATGTGATCTTAGTAAAAGCAGTGTTTTTAAAATCCATCCATCCTCTGCTGTAAGGTCGCGGGGAGGCCCAGACCTCCCTCTCCACCTCCTCCAGCTCCTCCAGGGGAATCCCAAGGCGTTCCCAAGCCAGCCGAGAGACATAATCCCATTTCGGCCACTTGTATCCGCGATCTCATTCTTTCAGTCCGTACCCAAAGCTCATGACCACAGGTGAGGTTACGACTGTAGATCGACTGGTAAGTTGATAGCTGTGCCTTCTGGCTCAGCTCCTTCTTTAGCACGACAGAACAGTACAGTGACCACATTTTGTCTGTCCATCTCCTGCCCCCTTCTTCCTTCACTTGTGAACAAGATTCTGAGATACTTATACTCTTCCTACTGAAGCAATTTAAATCAACAGCTCAATAAATTCCAGCTAATTATCTCCTGACCTTGGAAGCTGCATCTTGACAAATTCACAGAGACAGCGCCCCCCTCTGGTGCCTCACTGACCTCTTTAGTGGCCATGCTGTCAGTGAACGTCTTGCTCTTCTTGTAGATTTCCGGGCCCAGTCTTGGAAGCTTCTTCAGGAAGTCCACAAATTCCCTCGACACACGGTCTGTGTCGACGCTGACCCTCCGGGTAAGAGAGGGACTCGGGGTCCTAGCCTCTGGGCTCCCTGACAGCACAGGCAAACAGCAAAGAGTCCCGTCAGGGAGATGACCTTGGGACGACCTTGAGTTTATCTCTACATCGCTTGTGATTAGCGAAGCGGTACCAGCTGATAACACCAACCTCACAAGGCACTTCCTGGCTCATCAAAGTACAACCGCTTCAAATACGTTAGCTGGTTAGCAAAGATGTAAAGGAAGACATATTGTAGATCGGAGTTAAAAAGACGGGCATTAAATGTCAGTGTGGATTCAGAGTACGGCACTGAGTGGGAATCTCAGGAATTGAGTCGTTAAACACCCTGCATCACAGCTGGATCAGACGAAGGGAAAAGCCCAGTGTGACCCAGGGATGGGATTTTTAGCAGAGCTAACTAATCACATCAGGGCACATGCCTGTGCTGCCAGACATTTTAAAGAGGGAGAGAGCATGACATTTTAGAGGAAGGGAGAGATAAATATCTTATATGCCCCTGTTCTCTGTAATTCTTCTGTTAGTGAATTCATTGTCAAATGTAACATACAATTCCACCCTTATTATATGTTGTTAGGTAAGATTATTTTACACATTGGAATATAAAGGTGAACAGGCATTTCTTTTAAAAGCTCCATGTATAGACCAGAACCAAGACCTTACATGGTACTAGCTGGCCATTCCCAAATGACACAATGTTAGGATCTATTCCAGAAACACATCACCAGACGTGTATCTGGGTGAAAAGCTCTGAGTGAAATGGACTAAAACATAAACTGAGAATGCACTGGGGGGCTGGGGTTGACCCAGAACTGCAAACAGCTGCAAAAAAAGTGAGTGATTGTGCAGCCAAAGAGCTGCCAGATTGTATCATCCGTGGCAACTGGACTAAATCTGTATACAGCATTCCAGTGTAGGTGTGTAACACTGCCCCCTGCTGACCAGCATGGCAGCTCATTCATACCTACTACAGTTACAGCTTATAGAGCCAGACTTCTACACAACAGTCACACATGCAGACACACGCAGACACAACAGTCGTAAAATATAAAAACAGGCAAAAAAAAAAAACAAACAGACATAATTTCCCACTGTACATTTTTCAAAGGCATTTTCACACGGTACCTTTTTTGGTTGCAGCACGAGACGACGGGCTGAAGAACTTCTTCACCGTGTTCACTTTGCGCGCCTTCTCATTGGTCTTTTTCTCCTCAAACTTCGAGAAGTGTGCTACAGACGGTGGCTTGGGCGTAGGCCGCTGCACACTGTACGCGGCGGCATCCTCTTCCTTCTGTAACCTGGGTGAGAGTCGCACTCATTAGACACTAATTAGCACCTGCACACCAGCAAAGGGTGCAGCTGGCTCTTCACCAGAACTGTTATCCTCATTTTCTATCCACAAATATAATTTGCATAAATAACAAAGGTATTATGGGAAAGGTAAGTCCTACATTTAGAACAAAGTGACATTTACTCTAGTCATTCATCAGAGTGACATGTCTTTGTCCTGTGGTACAGATGGACATTCCAGTGAAGAACTGCATGTTTCTAGGGTATAACTGCAAGATTTCAACTGGGACTAGAACTGGCAGCCTGTCACTGCTCCATCTGCTTCCCAAAACTTATATAGTCAGGTGTGTGAGGCTGGGTGGGGATTTGACCCCCGACTTAACGGAACACACACTTTAACAAGAGATACCTCGGGTCAGGTAGACTTGGGATAAATAATGACAACCAAAGACGGCCACGTTAATTAGCATGATATGAGCACATCTGAGGATTCAGTGATGGCCTGGATTATGAGGAGATGATCTAAGTTGTGGACCTCCTCACCTCTCTGCCAGCTCGCGGTCCTCTTGGATCTGTTTCTGCCGGCCATGTTGGTACTCCTCTCTCCAGCATTTGGAGCAGTAGCCCTTCCAGGTGGCGTTGCCGTAGTAACCGCATCCTTTCTTACACAGCAGCTCCGACTGATCCACATGGATCCCCCTGCGCTTCGATTTCGGACTCATCTCTTTTGAGGAGGGATCAGAGCAGGGCAGGGAACAAAAGATACGTGAATAAAGTGATTTTAAACGACAAAAAGAAGATGTAGTTGTTCTTTGGAAAATGGAAAGGGGATTTTTGCTGGGGGGTGGGGTATTAGGGTGTTTTTCCACCTCACCAGGTACCGTTCTTCAAGCTGCTTTTCCACTGACGTAAATACTGGTACCGGCGCCGAATGACATGACAGCGCGAGGCGGGGTATTTTATATTACTGTAGTATATTATAGGGCTTGGCGATGTGCTATATCAATACAAACATGGCATGTTATGCACATTCAATTCTTACATCGCTAGCATCTTTGCCGTTTATTTCACTCGAAGACGGGTTTGTGAGAAATTTCTGAACTCCTTTTTTGTTTTTATAAATACCACAATATTTATTACAACTAAATCACATCGTTAGGACAGCACGTTATATGCTCGGTTGGGTGGAAACGCGCCATTAGTTCAGGCAATGGAGTCCAGCGCAATGTTTTCCGTTGAAGATCAATCCCCAGCAAGAAAATAAACTTATCTACGATTGCAGCTTTTCGCCAGTCAGTCGAGTTCGCCGGTGTTGTACTGGTAACCACCACTACGGAGGTGGAGGGAAGCAGACACGCAACCATGACACTACCAATCGGTATTTTTATTTCACATTCCGGTCACTTCGCTTCCTTACAATTACCGGACATAATTCTAATTATACTTAACATCTATAAGCACTTATAATAATCAGTTTCCACCTGTGGCACGACCCAAGTTCAGAAGCAGCCAGTAAATCGCCACTTCTTAAGCTGAGCGCGCTGTCCGGTCTGAGACAGTCCGCCTCGCCGTAGGTACCCCCCGCCCTAGGTACCCCCCCATCGCCGGCTTACGGTAACGCCAGCATCTGCCCTCACTTTCCGTGACGGCAGACCGGCGCTTCCTATACACTTGGATACAATCTCTTGAGTAAACAGTCCAAACCGAAAAAGCAAGAGAAGCGACAGGGACGGAGTCTATACAGACCTCTGCCTTGTTTTGAACTACAATAGGAATTGGCAGTTTACAAACACTGAACTAGAAATGTATTTTTTAAAATACTGTTTTATTTGGGGGGGGGGGGGGAGTACATAAAAGCTAGTTAAATATCTATTTCGCCCCACCCGACTGAAGGAGTACGGAAGCGCACCCACCCCCATGGTAAACACACCTCCCCATCCGCTAAGGCGACCCGACAGCAACCTGCCCACCCGGCACTTTTCCCGTTCCTACCCGGATTCCCCCCGGGGTCTCCGATCGCTTTCTGCGGCTCCGGACGACCCTCTTCTGCTGATGCCCAGTCGGCTGACAGCTCGCTGCGTTGCGCCGCACCGTCTTCCTCCTCCTCCTCCTCCACGCGTCATCGCGCAGCTGGGTCGGGTAACTACAAGCTCACCGCCCCCTTTCCTTTCCATGACCTGACGACATTTCAAACGCTTCAGCTCTGCCTGCAGCCTTTATTTTAATAAACACATCGTATAGCTACTCAAATATATTCAGATTCAATCGATTTCAATATAGCGCCCCACTAAAATGTCGCGATTTCACACGATTAAAATGTATGAACAGCGTCCTTTAACCTTTAACATGGGTTACATAATATTTAAACTCGTATAAAATGGCAAATGAAAGCAGTGGTGTAACTCGTTTTTACGGCAATGTTTTCGAGCTCTGTATACAGAATACTCGTAAATTACAATAAATGCTAAACTTACATGTTAAAGAGAAAACTATCTGGTATGACTTTTTCTTAAATGATCATTTAATGGTTGTTACATTTCAGAAGTTGTAAATCGGAAAACACGAGTACCACAGTACACACAAAAGTAGCACTTTCCCCAAAAGTTTGGGTCCAGCGTTAATCTAAATAAATACTCTTAGTAAGAATAAATACTTAATTAATATGTAAGCCCAATACTGGCATGGTCCACAAACATGAAGCTTATTATTTTAAAGTTCTTTAGTGGCACAGTAACCACAAAATTGGCACGGAGCTAATATGCTTAAACACTTCCATATGGGGGGGGTAACACGTCCTCAGAGAGACTTTCAGTCCCAGTTTACACATTCCTCCGGGGCAGCCATCTTGGTTTCCACTTGTGGTCCCATTTTCCATCCATCTAGTTACGTGTGCAGAACTGGACGCTCTGCACCGTGTGGGAGGGGATGTGACCACAGACGGAACAGGACAGGAGATTCTTCAGTGTGGACAGATGTATTTTAGCAGTCTTGATCATAAGTTACTTAAACTAACAGACTGAGATTGACAAAATTCCCAGGATAATCTGTCATGCTTCTGCAGGGTGTTTTACCCAAGATGCAGTGCAGCCTCACTGAGACTCCAGCTGTATAACCCCTGCGCAAATCTCCCGTTTTAAAATGAAGTTTGTTCAAAGGGGTGGAGAAGCACCTCTGCTTGTCCTGTCAGGGTTCAGCGCAGGGGTGTGACAGACAGGAGGGAAGCGGTGTAGCCCCGCCCTCTCACCACCATGTGATCTTGAACTCATAGATGGGCCTCTTGCAGTAGTAGTGGCTGATGAGGTGCTTATCGCACACGCCGATGCACTGCTGCTCGGCCGCCACACCACGCTCTGCCAGGTCTCCCACAATGCAGTGCAGCAGGTCGTAGACGTCGGCCACTCCCTCCCAGGGCCCGAAGGACACGTCCACCTCGCACTGGTGCTTGAACAGCTTGGCCTCACTCTCGGAGCGCTCCAGGGGCAGCGTGCTGAAGGGTGGGCGCTCGTATGGTGTGACGGGCATCTCCTCCTTGTACACACAAATCTTGAGCTTGGCAAACCGGGCCTTCCTGTGCACAGCCCTCAGCTTGGCGATCTCCATGATACGCTTCAGATTCTCTGGGGGGGGCCAAGGTGTCAAGTTTTCGTTTAGTAACGCAAAAAATTCCTTTCAATTTAGCCTTCGGTCCACACTACCACAGATCTTTTTTTCCCCCAGCAGTGGAGAAAATTTTCTGTGCTGTCCGACAACTAATCTTTCTGCAAACACATTGGTGCGGATGCTCATAAGCGTAAAAATTTTGTTACACCTACATCAGTGAGCTCCAATTGGTTTGTATTTAGCTCATGAACCTTTCCTGATTAGCTCTCTTCGTTTTGATGTCTCTTTTCCTAATTGGTTATTCCTCACGGGAATGAAGAATGTTTTGCCTTTGTTTTCGTGGAACTAAGCCACATGTGAGCATGGAGGATGTACAGGACTTTTGCTACCTGCCATATGTTGTTTTGTTTACTTGTCTGCAGTTAAATCGTGTTTTGTGTACATTGTATGCTGTTTACATCTATTGTGAAGCTCAAAACGGGACTGTACCTGAGCCAAAATCTTCATAAATACATACATTAACAACCACTCATATACAATATATACAGTTACACAAATGCTGAAGCGAATTATTTATGTAGTCATAAGCGATGTAATCTGCGTTTTACATGGAGCAGGGTGAACGCAGGAGTCTTTTTCAACACTAGTGATAACGATAGTGTGGACGCGGATCTTTTCTTTTGGAAACTACCACAAAATGTTTTTTAACACGTCAGTGCGGACGTAGCCTCAATCATTCATCGGACAGCAGTGTGATTGGTCACTTATCAACAGCTAAAATAATAAAAACACCTTTATGAGACCATGTTCAGGCAGGCTCTTAGTATAATTACATTTATTCAGTTATATACCCCTTGACTGCTGTTCATCATGCTATAAAACCACAAACACTGTCAGAAACAAAGTACCAATTTGTACCATTGAACCAATTTGTACCATTGACTCTGAGGAACATTTTTGTACCATTGGGGTACATTTATGTTGTTTGTACCTTGGGGAACAAAACTGTACCAGGCCTGTACCCTTTTCTCTGACAGTGTATGAGGACCTTATTGAAAGCACCCACCAGGGGCACCTCCCCAGGTCTGAGCAGGACTGGTTCTTCCATGGACACGCCCCATCCCCCACACCTACACACCTCACCTTTGTAGTAAGGCAGAAGCCCGAGAAATGCCTGCCTCACTTTCTCCCCTGTGAGGGGCTGGGTGGCCTCCAGAGTCTCCAGCAAGGGTCCGATTCCATAGTACTGGGCTTCGCTGTACACCGGCAGCACCCGCTCCCTCTGAGGAAGCTCCCCCGACCGCAGGAAGTTCAGGATGTCCCTTGAACCCAAACACGAGTTGCATAAAATGTTACACGAGAAGGATATCCTGTGTTACACACAAAGGACTCATCTTCAGTGCCAGCACAAGTGAAGGCTCACCCAAAATACGTCCCATCCCGGTCGATGAAGTAGCGTCCCTCAGCATCCAGGAGAAGATGGTGTCGCCCACTGAACATGGCTGCCAGCACGCCATCTTCAAATCGCCGCAGGGTGGAAAGTCGCGTGGTAAAGTATTTGCCCCCCACATTAAGGGAGATAACTTCTGGAAACTGCAGATTACAATCACACATTAAACCTTCAACTGGCTTATGAGAAATTACTCACTGTGAAATAGACTTGAGTCTAGTTCAGTTTACATGCTGCCTCCTGCTTCACTGACCATAACAGGATTACCAGGCAGTCTACCGACTTCACTAACAGTTTTATAACAGAATAACAGAACTGAAGCAAATGAACATAAAATTCTACATTTGCTTTCCCTTACTATCCAGCTGGTTCTCGTCCGAATGCCTTCTGTAATAACACGTAATTAACCAGTTTCAACTAACTTTATTTTCACCAAGGTGGAACAAACTTTCTTTTTAAATTTTACCCCGGCACGCCCTCATCTCCCACGTCATCCTGTTCCACCAATTAGCGCAACCGTAAATCCACCAATTACACATACCAACCACATTCTATGTAATATAACAACACCAAATAATCAGTATGCTACACCCTCCTAAAATATTCAGCAGTTTGGCTGTCGGCACATTATCTGACAACCCGGATTCATTACCTCAACCGGAATACAACACCCTAAGCCGTAATACAGAGACCCAACCACCAGACGCCCTCACCGCCCTTGGTTCGTTTTGTCACCTTAAAGACAAAAAGCTCTTTAGTCTGACAGGGGCTTACACGTGTGCTTAAACGAGTTTATTACCGTCATATTAATCACAACATATTACACACGGACAAACACACACTCCAAGGACACAGCTCATCCCCGATTTTTTTGGCCTGCGTGCTTACAATATGAAATTATTGAATGAATGAAATAAGAATGAAAAATTCGATTTCTACTTATGATTTCTTAGGTCGGAGTGAAAACGTCTATAGAAAATGAAAGAAAAAAACAGCCGAAACAGCTATGACTCATTATTAACGGTGTAAAACGGATAGTGTCTGGTAATCAAGGCATATGTTAAAATGACATCTCCTAAAGCTGCCATCATTTATGGTTCAGCTGCCCGGTCCGTAGCGCTCACCTCCCGAGACGCGTTAAGGAAGGAGCGCTGCATCCCCAGCTTCATGTCCTTCATGGGGGCACACAGCTCCCCGGAGTCGCCGGCTGCGCAGTCAGAAGTCGGCATGGCGTCGCACGCCTCGTCAGGCTCAGCCGCCGCGGATGCTCCGGGCTCGGTGACCGCCCGCCTCTCCTGCGGGAGCGGCCGTCCTTCGGAGGAGCGCGAAGGCGCCGCGATCGCTCTGCAAGCAAGCGCTCTCCCCCCGATGCAGCCCTCGCCAAGTCCATTCTGCTGCATACACACACTAGATCAGTCTACTCTTGCTGCTGATCTAATAAGAGGACCGGGATAATCACGCAATCCCCTGTCCTTTATGAAGGTGAGGACGGACACCCAATTTGCGGTGTGGCGTAAAACAATGAATTGCGCTATTCTATGACCAGTAATGCGCGCCAAATCACGTTACGACTACCCGAAACAATTCGGGTACATGCAGTATAGTATATTATTCAAGCCTAACATTTAACCCATCGGCAATTAACTACCTACACACCCAGAAGTGATTCTAGGGACACTGGGGGCCCTAAGCAAAAAAAAAAAAAACTCAATGGGGCCCTCCAACGCACACCCCGCCCCGACAAGGTAAAATTTATGACCATCATATTAGCGTATAGTCATTTTATAATTTTACAAACACAATTCCTTTATTTTCACATTGGTGAAAAACAGAATACAGAAATAAAGCAGATTTGTACTTTGTAATCGGCCCAACTCAGGGGGCCTTGCCTGTCCTGCCCTCCTGTCCTGCCCTGCCCTGTCTTCCTGTCCTGTACCTTCGCCTCTGCACACATCTAATGCTGACCATGACCTTCTAATCTCTATAATT
>JAODKC010000039.1:4400632-4416153 GCA_026777985.1 Mormyrops attenuatus
TAAGGAGCATGCACTGATACAGTGAGAGGTAAGGAGCATGCACTGATACAGTGAGAGGTAAGGAGCATGCACTGATATAGTGCGTTGCACCACCCACCACACAGTTACAAACCACCTCAGGGATGAGTGCCTGAGTGCAGCTACGAGGCAGGCGATACCTCAGCACCACAATAGTCTGAATGGACCAGTGTGAGTTTTTTTTCAATGGCTGGAGTGCCAATCCTACCACCAACCCCCCAGTTTTTCCCTGTAAATTGGAGGACCCCCTTAAATGGTTGGATGTTGATTAACATCATACTCACGATGAAGCAATTGCAGTTTAAGGGCCTTGCTCAAGGTCCCAATGGAGTAGAATTACTCTGGGAATTCACAGGATTTAAACCAGCAACCTTCCAGTTACTGGCACAAATCCCTAGCTTCAGAGCCACCGCTCCATCGTTTGCCTACACTCTAAAAAATTTGGCTCAACTTTAAAAAAAATATTCACAATTTGCATGCGTTTACGTTTTTCCGGTTTCAATTATTGAGTAAACTAAATGAATAACGTTAGACTAACTTAAATATTTAAGTACAGCCAAAACGATTTGCCTTCTACAAATCTAATTAAGTTAAAACAACTTATATCACTACAACTGCTGAATGGATATAACGTTTTCGTTATTTTAAGGTTGCTGTTTTGTCTTACGGCCACACCAGGTAATATACCTCCGGCACCGCAAAGTGTTGGTTTCCTTCGCTTATAAAAACAGACACTGGACCCGAAGAACTACACAGCTCGCTTTCGGACAGAAGCGAAGTCTTTTTATTGAGTTCTCAGCAGGACCAAAAGAAATCCGTAATCCGCCCCCCAACTCGTTCAATCCACAAACATGGGGAGGTCTGATGCTGGACAGTAAAGTACACACACGGTGGGTAATTTATATATATAACGCTAAAAGCATTAGAGGATCGGACAGGGTTCACGTAAGACATTTGCAAACACACACACAATAACATGGAAATACAACAAATATTAATATCGTCAAAGAGGGGGCTATATACAATGTCACAAAATGCTCAGCGCATATACGCGTATTATCGGGCTGGACGATTTGCTTTATTAAAACAATCCGTACATCGTGCATCGATAGTCAGATTAACATCAGGCTTTTTTCTTACTTTGAATTCTCTACGGAAATTATAAGTCAATGGAAAAGGGAAAGCACCGAATCGAAAGTATGGTATCTGGTGCGGTAGAAAAGGCCCAAAGCTTCTGCGCAGATGAAACTCACTTCCAGAAGCTGCAGTAACTTGGAATTTTTCAGATGTGAAGGGACGGCAAAATATTTTGTTCAAAATACATATGTAACTATAAGCTGACAGAGCATTCTTTATTTTTAATTTTGATGAACATCTAAAATTAAATTGTTAACCATAATGGTTATATGTAACAAACGTAAAGATTTATGTTGAGAAACATCTTAAAATTAAGTGTTGCTTACAATCCCCTCGAGCCATTTTTAGAGTCTACCTTGTGGTCTGTGGTATTCTTAAAAGTGTTCTCCAGCACCAACGTTCAAAGGCACCTATATTTTGCCTGCCTTGATTCTTCGCTATCCAGCTTTCACATGGATGAAGAGCCACAGAAATGACCAGATTCTGAACCATTCTGATCTTTGTTCTTAGAGATGATGTTCTTCATTTCTTTCCAGACATGTCACCGCAGGAAAACTGACCAAACAAATCACAAAACTCGAACTGCAGATACTTCCAGATCTCGGCACTTGCTTTTTCTCCAAATACTTATCTTTACGAAGAGAGAGACACCTGAAAAACAGGATGAATCAAGAGTATTTGATACTATTAGTTAGAACGCTCACAGCCGTTTTTAACCATCACCGTCCTTTTGTCAGAGGGAGGAAAAGGCACCCGACGGTACTTCCAGCCGGGCGGTACGACGGCCCTCGTTGTCAATCTTGGTCTTTCTGTCTGGTCAGAGCAAGCAAGAGTTTCCCTGCTCAGGCCGTCGGACTAGACCTGGGTTCATCCTCTCACATACGGTAGCGTTTCACCCCATGGGGCAATTTAATTAAAGTAGATAAGAAGATACATATGGATGGGAAGGAGAAAGAAGACGGTGGATATTTTAATACTACTCACGTATTCATACGATTAAATAAAACGATCCTGCTATTTCCTCGTTGTTGTGGTTCGGATAAACCATCTATTTTCACACCATTTGTCCACAGTGTAGCGCGTTCCGGCTAAACCCCGCCCTATGCCAGCTCTCTTCTCTGATTGGTCTCTTCGTGAACACCGGAAGTTGTAGTGTTGTGGTTCATAGTTCTTCCTCCTCCGCCGAAAATGGCGGAGTTTGGTCACAAGCTGGGGAAAAGCGCTTGGACTGTTAAATATGCGCCTGGTCGATCATGCCAGTTTCCGAGAGTTGGAGGAAATCGGGCGGTTATTGCGGCATCCTGTCGCACGACTCGAACATTCGGGGCGCACAAATACGCGCCGGCGTATGGAGGTCGTAAATGTCAAAGTCTCCGGACTGCCGGGGCCACTCAGGGAAGTGCGGCGCAATCCAGCAGTTGTACACCGCAAGACTGTTTGCGGTTATACAGCACAAGAGCCGACTGTTTATTATCGATCGGGAGGGGTCCTTTTGCTAATATATCAGGGTTTTCTCTCTCGTTGTGGAGTGACATTGGTGTGGTACTTTTATTCGACGGTCCGATGGACCAGCTCAGCACTTTAACAGAAGGGATTCGGGGTGGACTGGAAGGGATAACAATGCGGTTCGGTCAAAGAATACCACCATTTGAAATGTGCAAAAGTCATGGATCGGGAAGAAACGAGCCGCCTGCCGGAGAAGCTGACTTGGGACGACACACCTATTATCTGGGCTGCCCGTACCTGCTGAATAAAATTCGGTCACCGAATCAGACTTGGGACCTTGTTTGGAGAAGGAGAGACTGTCAGACCAGCCTGCTTGGACGAAGCCATCAGCGGCCGAGATCCATTTGCACATTGCGGAACCAGAGTGCGAAAGGGCTGAAGATGAATGTTTCTCTGCAGCTTTGGGTCAGGCTGGGTTCGGCTTCTTCCTCTGCTCTTCCTCTCCACAGAAGTAAAACGGCATATTACGACATCCTGCAGGTGTCCCCGAGTGCCACGCAGGCTCAGATAAAGACAGCTTACTATAAGCAGTCTTTTATTTATCACCCCGACAGGAATGGCGGCAGCGAGGCGGCTGCGGATCGCTTCACTGAAATCGGCGAGGCGTACAGCGTCTTGGGGAGCATCACTTTGCGGAGGAAATACGACCACGGCATTCTGACTTGGGCCGACTTGCGGGGCTCAGGGACCCCCTCAGCAGAGGAAGTGCGGCCTCCAGGCGCCGTGGCCACGCCCCGCGAAAAGGTTTGGCGCTCTTCAGTCACGGGTGTCGGCAGGAAGCCCGTCTTCGACTTCGACGCCTTTTACCAGGCTCACTACGGCGACCAGCTCCGGAGAGAGAGGGAGAACCGCCGGAGGAGCGAGCAACTGCAAAGGCGACAGAAGGAGGGCTTCAGGAAGTGGAAGCTGGGCAAGCTGACGGAGCTGTCTGTAGCTGTGCTGCTGGCCCTGGGGATGGGCATCATCATCAACATACACACTGGACACTAATCCTGTTCACGTTGTCTTCCAGAGACCCTGAATGCAACCAGTAAATTTCAGGTTCAACTCTCAGATTTCACAAATCTTTTTGGTTGAATTTATGGGTTGGCGGTAAACAGGCATGTATAGGGAAAGTCTATATTACGATAAAATAATTCCCTTAACATCCTTGTGTTTATTTGATTGTGCCAGATTTGATTAATTATCATTCACATATTCAGATTTCTTAATCGGAGCAGGGTTCCCTGTCCCAAGCAGCACAGGGGTCACAAGGTGTAGGACATCTTTGCTGTGCGCGCACACACACACACACACACACACACACAAAAATTTGGAGACACCTGTTGGCGTAAAGGTATGTCTTTGAATCAGATTATTATTAACACTCAACATCCCCAATGCGATGTTTTACACAATGTAATTTCTGTGTTTCTGGTTGCTATAGTGTAGGTGGCCGGGTAGAGATGAAATATGTAAAGAACATGCAAACTACACAGCTGTCGGCTGCCGCCCGACCACCCTCACTGGCCACTCACTGTACTGACAGTGCTTTGGTTGATCCATTGCAGCTGACATGTAAAGTCAGGGTACTGCAGCACTGAGAGGAAGCCAGTAAGCGCCGGAATCACATGCCTTCATTTTACAGAGAAAGGAAACATTTATGTCCTGTAAAGATGGCCTTTGTAACAGTGAGTAATACTGTAAATCAGGGGTGTATTTAGGCCTGTTTTAGGGGGGCTGAAATGTTCTGTAGCCCCCCGCCCCCAAATAAATGTGTATTTATTGGCTTAAGTCATGAACAGTTTGCCATCAGCCCTCCCAGTAAAGACTCAGACTCTCCTTTCCACTCATCCCTAACTGCGCCCCTGCTGTAAATGGATTAATATTTCAAAGAAATAAAGTATTACCATTGTGTCTGGTTTGGTTATTATTCATTGCACCCGAGTCAGTTTTTTTATGCCTAGTGTTGCTGAGAGGTACATTATATTGCCAAATGTATTGGGACATCCCTCCAAATCATTGAGTTCACGTATTCCAATGACTTCCATAACCACAGGTATATAAAATCGAGCACCTAGGCATGCAGACTGCTTCTATAAATATTTGCAAAAGAATGGGTTGCTCTCAGGAGCTCAGTGAATTCAAGCGTGGTTCCGTCATATGCAATGCAATAAGTCCATTCATAAAATTTCCTCGCTACTAAATATTTCACAGTACATTGTTAGTGGTATTATAACAAAGTGGAAGCAATTGGGAACAACAGCAACTCAGCCAACAACAACTGTTGAGGCGCACAGTGTGCAGGAGTCACCAACTGTCTGCAGAGTCAATAGCTACAGACCTCCAAACTTCATGTGGCCTTCAGATTAGCTCAAGAACAGTGCGTGGAGAACTTCATGGAATGGGTTTCCATGGCCGAACAGCTGCATCCAAGCCTTACATCACCAAGTGCAATGCATGCGTCGGATGCAGTGGTGTAAAGCACGCCGCCACTGGCCTCTGGGATCAATTAGAGCAGAGACTGTGAGCCAGGCCTTCTCATCCAACATTAGTGCCTGACCTCACAAATGCTCTCCTAAAAGAATGGTCAAAAATTCCCATAAACACACTCCTAAACCTTGTGGACAGCCTTCCCAGAAGAGTTGAAGCTGTTATAGCTGCAAAGGGTGGACCAACTCCATATTAAAGCCTATGTATTAAGAATGGGATGTCACTAAAGTTCATGTGTGTGTAAAGGCAGGTGTCCCAATACTTTTGGCAATATCGTGTATTTAGGATTATAAAACTGAATGCATCAAGTGTGCAATCCTCCAGAAATTCACGTAGACGCCTCTAGATGCCGCTATACTCAAACGCTGAAATGATCGCCAGTCTGAAAAATTCTAGCTGACGTTTCAATCTACCGAGTTTCAACCGAAACAACTAAGGAATGAAACAACCCTACAGTGACTCTAGCCCGAAAGACGGCAGCTTCAGCCGAAGGAAAAAAACAGGCAAAGGTGGTGATTATTTAATTAAATTGGTTTTAAAAAGTAATAAGGTTTTATTCACAGTATTATAAAGCCGTACATAAGATACTTTGTAGAAAAGTGTGCAGCCTCTGTGAAAGGTACATTTCAGTATGAAAAACATTCTTTTTAAAAATACACTGACAACAGTGCTAAAGAAAAGATGTTCTTCCACAGAATGTGGCAGTTGTCGTGTGAGCCAGATTACGGCATTTGTTTTACGGACTGAACAGATGCAAGCAAAACATGGCATAACTGATAAATAAATATTCTTAACAAGATATTTCAGATCGGCACATTCTCTCACAGTCCAATAGGGGACTGTGAGATAATGGTAGCACTACATCCCACATTCCTGAAGTGCTCACATGCGACGATATTAAAACAGTGTGGTTGATTCTGACATTTATGCTGCCATCTGGTTTCCGTTCAAGTTCACCCAGAGTTTGATTTGGACAGGAAGATAGGGATCGATATCAGCCTGGCCATCTAACAAGTGCTACATGAGTGGCCATGTGATGTGATGTCATCAGGTCACATGATCTCCACAGTCTGTGCTGACAGTCCACTTAGGTGTGAATAGTAAACAACAGTAATAAATGTTAGTAATAATTTGTTTTACTTTTTTAAAGCATAACGTTTACTAACATTTTCCTGTTTTAAGCTGTTCTGACAGATTCAGTAGATTCTTCCTCTGAGTATAAACAGCTTTCACGGCTATGAGAATGCACTATAATTAATAAATCAGCGATTAGGCAAATTTAACCAGCACAAGCTGAATGTGAAGCAATTGGAATTATTTCCATATGATTTTCCAGACAGCATCCGCTTTCCCTGGCCCCTGAAGGATCTGCAATCGCGTCACATCTGCCCCGTCACACAGGAAATGGATATAATGGTTTCAGGGTCTCTGCTGTTTACGAGACTCCCCAGCCTGCAGCCGCCCCTCAGATAAACCAGACCGGGGCGGCGTCAAATGGTCCATCAGCTTTTGCTGCCTAACGACAGGATTTTCTCTTGGTACTTCCTGGTGGATCAGCCAGTATGGGCTCAATATGTCATCCCTGGGGCTTAATAGAAGGAATACTGGTTTTCCACGGCTCTGGTCCTCTGCCCGCCGTCATTCTCGTGGTACTCCTCTGGGGCAGCGCCATAGGGCTCCAGAAGCCGCTCGGAGCTGCTGCTCCGGCTGCGCAGGCCCGGCATTCTGCCCGACTCATGCCTGGTGTAGGTGGGTGGGGCTCCAGGGGAGGTGGGCCTGTTGGCAGGCGGGTAGCCAGGGGATTGATGGGTGGGCTGCTGAGACTCACTCCGGCAGCCGAAATCCCTAGGCAGAGCAGGGTGCTGGGCCATACCCATGTCTGCAGACAGACAGTCTGAATTAGTGGACGTGAAGGGGAGGGGGTGGGAAACATGCAGCCCCCTCTGCTGGAAGGATTCAGCGTTGCAGACTAATTTACACTCTTCTGTCAGTAGCTGGATTGTTGACTAGTTAAGCGGGAGCAGTCAATGGGACCGGGTGCAAAAACCACCACAGTGACCATATGATAAGTAACAATATGCTTAGAGCGTCTGTGTGTAAAATAAGCTCATATTTCTAGATGTGAGACATACATACAGTACAGTGTCTTAGGCAGTTAAAGAAAATGTTTAAAGCTGTTTATCTGGATAGTAAGTGTATATTTGCTCAGGAAAAAAAAACACAATTTAACATTAGAATATATGCAAATTAAAGGTAACACGATAAAATAATTTCTCTAAAAAGTTACTGATATCTAGCTGGATGGCTAGATGAACATCTCTCCTCATGGGCACCCCAGCCGTTCCATGTTTTTGTCAAAGTTCACTGGCAGTTCATCTGACTAATTAGCTTAATCAGTTAACTAAATGCTGTATTGATTAGCCAAACACAGTATGCTTGTAGTTAAGTCAATGAATACACTGGTGTATTGGATGTTTGCTACAAATACTGGGTGGCTTTAGGAGGGAAGGAAATGGCTACGCTGGAACATAAAATCATGGTTTTACATTGACATGAAGATCATTTAAACACCATTTTCTTTGACTACTAATCATTTTTGCACGGTACTGTATGCAACTGATTTTTATGTAACCTCTCATGAAGTGCATTTAATGCATCGCTGTCCCGGTGACAGGGAATGCAATGGTGTGAGAGCCAAAGCAGGGAGCTTGTTAAATAAGGAGTCAGTGTCACTGTACAGTGTAGTATGAGGATGAAAATGGGACCCCAGGGATCAGTGACCCAGAGACTGCATGAGGGAAAGGATGTAGCAGAGAGGGAAGCATGTTTTGTGGGTGTAGCTCCTTTTAGAAGACAAGAGAGGCCTTTTTCGCACGAGTGCAAACACAGAGCCCTTGTCCTGCTAACTAATCCCCCCATGTACACACACTCAGTGGAAGTCAGGGGTGACAGGATTTGCATGCTGGAGAATGTCTGCGTGAACTCAGAGACACACAAACACACACACACACACACACACACACACACACACACACACACACACACACAACAGAGCAGAGCATGGCTATATAAACATGACCTTACATACCATATATGAAGTGCATATGTTTTTAGGAGAGTGAACACCCCCTCTGTGAGTGCTGGTGGGGAGGGGCGGGGGGGCACAGAGGGCTCACTGTGTGCGAGGGCACCAGAATTGAAGGTCTGAGTTGGTCAGTATGCAAAACACCCCTGTGTGCCGATGCAAGCAAACAGCTCTGCCAGCAATAGAGATCATTCATCCAGTGGACATGTGGGACTGTGGTGTGTGTGTGTGTGTCTGGGCACACTGCTAGGTGTATTGCCTTTCTGTGTCTGTCCCTCCCCGTGACAGAATTCATCACCGTGGTGATATCCCGCCATGACACATGCTGTGTAACGCTGCACGTCATGTGACTTTTCATGTGCTGCATCACATGACATTTGCTTTCCCCTCAAAGTGTGTGAGCGGTGGCCGCACTTGCCTGGGGGTGGGCGTGGCACTTGGACGTAGCAGCGCAGCGTGATGTCGGCCGTCCCCCCCGACTCCAAGGGGATAGGGTGGGTGTGAAAGTGACGGAGCATGTCACACACCGTCTGGAACCAGAGGTGATGCACATGGCACTGACCACTGTCGTTCACCGAGAGCCTGAGATGCTGGGGGGGGGGTCACAGAGACCGGGGTTATGGGTGGGAACTGCAGCACAGCTACATTCAGCATCGCAGCGTCTCGCGCCAACAAAAATGGTATGACATGCTGAAAACGAAATGCAAATTACGCAGGATCCCATCGATCATATACCTCGTAATGATCCAGGATCAGACAGACAGTATCAGATGCCAGATTGTGGATATGGTGTGTCGGATTCTGGCATGTAGATAGTGTGTGTTAGATCCCAACCTGTGGACACACTGAGTCTACAGGCGGGGAAGTGAGACAGTGTGTCGAATCCCAGCAAGGGGACACAGTGTGTTGGATCTCAGCATGTGGACACAGCGAACTTTTCACCAACATTATGAGTAGTCTTGTGTAGTCTCTTTGCTGAACTTAATGAGGGCATGTTGTGGGAACAATTAGAGGGCTATTTCTGTGGATTTTCCCGATAACATTCTTGAATTCCCTGATAGAATCCCTCACTCCACCCACCTTGGCCTTGCCCTGGAAGTTGAAGGTCAGGACGTATTCCCCTGGGCGCGTCTCGCTCTGGCGGATCACGAACAGCCCGTGGCTTCGTGCCCCGCCCACCAGGATGAGCTGAGCTGCTCGCATCCGGGTCAGGGTGCCATGGAACCACGGGTAGCCGGCCAGGCTGGTGTCTGCTTTCACTGCCCCCTCGCTGTGTCCCCCTAGGATGGGATCAAAAGTTAAAGCATCAAAACATGCCTTTTTTCCCCTTTTTAGACCTGTTGCCTGCAGCTCCAGATACTACCTGCAGGGGGGGTGGGCGTTTGACACTCCGGTGACTCCAGAAAGCACTCCAGGGGTACATGGGGGTGATACTGCGTGAAGCGGATACGTGGGGCGCTGTAGAGGTCAGCTGCCGTGGAACAGGGACCCTCGGGGGTTCGGTGTACCTCTGAACACAGGAAGAACCATCAAAACAATCAAAACCGGATCTGCAGCCTGATACACTGCATAGAAAAACCCATGAGAAATGGTGATCTTAATCTGTGATTTCGGTAGCCTCATGGTTATCACGTTGAAAAGTTCTTGACTTGAAAGCGAATGGAAACACAGTTGCATTTACAGCGTTTCACTACACGGATGTAGAGTGTATGCTTGTGTATGTGACAAATAAAACTCGAAACTGATCTGTGTATGTGCGACCCCCCTAGCATCCCAGGCCTACTTTATGAGACAGGCTCCAAATCATCACATCACATGTGATGAAAATGGATGGACATACCGTTTTGAATGTTGCGAGACGCTGCGATGCTAAATGCAGCTGTGCTGCGGTTCCCACCCATAACCCCGGTCTCTGTGACCCCCCTCCAGCATCTCAGGCTACCACATGCTCCGTCTCTTCCAGACCCACCCCATCCCCTTTGGTCAGCCAACATCACGCGTGGGCATCCAGAACACGCCCATATGTAAGTGGAATTCGCCGCCGGCTTATCGAGTCTACCACTTAAATGTCTTCGGCAGCAGATGGCAAGGAAGGTGTCCTATAGGATCACCTGCAATGGTGTGTGTACATGTTGGGGGAGGTCTTACCTTCTGACAGAAGCTCACAGCTGCAGGAGGCCGGCAGAGGGGAGTCCCTAAGCAGCTGGCCGTGTGGGTGTGAGGTCAGCTCAATATCATCACCACTGTCCCTGTGACACATACGCCATCAGGAACCGAGATGGGTCTCCCCAAGCCCCCCTGGTAAACAGACAGGTACCCATTTCCCTGCTTACCCTGGGTCCATGCAGTCCTGTAGGTCCGCCACCCAGGAGTTCTTCTGAAGGGAGTCGTTGGTCTCCAGGATATACTCGGTGCCATTTTCCACCTACCACAGGAAGATCACACTGCTAGTTAGCTCCAGATTCCTAAGCAGCTGTTCCTGTTGAGTCTTGGACCAGTAACAGATGTTCCACTGTTTCATCTTCTCACTCCTGCTGGATGCTCCTGACGTCAATATAGCTATTTCTGTCCATACTAAATACCTACCTGTACAATATAAGGACTCCAACAGTGTGATATGGGAAAAACAAGGCACGCCATCAGCTATACGACAAGCCTAAATAACCAGTCTCAACCTGTCCCACCCGGTCAGATTCAGGCGTGGATTCCTGGCCTGTGGTCTACGTGTATTTTGCATGGAACCACATCAGGGGTCATGTTTGTGATAAAACAGGGTGACGTGCAGAGTGCACCTTCAGGACGAAAGTGTTGTCCTTGTCGGGCATCTCTAGGGGCATGGTAGTCCTGACCTCCATGACAGATGACAAGGGGATGCTGACTTTGGGCTTGGAGGACTGAGAAAGAAACACACAAGGTTAACAGTTATCAATTATCTTTCACATGACACTCTGATACTCAAATCTGTTTTTTACTATAAAATACTAAGCAACTGTTAACTTCAGGTACTGTGTGTGAGTTTAAAAAATGCTCAGAAAACACTTTATACAGGTGTGTAACTGAGTTTAGCATTATCATGCTTTGTAACAGTGTCACTGAAGTTCACCACGGTGCAGTTCCAGGACCCATGCTACCTTGGGCGGCACATAGAACTCCAGGATGAAGCGCTCGCCCTCAGACCGTGGAAACGCCCTCCTCAAAAGCAGTCGGCACTTCTGCCAATGGGAGGCGCAAGTGGTGTCGTCAGCCACCATGTAGCGCAGCGCCCCCTCTCTCTGGACCTCTGGCGGCTCTGTCCGTTGGCTGTGCAGTCCCCGAGGAAAGCGCAGCCCCTGGCTATCCTCGTTGGCCCTGTGGCCGCAGCCGGGTTCCGGTGAGGAGCGCCGTTGCCAGATGTCCCGCACACTGTCCACCACGCACAGGCTTATTTTGCGCAGGGAGAGGCCCTTCCCGACGGGGTCTGCGGCTGACACGTCCTCCGAGCTGCGCGACTGGCCCAGTGCCCACGCCTTGGGAACAAACGGCTTGGCCCTGGTGTTGGGTTTTCCCAGCCCGCCGTCCATGCTGTCCAGGGACTCGTTGGATGCGTCTGCATCCTTACGCTGCTGGCACAGCTTGTGGGCATGGGGTGGTGGGCAGCTGTGGAGACTGGCGAAGGGCACCATGCCATACCTGGGGGCACCGAGCGAACCGGGGCTGCGGCTGTGGCTCAGCGCGGTCGAAAAGCAGTCGAGGAAATGGCGGGCAAAGTGCTGGGAGAAGGTGCTGTGGGCGCTGGGATAGTCATAGCAGGGATTCTCGCTCACAAAGCGCCGGAACTTTCTGGCAAAGTCGGTGGCTGAGGCACGGGCATGGAGCTCGCAAAACTCCTTCCAGTCAGGCAGCGGGCATGAAGGCAGGTCTGGGTCGCTGGGGGGAGTGTCCCCATTCATCACTGCTCCATTCCACTACTAGAGGGAGCTTGCTGTCAGGGGAAAGGGCAGGCCAGTGTGATACACAAAAAAATAATAAATAATAATAAATAAAATCACATAAACCAGCCGCCCTGGGGCTGTTTTTTACAACCTGGTACAATACGGCATTTCTATCCCAATCTCATTCCAAACCTTCGACAAGCCGCATTGTCTCTGGGAAAATCCCTCTTTGTGACCCACGGTGCGAGAAACATTGCCTCTATTATAGCTTTAGAATGCTCCACCATGAATGCAGCTGTGTTTGGGTGGGCCGGCCCGAGCCTAGCCCCACCCGGTACAAACACGGTGGCCAGAGAGCATTGATCGTGTCGGTTACGCTCGGGCCTACAAGGGCTGGATGCTGCCACAGACCCCGGGAGAGTCAGCGAGCAGGGCCAGCTGGCCGGGGGCCGGGGCCAGATAGACGGGGCCGAGCAGGCCGGAGAGGCTCAGGCGCACTCAGCGAAATCACAGGTGTCACTTCAGCACGGGTGCTGCCGCTCATCCAGCACCAGTGGTCTGCCAACCAGGGCACGGGTCGGCAGGGCGGGACACACCTGTGATCCCTGCGTTCCCCCTAGTACCTCATGACTACAGAAAGATGCCGATTTGACATGTCCTTCCTACACGCCAGGCTTCCGAGAATTTTCCGCTGCCACGCAGACTCCCCGTAAACCCGGAGCGACCTCCTTTGCCGGGAGCCGCGAGGCCGCCAGCTAGGCCTATGGCATATGGGCCACCCTGGTGGGCCGAAGCGAAAACACTAAAAGATTCATGAGAAAACAGGAGAAACCATAGTGCATGCAGGCAGGCAGTCACACAGGTGGCGTGAAACTGACCTCGGATAAACAATTAAAGATTATGGTCTACAGTCTTCCATCCATCCATCCATCCATCTCCTATAACCACTGATAACTATGGAGCGTATCTCAGGAAGCACAGGCTATGAGGCAGGGGGACACCCTGGGCAGGATGCCAGCTCTCAGGGGACATGTGCACTCTAATTAGAATTTTAAAATCTCTTGAAGGTGCCCGTTTTGCTCAGGCTGACCAGCACAAACAAGTCAGCCACTCCCCATGTTTGACTGAGGATGGATCGTCACACACCCCGCCCCCCCTCCGGATCACAGAAATTTGGAGAACGAGGGTGCATCCGTCTGGCTTATGATAGAACGACATCCTGTGATTTCTAGTTCTGCTTTAAACCTTCTTTAACAGGATATAACTGAGTTAGGTGGGGAATATTAGCTAATACATCCTTTGATATCATAATTAAACGTATGGAGGGTCCATAATCTGTGCATAGCCCCGTTTCCACCTCTCTGTGTGTGGCTGGGATCTCGGGCACAGCGTTAAAGGTTGCTCAGGGGACCCCTGGGAGGGGGAGGCGAAATGGTTGGGGGTGGTAACCCTGCATCGCTGCGTGTGCGAAGAACCGGTCCACGTTGGGGAAGCCGTCTGCAGCGCCCGTGGTCACTCTCCACGCCTCGTTGGCCGTCTCCCTCCCCAGCAAAATGCTCATAATTCAGCCGCCAGCTTCCTACAGACGTCCTGTGGCCATGGGGCCCGGCAGGCGATGGCGAGTTACCGAGAGCGACCATCGATTACAGTGTGGAAAACGGGGCAGGGCAAATGAACGGCAGACAGACAAACCAAAGATGGGTAACGCAAGGCTGTCCCTCCAAACCCCGCTCCGGTCAATAAATGGCTGCAAGCTCAACCTAAACAACACGTTAGCATGCGTTCATGGCGGTTTGCAGAAAACAGGAATCCCCACATGACCAAGCTGCTATTTAAATAAAGAAATTAAGTCTTACATTCTGTGGGTTCTGCAGAAAACAGGCAAACATTTCTCAACAAGGCTCAGAATCCACAACAAAAGAGGAAGTGAGTCTCTTCACAAATCTTCTTCGACAAGGTCCCGGAATTCCAGAGAGAACTCCGGGGGCGTGCTGCTTCCATTCCCAGCCCTCGCTGACTTTCACAGGCCCAATCCGAGTCGAACGGAAGTCGCCGGTGCTGTCTATCACACCTGGGGATTTCCTTCTAAATTAAACTATCAATCTCCCCAAGATTTCTGGCTGGCCTTCACCCCAACCCTACGCAGCACTGACCCAAGCTCACCACAGTCTGGAATCTTCTGTAGTTGGTTTGCTGTGAGACCAGCAGTTGTTAGAACCTGAAAGCTGCTCCATTAATGTGGCACTAGTGCGACCGTCACCCCGTCTCAGCACACAGATGGGCCAGGAGAACCGGCCTGCAAAGATTGCGCCATCAGGGTCTGCGTTTCCACAGCACTGTGCTCATGTTCTGCTCAGAATAAAACCGACACGCATGTTTTGGGAGAAAGCGATGTGCCCTTTAATGAAAAGTCCATCCAGATCACTACTTAACAAAAAAAAAATACTGTTATGAAGCGTTTCAGTGTCACTGCTGTGCTCTGAGGTTTAATCCTGACTTCAGCTCCTAACAGCTCAGCCTAAAAGACAAGCACATCCCTGTGGAGAGTGCTGTTAGATGGGGGGGGGGGGGGGGGTCGAACAGGACCGGGAGCTCGCAATGGCAGCCGAATGGGGGATTCTCACTGGATTCGCACGCTAGGCGAGGGATGTCCAACTGGACCCACCAGATGGCTCACGGTAAAGGGGGCTTCCTGTACTCCTCATTCCCGAAAAGCCACTGTTCCGACTGGGAAGAGCCGGGCGGCCGGTTGTCACAGCTGAGGCTCCCGCGTCCTCGCCGGAGTTGGGGGTGGGGGGTCAAATAATTGCTCTTTTAGGCCAGCTGCTAAAACAATCAAGCCTGTGTAAACCAACTCCGGCCAGGCGGAGAAGTGCGGTGGGACAATGAGCTGAGAGGGGGTCCTTGCCGCGGCCCCCGGACACGCTGGGCCCTCAGCCGCACTCAATCCCTCCCTTTGAGACTACAGGCAGGAAGAGGAAAAGATTTCCATTAGCTGCCCGGTGCAGGCTGCCTGTGCTGATCCCAGTGAAATGACACTTTGTACAACAGAGGGAGCTCCAGGCCACGGAAACGGCCACAGGGGGGCGCCGTAACATTAGCCAGGTGGGGGAGTCACTCACTTTCGGGGCTCGTGTCAAGGTTAAAGAGGCAACTTCACTTTTTAAGCATTTCGTGTAATAGCACAGCTCACTGAAGCACACTGACAGTGAACTGGAGGACAAGTCTGAAATGATATGGGGACTGAGCGGGTCGAACATTAGTGAAGCACACAAGATGGGTGGAGAGAGGCCAGCCCCCGCGGGGGGGGGGGGGGGCGGGGGGGGCCCGCCGGGGGCGGGGCGGGGGGGGGGGGGGGGGGGGGGGGGGGGGGGGGGGGGCGGCCGGGGGGG
>JAODKC010000039.1:4417949-4432022 GCA_026777985.1 Mormyrops attenuatus
CCCCCCCCCCCCCCCCCCCCCCCCCCCCCCCCCCCCCCCCCCCCCCCCCCCCCCCCCCCCCCCCCCCCCCGGGCACTGTCATCTGTTTAGTGCACGTTGGCGCTTAAAGGAGACGCGCAGCATTTTTCCAGTCACCAGCCATGCGCGCATCTGAAATCTTCCGAGGCTAAAGACTGCGATATAAAACGGCGCTGAAAAACGGGTGCAAAGCTTCTGGTAATAATCATGAATTAGAAGCCCAGCTAGAGGGGAGGGCATCTTTCTTTCTTTCTTCCTTCGGGTGGTGAGAGTTTAGCACAATCGTGAACTGATCTCTCACTGAGGATTTTAAACTCGGGTTTATCCGCGTTCGCTTTGCGTCTGTGTCGCTTCACAAACCTCGAAGCTCCTTCTGCGCACCAGATCCGCCTGGAGAGGAAGCGGCATTTCCCAAGGAAATGCTGCATTACTGACGCACTACTTAATTATCCTACATTAAAACGTTAAGTATTCAGAAAGTCCCCACCTAAGTCGCGTGCTGCTCTTAACCGCGGGCTGCATCTAATTTTCCAAATTTTGCAGTGATCTTACGACTTATGAAACTAAGTGGGCTCCCGATGCTGCGGTTTCTCATGTTTCACTACCACTGTGAAGAAGGGCTACGACCTAAGCTCGGACTCGATGTAAGCCTGTAGTGCAGTCAATATTAAACACCCACCCGTCTAAACGCTAAACCAACAGAGAAATTTAATGCACATTTTCTTGGCTTCATTTTCGATAAATAAATATGTCATTTAAATGTTGATCAAAAATCATAATAATGGGAATTATCTGATTTTTTATAAACGATCAATGATCATTTAAATGATAAAGTACTTTAAAATCTGGTTGATAAAAATGTGTAGCTATCCTAAGTTTACTCTTCTTTATTAAAGAGTTTATTTAAGATTTTGGTAAGTTTGGAAGCCTGTGTAATACAAATTTCCCGTCTTAGGTCAGGAGAGGGACAATACCTAAAATGTCATCCTAAAGTTAGGAGTTTATTTATGATTTGGGGAAGTTACGATGAACAGCCCCCGGACGGATCAGACTAAACTCGGTTATAAATGAGAATTCAATCGACTAGGCGAGATCGAACAGGCGTGACTTACTTTGAAATGTAACAAATCAGATGTTACATGTTGCTGAGGGCCCGCCCACTGAGTTTGATGGGTGACTTTGACAGATGATTTAAATGGTAATTTGAACAATCATTTAAATGACAATTTAAACGATAATTTAATTATTTAAATGACATATTTATTTATTGAACATTGTAACAAAACACCTTCCATACATTGTATTAAACAGGCTAATTCATTCTGGGTTCCAGTTGTGGAATCAGACAATGAAAAATATTGTTCGGAATTAACCTCCACCTTTGGTGTTATGCAGTTTTAAAGGGGCTTGAAGTAAATAGTATAAGAGAGAGTTAATCCAAATTAACTTTTGGGGGGTCTACGTGTCTCCCTCAGTTCCCACACCCTGACAGAAGTAAGACCTTAGCAAATGTATCAGCAAAGCTTAACCGAAACCGAAAATATCTTGTGCAGCCTTTGACACTCTAGAGCACATATTAGGCATCAATAAATACTTCTGAGAAGAGAAATAAATAAAGCCGTGAGAGAGAGGAGCGGAAGCCAGGGGCCTGGCTTTGGGCCACAGAATCTCACTCTATTCATCTCATTAAACTTTAACTGCCAGCAGGAGAAAGGACTCCCCGCCCTCCCCTGTCCCCCTGTTTGGTGTTAAATGATTCTCATCACTTGCAGAATGGCTTTTCTGATTGCTGATTGCAAATGAAGCGCACTTGTTTGAATCTGAATCAGAAATCCTGAATGAGATCTTCAGGAGACAGAAAGAGCACGTACCCATGACGTCCATGAACCATCGCATTGGTGGGTCCATGTGGCAGGAACTGTCCCACTCTTTCTCCGCCAGTCTCCCTCCCTCTCCATCCCCTCTGGGACAGACGATGTCCGGTGTCTTTAAGGCACTGGCTATTCAGACACCAAGCAATATTTTCTCCAGTTGAAAATCATCGGAAGGTCGGTGGTTCAATGGTCCGTTGTTATCCTCAGCACAGCATACCGGCGGGGGTCTATCGAAATCACAAGGCATGCTATGGAGTTTGGAATGCCCCGTGTCAACGAGGCATCGTAGCATTTGCATGTTGGACAGATTTGGAGAGATCTAGGGACCACTCTGCTGCAAAACTGTAAAACATGTGTCCGACAGTCTATCTAACTACCCACAGATATTTTTCCCAGATGTTCCCTGGATGTCTGTATCAGCAAGACAAAAGTCTTCCTTACAGAAAAACCCTGATATTTTCTACAGGATGTTTTTTTAAGTAATGTTAACGTTTTTATAAACCGTGTCCACACTGATGCATTTTATGCAGAAACAAGATCATTATTTTTATTTATTAAATCTAGATACTATGTAGAAAATGTCACTTATACTTTTTATTATCCCATTCATTCGTAAAGAAGTTGCCTTACATATTTTGTTGTGATTTCCGTTCATCACATACACATGCAGCATTGTTTCCAGAAGTACATTGAAAACTGAGCGCGTTGATATAAATGGCATCCACCACCCCCCCCCCACCCCCACCCCAACACACACACGCACACAGTGCGCAGGGGGGCAGAAGCCGCGGCGTGCAAACAGCACGAAGGTAAAGCCAGGTAGGAGGGGGCTGTTATTGTGCAACGGTGAAGCTCGAGGTCTGTTAACGCGAAAAATACTTCAACATAATTATTACTGCTCACTGGTAAATTGTGCTGTAGCGTGGAATGTCTGCAGACATATTTAAAGACTTTCTAAACCACAAAGGTTACATGCTGTTCCATGGCTGACATTTTGGTGAATAGCATTAATACAAGTAACATAGTAATGAGCAAACAACAAAAAGGAAAATGTCTGATGTAGAGACTTTTGTGCAAGTGGTAGTGAGAGCGCACTTCAGTCTTTAACTTTTACACCCAAAATTTCAATGTTTTCTGTCAGTTAAAATCAGACGATTCGATGCCACCATCGGGCTGCCGTGACAGAATGGTTAACCAGAGCGAGATGAAACATAAGAGTCAGTTTATCAGTCCTTACAGCTGGATGCTTCTTGACATCCCTGGAGAGTAAGGGGAGGTCGTAGGGAGGCAGTGCTTGGGCAGCGGTAGAGGGTGGGGACCTAGATGACCATATAAGGTCAGGGGGGGTAAACAAAATCCAGGGGTGGAGGAATTGGGGCAGGGTTTGTTTATACGAATAAAAACACAAAAAACACAGAACTCTAAGCGGGAAGGTATAACATCCGTGGGCCTGAGTTCCTTATATAAAAGGCTTGGCTGGAACCAACAAGTTATTAATAATTGAAAAACAGTGAACCGTAATGAAGTCACTTGTCTGATGCGTGGTCTTAAAGAGTGGGACCCGGCCAGGATATCAGCCTGAATAAAACAGGAGCAAGCAGCCCTGGGCATGATGGGAACCCAGGGGGGCCTCAAGCCCTGGCCCGGGACGCAGGAGGCCGAGGCCGTGATTGGCCAGCCCCGTGCATGATGGGGGCCCAGGGGAGCCTCAAGCCCTGGCCCGGGACGCAGGAGACCGAGGCCGTGATTGGCCAGCCCCGTGCATGATGGGGACCCAGGGGGGCCTCAAGCGCTGCCCCGGGACGCAGGAGGCCGAGGCTGTGATTGGCCAGCCCCATGCATGATGGGGACCCAGGGGGGCCTCAAGCGCTGCCCCGGGACGCAGGAGGCCGAGGCTGTGATTGGCAGCACGATAATGCCGCCCATCGTTACCTTCAAAGCCATAGCTCTTCTATCACCTGGGAATTGAACCAAGCTGCTCACAGGGACATTCTTCTAGCCGACGGGGGAGGGGGGCTTTAGGAGGAAAGAGGAGGATGCTGGGCACTGTCCTAACAAGACACATACCCCCTGGGTCCCCTCCTGAGCCAGCGCTTTGAAGCTGAATGTCAACTGTTTACCTCCAGCTGCCCACCTTTGGCCATTGGCTGCGCTGATGTCACAACGCGACCCGCTGGTGGCTGTGACGCACAGGACACCTACAGCGAGACAGGTGCATGTGCGCGCGCACACACACACACACACACAAACACAGGTGCGCAATATGTGACAGCAGCTGATGGAGGCTGCAGATCACAGGTGGCTTTCAGTCCTTATGTTCCAAATTTCTCAGAGAGGTTGGCCAGCAGGGAGCGCAGCGGTTAAAACATGGGCCGGTAATGTGAAAGCTGCTGGTTGGAATGCCAAGACCCCTGCTGTAATACCCAGCAGTATAACCTTAAGTGTCACCTGAGTGTACGGGTGTGTCAGTGAGGGGGGGGGGATTTCGAAAACTAAGGATACCACTTGAATTCCAAGGGAACTTTGCTGCGAGACGGAGTCACTGCTGCCGTCACCTAATGCCATTGCCAAGCTGGATGGTTCGGTCTGCCTATGACCTCATGGTCATGTGACTCAAGCAGCTGCTGTCACAGGAAATCCGTTCAACAGGACGTCCAGTGGGGAGTTATGACAGCGTGACTCTTTCCATGGAAACACCCCAGGGAAAGGCAAAGGAGCTGGATCCAACTAATTTATTTTTTTTTGGTGGGTGGGAGTTGGTGTTTAATCACCACCTTCTTTGGATTTTAAGATGAGCATTCATTTCCAACGGACTTGGGAGCATTCATTGCTCCGACTCTGAAATAAGCCTGAAGCTATACAGATACATCATGGACAATTTTAGACAAAGATATTTTTCATCATACATTGTGAAAACCAGAATGTCTCACACATTAAGAGTTAAACCAAAGGCAGCTACTCATGCTAATAACAGCCCCCAGCACTGACCAACACCCCACCCACCACCCCGCTGGCCTTCAAGCACCTCAGACCGTTGGGCACATTGGCAATAGCACATCAGTGGTTCTGCTAAACTCATGCTCACCTTGGACTGGACCCAGGGACAAAGGCAAAAAGAAAGCACTTCAGTTTACTCAACACTCTGGTGCCACCCCCAGCCCCATAATTCTCTCCTCTCCACAGAGGGGCACAGTGCTTCCCTGAAACCCAATAGGAAAACTCCCCCCAGATTGACACGCACGCAGGAAGCCCATGGCGTTTAGAGGACAAGCTCAAACTCACCTCTCGCCCCCTGCTGGATGCACAGTGGAAATTCAATGCAACCTCTAATTCCAAATGTCGCCAGTGTTGGACTGGAAGGCAGCTTTAGGCTTAGAATGAGATGTGCGAGGATGACTGGACCCATTGAAACCATCGGCTCGTTTCCATTCCAGCTCCCACACACACACACTCACACACATAAGCCTAAGCCTTGCCCCTCCCAGGACATGAACCTTTTTATAATGGGGGGGTGGGTGGCATGGTATAGGGGGCTGGGGAGCTCATTAATGGACGTGTAAAGGCGTGGAGCCCAATGTCTTAGGGACTCCTGAATAATTCAAGTTCCAACATGGCTTATCAAAAAGAAATGCCCCACAGGACTATGGGTAAAGGGGCAATCGTGGAGAGTTGCCTGTGTCTCTCACACACACACACACACACACACACACACACCCAACCCCAAGGCTAGGGTAACAGGTGCAACCTAACCCAGACCCAAACAAAATGCTATTCTGCTTCACACCAAAGACTCCAGTCCAGCGGGGGGCAGTATTAGTACTGATGGGTCTGAGGCCCCTAAGGGGGGGGGGGGGGGCTGGAGGACACAGAGACTAGAGGACACAGGATGAATGCTCAAACTTTATCATGGATACGGGGTGGGGGGGTGTATCAGAAATAAACAGGAGGGATTGATACAGCAGAAGGTCATTATGACGTGCAGAGACATCTGATTGGTCCATCAAATCCTGCAATACAATCAAACCACAGCTGCTGCTGTGACATATATAAGGGACGGCTGCACGCCGCTTACAGTCCTCATCAGACAGGTGTGGGGGGCTTGAAAAACACCAGGTAGAGAAAACACAGAGTTTCAATTTATATGCAGTCTGGTCAGATTTCAACCTGGTCAAATCAAAACTACACTGCAGCAAACATACATAACTGGAAATAAATGATTAGTCTGATTACATTTTATGCTTAATTGCTTGTTTTCCCCTCCCGTCTAATCTCATATAAGATCGAGAAACCAAAAAAAGCACACAGATTATCCTCTGTGGAAAAGAATTTAATTCTCCTATATATTCTTAAATGTTTCTGTAATTCTATGTTTATGTGACAGAGGAAGGAAGCGACTACACTAAAGCTATATTTGAGTTGGGATTTCCCAGTGACAATCACACCAAACATAGGGCTTTCACGGCGATGGCAACACGCTCCCCCTAGTGGGTAAAAGCCATCACTGCAAGACAGGAGAGCGGCTGTTGGTGTCCGGGCTGCTGAGAGGGTAGAAGTCACTGCCACATCTCACCGTTCTCCCCGTTCTCATGGAAACGGTGCAGATGATCGGAGTACCTTGAAAAATCACATGAGAACAGGCATGGTTAAAAGAGGGATGATCCTGAGAGACAGCAGAACATCACACAGTTCCATCTTCTAGATGAGTCAATCCCAACATGTACATATGCTGTAAATATACCTACATAGAGTAAAAAATGTGATTGTGGGTGACCTAAGATTCACCTATTTTGATTCGTATGACAAAGCACAAATCTGTGGACCAGTGCTACATTGTCCCCCCTCTATGTGGATCAGCTGGGGGGGGGGGGATGTCAGCCCCCAGCGGTCAACATGAGGCCCAACATGAGGCCCAACATGAGCGCCGGCAGTGGCTCACTTCTTAGCGCAGTACGCGCTGCAGTCCCGGCCAATGCTCTCGCTCCACGCCGTCTTGTACAGCACCTGCCCACGAAAGCGGAACCAGTCAGGTCTGGATCAGAGCAAAGTTTCTGGATGCGAGATGAAACACACATCTACGGCATGGCTAAAATGCAGGACTGTGAAATCACTTACCAGGAAGACCAGGCAGTGCAGAAAGATGGTGTAGAAGAAGGCGATGGTTCTGGCCAACTTGTTGGAGAGGATCAACCGGCCCTTGAGAGAGGGAGTCCATGGTCAGAAATGACCTGGGGAGCATGGCTGGATTGCTCAGGGTAAACGGCGTGGTCAAGCAGGCTCCAGCAGGGGGTGTAACTCACCATGCTAAGGGTGGCCTTGTCCCAGGGACTGAGGCTCAGGTACCGGCGCTGACGCTCCTGTAATAGCATTAAAGACAATGGTTTTTTAAGCCGGTTACACCCAGGCAGCCTTGCATGGGGACCCCCCCAGGGGACGTGACGACATTTTGGGTGACACTTTCACGCGATACTATAAAAGTATGAACAGGAATGGCACTAGGGCAGGCATGTTTAAAGCGCCTTGTACCAGTGCTCACGCTTTCGGAAGAACCCCTCACCCGCTTGCTGAAGGAGGCGAAGGGGTCCAGTCTCTCCTCGTACTGCGACGAGTAGCGCATCACGGTGTCGTCACTGCTTCCGGCCTGCAGGGGGAGACGGAGAGCTTCAAGCACAAGCCAAGCAAAAGCCACTGATCTGGTGGCCTGACACAGGCGTACACCACCACACACCCGCCCCGGGTAGCTCTGCAGGAACTTGATCTTCTCGTAGAGCTTGATGTTGTCCGCACGCAGGCTGTCCAGCTCATTCTGCAGGGCCTGCATGGTCTGCTGGAGCGAGCGGCTCTCCTGTATGGCAGGGGGGGTCAGGTGCATCAAACTTAATTACTGACTGGTAACACTTTTTAACATAACCACAGCCAGAGAGATAGGTGGTCACTGTAAGCATGCACCCTGGGAGAGACAGTGTGAAAGCCAGACTTCAGTGACTCACAGTTTCCAGCTCCTGGTTGCGGGCACGGAAGCGCTCCCTCTGACTGGATATGATGGAGAGCAGGGAGTCCATCTGCCCCTGGGGGAGCTCGGCTTTGGTAGGGGTGGCGACGCCTGCAAGAAGCACAGCCGGCCCTCACAGTGGCTCTACGGGACACCTTCGCTAGCCATGTCACAAACTCCCAGGCCACCCTGCAAAGGTGGCTGCATCCCCATTGGTTGGCCACGGACAGCAGATACCCCCCCGACTTACCTGGGAACAGAGCAGTAGCCTCTTTGATGGGTTCAGGGATACGGCCCAGGTGGCTGAAGTCTGCCCCCTGCAGGAAGAAGCACGTCAACCACAAAATGTTCCAATGTTTCATCAAAAACATTTATCAGAATCTGCTTAATCTCTGAAGGTACAGTACTGAGCAAAAGTCTCAGGCAGGCAAAGACAGTCATGTTTAAATGATCTGTATGTTGGTGTAAAACTATTATGCCTTTAAAAATGTGCTAGCTGAGCCGAAACCAGTTAAAATCACCCCATTATTTCCAGCAACCATACGATACGAAGTATTTTTGGACTCGACCACTAGCACAGCCCATACAGTTCCCATTCACTTTTTAAATTAAGTTAATTTAGTGGACTGGTGGTGAAATTTAATAAATGCATTGAATGGCTGGGGCGCCCCTGAGGAGAGGTTTGGGAACTGAAGCTGTGCCCATCAAGCCGTCCAACAAGATATCAGTAACTTTTTGGAGAACAGAAGAAATTTATACTAGTTTTCATTGCATTACTCTTAAATTTGCACGTGTTTTAATGTTGAATTGTGTTTTGTGTTCTGAGCAAATGTGAACGTACAGCCCAGATAAATTGCTTTAAACATTTCTTTTGACTGACTAAGACTTTTGCACGATACTGAATGTTTCTTTTGGGGTTAGGCTTTTTGGTCCTGTGACGAACATTTCTAATACAATTTCTGTACCGTCACTTACATCAGCATTTACATTTAGCGCGGGCGGCTTCTAAACGCTTAGAAGCTGGTGTGCGGATGTGCATAAGGGGCCCACCTCAGCATCAGGTCGCGGCAGGGAGGACATGGCCTGTACGGTGCTCAGGTCCTGCTCCAGTTTCAGGATCAGCTCCTTCTGCTCAGCACCGACCCGGACCGCCTCAGAGAACTCCCGCTGCAGCTCCGTGTAGCGGCCTGGAGGCCCGAGGGCGGGTGGGAGGGGCCACAGAACCACACACAGACGGGACAGCAGGAGTCAGGCCGAGGATCCCCGTCACCGAGCCGTGATCCAGTCACACGGGGAAATCAACAAAACTGCACATCACTCAGAGAGTAAAGAGCGTCCAACTGTATGGCGTGTCACATGACCACTTACCATTCACGTCCAGGCGTTTAGGCCTTGAGGGACCTCACTGCTGGGGGGGCACCACGAAGCCAGGTTCACATACAGCCTATCCGCCCACCAGCACCCCCCCAGGAACACACCTGAACACCTGTTCTGTATAGCATTCATACACAGAAGGTCGACACCCCAGTAACGGAAGAATATCTGATCCAAAGGAACAACCCCCCCCCCCCACCACCTGATTCAAAATGCTTCAGTAAGTAGAGCACATGAGATTGCTGACATCATATATAAATATATATTTTAAAAACTGTTTACAAAACATTCTTCAGCATTGCTTGACAAAGACGCAATTCAAAAGGGCACCCACGAGGAAACGCCCACTGAAAGAAAATTGGCACGTGCCAGGGTTTATCTGTGCAAGTCACCCCCCCCCCCCCCTTGCCGGTAAGGGTGTAAGCTGCCAAAAGCAGAGCCAGGAGAAGGCCTTTGGCACGATGACGCCAACGCCGTTTGCAGACTAAACAGCACGCGCGTGCCAGAGGCCGCTGCCAGTTCCGGGCCCGGGCCGGACAGACCCACACGTGATGCCTGGGAGCCAGGACCTGGTTGGGGGGGGCGGCCGAGCTGCCGGGCCATAAGGTGAGTTCTGTACGCGGAGCGGGAGACGAGCCCATCCCCGCTCCACAACTTCCTGAGCTTGCGGTGAGTGATGAGAACCAGAAAAATGACTTGCACACATAGCTGGTGTTTGTATAAAAGATATTTACTTCAATGATCACACCTAGGGTGCTAGTGAATAATAATAATAACAATAATAATAATAATCATAGTACAACATGTGAGTTCCATACAGTGATATTGCTTATTAAATCCATATTGTAGAGGGACTCTCTCTCAGTGCTCAGAACAAACTACGCAACATGTTAAAACAGCACAAAACAAAAAAACGCAAAGAAAAACAAGTCTGAAAGAAAAAGGTGTGTTGCTACCGGAAGAAAACAGCCAACGCTGTTAACCATTAAACGTCCCAGTCCCATACGGACAGGCCGGCCAGGACCGGCCGCCCCGCGAACTGCCCTGGCTGCCCGCGTCGGCTTGCTGGGCTGGGAAAGCCCCCATCCGGGTCACGCAGGGCACAGGCAGCGTCCATAACCCACCGTCCCCATAGTGACAAAAACTACAGAACAGCCTGGTGCGCATGATGCAGGCACCCGACGGGGCAGCCCTGGTCTAACAGGATCTCTTTACAAGGACAGAACACATACTTTCATTGGGAAAGAAGTTTTGTTGGGACTTTTACTGTAACATCAGGGTAATCAAACTTCAATGTGAAGTTCACTATCCGAGTACAACAGTGCCGACGCAAAATAAGAGGGTTTTCCTTTTTAAAAGAGGTCTCCTGAGAAACACAGGTACTGGATTAATGTCAACAGCCCTCAAAACACGTGTATTAAAACGAATCTAAAATGGTTAATATAGCTATTATATATGGGAAAAACCCCTTATCAATTTTTTGGTAATTTTTTGGTATAAAACTGTGCTAGACCACCATTTCTTAAAAAAAAATTAAAAACAACTTTTTCTCTTTCTGGAAATCAGACGAAACATAGGGCGCCTCCTATTGGTACTGTAAGGTACAGGAAATGTAACAGGTACCATGTTCAAAAGGAGCCTGGTGTGATGGCAGCTATGTGAACATACCGGAAGCCTACATGAGAAGCGAAGGGCCCCCCAGTCTGAAGAGAACATGGACCCTAACCCTGTTTCAATTCCACAGAGCCAAGAGCAGTTCTAGAAGAAAACTGCGTATGCTTATAAACCTGGTAAGAAGTAAAGTGATTCAGCACGGAGGGACAGGGAACAGCAGGTGGTATATTCACCCAACCCCAGCGACGTTATTAAACAAATCTCAATACACAACCCCCCCACCTCCGGCTTAAGACTAAGTGTCATACAGCTAAGTGAAAATCAAGTTTAGTGAAAGGAACTGAAGAAAGAAGACTGGCAACCAGCAGTGTGGGGAGAGACAGGAGTTCAGCACAAACCAGGGACACCCGCGTACGCGCGCGCACACACACACCTCACGTGTCAGACAGACCACAAAGACCGCACTTCAGAAGGGACATGACCTACGGAGCAGCAAGGCACTGTGGGAGGTGTAGTTTAGCTGATCATCACAGTACCACGTCCCAGAGACGGTACAGCACTGCATGTTGGGACGTTGGAGGGCTGACCTTAACTCTGCATGTGTTACCAGGTAAATCAACTTAGCACAAACACACACAAATTCTGCGGCATCAGTGATCTGGTGTGGAGAGATGAAGACCACAGCTGCCTTACACTGTAGTGACAGTCACTACAGCTCTCAGTTCCTGTTCCTCGGGAACCAAAAGCCTGTGTGTGAAGGCGGCCAGCAGTGGGACAACATTGCAGAAACGTATATATAACGTACATATAAAGTACGCATACAGAATGCTACTCCCCGACCACTGTCATGTGATGGTCCTCTTCACTAGACCTCCCAATGGGGTCTGATATGCCCCAGAGCAATCGCTGGAGTCCATACTAACCCCACAGAGAGCTAATACTTCAACAGACATTAAAAAAATACACTGAGATGTTCATTCAAATGTGGAATGGGCATAATCTTAGCTGCACAGCTTGAGGGGACAGTGTATAAAATCTCAGCAGAGCACTGGAAGTTCTCCGACACGCGCACGCGCACACACACACACACACACACACACACACACATCTGAAAGACCACGCTTAGCGTGTTTTTAATGCTCTGAATGGAGTCGTTTTGCCCGACTCTCTGTACAACAATGTGGAATTTAAACATCCTTCGCAGAAATGCTAGTAGTTCACGAGGGCTGTTAATCTCACCTGGCCCCTCAAAGGATTAGTCAAGTGCACGTTTGAAACGGGGTGAAACTTTGAGGACACTCCCTTAGTACTGCTCCAAATATACAAACGAGTACAAAAAACACACTCCCTGACCTGCGAGGATGACCACACAGTACACAAACTCTTCTTGTCTCATGTCACGCATGCAATTTAGTCAGCCTGTACAAAAAAAAAAGTTTATTAAAAAAATTAATAAGTTACCAGCTGCTAAGGGATCGTTTCATCGCGTATTGATGATTTGGTCCTTATCCACTTTTAAAGCCGACCTGCACTGTGAGCCCTAGGGGCCACTGCTCTGAGAGCCGACCCACGGCAACTACGACACTCCCGACCCTCTCAACCAGTGACGGATGTGCGAGAGCGAAGGGGTGGATCCCCCAGGAAGGCCTGCTAATCTCAACACGGCTCCCGTTAAACATACCGGCGGGAGTTACCACTCATTGTGGTAAAAAATTAAGTGATCAGAAGGTGAGAGATTCTTAAAAGGTTTGAAGGCTTTTCCTCAGGAAGACACACACCCCCGTCCCGCGAAAAAGGTAGGGTCATCGCCCAGGCATGGCGGTGCCTCTATTTAAGCAGGGGGCCACCGTCTGGATTCCAGGGGACTCTAGTTTTGACCACCAAGCAAGTGGTGAACCATGCAGCCCGCCTTTCAATTCCTCCCCCCTCATTTAAAGCGAATATCACGCCAAAGCTTTTACAGTTCGTCCTGTGATACAAACAGAATGGGACCAGCCTAAACCTTGGCTGGGGGGGGGGTACACAGCATGCTGGACAGCCATTAAGTTCTTGGGTACAAAGCTCTCTGGAGGCGTGGTCTGGCTCTGTGTGACACCAGTGTCACGCGTTCAGTCACTGAAGACTTACCCTGAGGATCTTGGCACACAATGGAGACCAGCCTGTCACACTCGCATGAATATTTAAAGTTGAAGCTCAGGTGAGACAGCAGAAGTGTTATATTAAACCAGCTTATTCTAGAAACATCTGGCCAAACAGGAAAACCAGTCCAGCCAGAAATGTAGTATAAAAATGACAGGAGGTGTGTTGTATTGCTAGATTTTGAGGGTAACTCAGTAACCCAAACACAGAGCCCCCCCCTTCCCGGCAGGCTGGTCCGCCACCCTCCTGCTGTTGCTAGGGGTGTCACTGGTATTGCATTACCGGGGGTTGGGGGGTGGATCAGATAAGTATCAGTGATCGTAATATCAGCGGGAAGTCTGAAGCCTCCTGGAGTCACTAACACTGCCCCTGGGGAGCCACCAGGGAGACGGGACACCTAACAGACCACTGCCTGGGTGGGGGGGGGCCCGGGTGCAGACGGGTGAGGGGACGGGAGGAGGGCTATGGAATGTACGCTAAATATTAGCTTGTTGAGGTGTTCAGTACTGCAGTGCTATTTAAATATTTAAATGGCTAAAAATGAAACGCAGCGCACAGGGCTGCATTATTCAAAGGGTGACCTGAAAAGGCTACAGGCTGCACAGCGCACTCACAGCTGCGCAGATTAACCGCGAGAGCTCGTCGACACGCCTGCACGTGCAGCTACAGCATGTCTGCAAATATCAGCCAATACTGCTCAGTCTACGAAAGAAATGACGGGATCGTCCGAGCCACAGTAAAACCTAACCGACCGCCTGATTAAACATGCCTATAAATAACCAGGATAAAAAAGGAACCGTTCTTAAAATCATACGAGAAGTAGAAAAATTACCTACTGGCCTGGAGCTGTAAAAGCAGGAAAAGGACAAAATGAGGAGACACACGGGCATTCAGCCTCACAGACAGAGAGACAGCCTCACGGCACACCACACACTCCGAGGGAGGCCAATGGCCAATCCCCCCCCCCCCCCCCCGCCTCACGGCTGCCTTGCCGGGGCGGGGGGGCGGGGGGCTGGCGGGGGCAGGGGACCGGGGGGGGTGGTGGTTTTGGCGTGGCCTGTTTCT
>JAODKC010000039.1:4437708-4448932 GCA_026777985.1 Mormyrops attenuatus
CCCCCCCCCCCCCCCCCCCCCCCCCCCCCCCCCCCCCCCCCCCCCCCCCCCCCCCCCCCCCCCCCCCCCCAGTGAGCAAGCGTGGCAAATTCCACATGAGCACTGAACGGCATCGTGGAGTGATATCAGCGTCACGTCTCCACAACTACACCTCGCCCCCAAAACAAAGTCACAGGAGTCATTAGTCACTCAAACTCCCATGCCCCCCCGATACGGCCCGACATACTCATACAATAACACGTCCATCACCACAAAAAAAAGAAAAGCTATGAAGTATAAGCTACTGCATTGACTGTTACTGGATACTGAAAACATGGAACGGAAAGCACAAGACACTCATCTCAGCGAATTGCCCCCACCCCTAGATTTTAAGGTCGGGGGGGGTGGTCAGTGAGGCAGACGGAGTGACCAGAGAGTAATGGGTAATGAATTATGAAAACATCAGGCAGTTCAGAAGTCAACGGGACAGAAGGAGAGCAGACTTTGGTCAGCACATCACAGAAGCGGTACTGCTTTCCTCAAAGCTCCCTGCAAGTCTCAAAGGGAGACCCGAAGCAGCCAGGGAACCCAAAGATACCGAATGTATCAAAAATGAGAACGGGCCAGAAAAAAGGGGATATGGAGGGTGACGGAGGGGGTACAGACTAACCACTCAACCACTGACTCTCCGTAAGACACGCCCTGTCACTACAAGCCCCGCCCCTCCATTACCCACAATGCACCGACCTGACCGCGGGGTGCCTTCAGAGCCGGCTCTCCGCTTCGGAACCTCCTGAAACACCTTGTTCAGGTTCTGCCCGGGGTTCTCTGTTGGAAAACAAGCGGCGACAGAGAAGAGAAGAGTCAGGCGGCGAAGCTGGGAATGCGATAAAGTACCGCCGGCAGCTGACAAGCTGCAGTTTGTCCGATGTGCCTATAGGAGGCACTGACGGATCTCAGCCGCTTAAATCTGGCTGGGTCAGGACACCCACGTTGGTCTGGAGTTATGCCAAGGGCCACAGCTAATAGGACGCCTTAAACCGTGCCGGACGGAGGACAATGTGGCGGCATGACGATATTCACTGGTCGGGCTCCTGGGATGAGGAACGGGCACATGGTACAGGAAGCCTAAGCTGGTTCTCCTCACCCTGCCAGCATTCAGGCTGAGGTGACAGCCAGTGTCAACGTGGAGAGGACCAGGCCATGGGTCAGCACGCGTTACTGAGGCAGCACACTGCCCCGTATCTGACGGAGAGCTCTGTGCGACTAACATCTCCTGAATCACACGCTCTGAGTTTCCTGGGTCCCGTCAGGGGGTGACAGCGAGGCCGGTGACGGGCAGATTAGGACGCCACTAAGTGGATCTGAACAAGGCCGTGAACGATAAACCGGGACACACACAGCATACGAAACCAGACGGTAGAACCCAAACACCCAGCAGACTTGGGGTTCCCGGCAGTCACACGGAACATCCCACAAGTGATGGCTCAGTGGCACCAGGATAAAACACCTCGGTCACATTTCTATGACAACGGCGTGACAAGCAACCAACTTGGTACCTTTCCCCCTTTGGATGGAGGATCTGCGATCGTGACCATCAGTGCAACCCCCAGCACCAAACCAGCTCAGAGTGTCACCCTTAAGGTTATGATACATAGGGCAACTTTTTCACGAATGTTGCCGGGCAACTACAAACCAGGACAGATAAAGGGCAACTAAGCTGGATCTGCATGATTAAAATAGTCGACCAAAGTTTTGCAAACAGAAATTTGTGGTCCAATATGAGTGCCCGGTAACATTACTCAAAAAGTTTCCCTGTGTATTGCCACCCTTACAATCCCGTCTCAAGGTCCCCCCCCCCCATGCTGCCGGGTCACAGGAACAAGATTTGTGGTGTGACTCACCTCGCTGGCGGCCCTGGATGCTCCTCAGTGCCAGAATGTTCTGCTCGTCGGAAAGGAATTGCTTCATCTTATGGAAGGGCTCCTTGCCGCGGATGGTAAGCTTGTTCCAGGGCTTGGGCCGGGCCAGGATCTCGCTGACGGAGCCCTGAGACAGGCCCAGTACGTAGTGGCCAAAGACGCGCTGGCCGATGTTGTGCTTTATCAGCTGCTCTTTGACCTGCCGGGCAATCTCCGCCGTGTCCATGTCCTCGCCCTCCGAAGCGCTGCCCGTGCCCTCCGAGCGGCTGGGAGAAGGCGTCGCGCCACTGTGGTCAGGACTGCCGGCCTGCTCCTGCCGTGCCTGTAGGGGCAGGGGGCTGGCAGACAGTGGGCTGTGGGCGATGTAGGCGCCGGGGGCGAAGAGCACGGCGCCACCGGAGGAGTCCTGCAGTGCCTTGGAGTAGAAGCTCTGCATCAGCTGTCTCTGCAGCAGTGAGCTCAGGGGCACTTTGCCCCCCAGTGGGAATGCTGCCGTTGCCCCCAGGAAGTCCTGCCCGACACCCGCGGGGGAGAACGGGAGGGTGCCATTGGTGGAGGGCGTGGCCTCGGGGGCAGAACGAGGGAGTAGCTGAGAGGGAGGAGGGGGGGAGCACGCGCCGGCCGCCGCGCGGGGGGGCTGCTGACTCTCCGCCGGGGCCTGTGTCCCTTTCCGTCCGGCTGGCCCTACGAGAAAGGTCAAACACAATGCATTATGGGGGAGTCAACAAAGAAGGGGGTCCACAAACGGGAGGTGAACTAGGTTTTAAAGGTGGACTGAGGTCAGAGCCCAGGCCGGAGCTCTGGGGCCCAAACGGGCCAGCCTCCCCTAAGACACGCCCATGCATTGGTGATTTGTACCTTTCTAGTAGGACACAGCCTAGAGGGACAAAAAAAAAAAAATGACACTACATACAGTACAGCAGCCCCTCACTGGGTCAGAATATTGGCTGGGGCAGTCTTTAGTCCTGGGGGGTAGGTGTCCTCCGTGCTCGTGGTCCCAGGTGCCGGAGTCCTCCTGTTTGCGGGGGCTGTGGCCCAGGGTCCAACATCCACTCAGTGATGCTGAGTGACTTGCGGAACCTCTGTGGCTCCCGGGGAGGGGTGGTGTGTAGGGGGGGGGGGTGCTCAGGATACGAAACGACTTTGGATTTAAAAAAATTATAATAACAAAAAAAAAAACCCACCCCTGGGGTGAGGGATCATCCAGTTGATTCAAAGGTAATGAGCATGAAGGTAAAGCCCTGAGGCCTCAGATCAGCATTTGCCCCGTGAAGTGGGGGGGGGGGGCATGAATGAGGTGGGCCAGGTGACAGTCCAGCTGCAGACACTCTGACCATGTTTACATGTCACGCTCCCACTCGCGGTATCCTACTTCCACCGAGGTGAAAATGGCACAACCTGAAGGCACTGAAACACCCCGAGGACACATGCAGACCACGAAACAGGCCTCATTAGCATATCACACAAATCGCACCACCAGCACAGACCGACCTCACTAACAGCACCCCCACACAGCAGACCCCTCATGTCCTGGGACCACAGACTTCACTACATGACCAGACTGTTTACATGCAGCCAGCAGGCTTTGGACCAACCCCAAGTCTCCAGACAACAAGTTGATTGTGAGACACCCACGCACGCCAGCCCTGCCAGGACAACTCGAGAGCAGGTCACGCTACAGAGTGCCCTCCCCAACACACACACACACACACTAAAGTGTAACAGGTGGTCATGTGACCCCACCCCCCCACTCACCGCTGAGATCGCTTTTGGCAGTGCGCAGAGCCGCGCTCTCCGACTGCAGACTGCGGTTTTTCTCCAGCAGAAGCACCTCCAGAGGCTTGGTGGAGTCCTTTAGTGAGTGGGGGGCACATTACATTATCAGATACCCCCATCCCCCATATGCCATCTATGCCCACAGGACATCATTCAGCAGTCGGTCATAAACCACACCTCCCACCCCGGCCTCATACCTGCACCGTCGCTCCCTCTGACGGGCCGAACTCCATAGATTTCAGAATACTGCAATGGACAAGGGGACAGCGCGAGTGAGAGGGGACGTCGTGGGGGCAGTCGCGGGGGACAGGGACAGCGAGTGGGGGATGTCGCAGGGGACAGCATGAGTAAGGATGTCATGGGGCAGCCACCGCTACGGGGCTGCGGAGCTGCCTCTGACCTTTAAAAGCAGGCTACAGAGAATTCTGGGTAAAAGCATGTGATGTAACTAGAGCCAAAAGGCAAAGAGCAGCCTGATTACGTCTGAAAAAGCTATGACCGTGTTACTCTGATTTAGGATAAGCGACCAACGTCCGGAGAGCACACCCACTAAACGGGAACACCTCCTGCGAGGCGGCCCAACACAGCGGCAGGAAGCCCCGTTCGGAAAGACAGAGACACCCGTCAGCAGGTGGGAGGGGCGACGTGAAGCAGCTCTCAGCCACACACCTCAGCTCCTTCTTCACCTCCTCGTAGTCTGCTTGTTCATGAAGCTTGTCCTCCAGCTCCTGGCGAGAGGAAAGAAGGTGTGGAACGTCACCGAAAGGCCGTTTGGCTCCTGCTCGTCTCACCCTCTCTGGACGATCCGCCGCCGCACCTTGAGGGTGCTGTTCTTGGCGCTCAGCTGCTGCTCCAGCTGTGAGATCTGATTGGCCGACGTCTCCCGCAGTTTGCTCAGGCTGGCCTGCAGCCGCTGCACATCCTCCACCAGCTGAAGCACCTCCCGCTCCTTGGCGCCCAGCTCCACCTCCAGGTTGGATCGGGACAGCACCTCCACACCGGGCTCCTGCACACGAACAGACGTGGGGAGGGGGGGCTTAAAGCCAAGCAAGGCTGGCCTTCATGCTCACGGAGGCTCAGCACAATGAGGCCTGACCAGCACCCCCTGCAGGTAGCCTACCGCATCGGTGGCTTTTGGGGCCTGCGCGGCCTGTTGCAGGGACACGTTAGCGGACATCAGCTGCTCTCGCAGGGCAGTGGCCTCTCCCTCAGCTGCCTCCACTCTCTGGAAAACAAGGCATGTGGGACTGAACTTTGGTATTTCAATAACATTTTATTGTATTTACCTAAAATCAACAGCAAAAATCCAAGTTCAACTGTTTGAAGATTTATGGATGTGTGGAGGCTACTATTAGTCATCTAACATCGGTTTCCTAATTTGTGTTTTGCCAAATGACCCTTGTTGGTTAACGCAGAATGCAGGGATCTGCCACTAGGGGCAGACTTGCTGGGAATTTATTCGGCCATCAAAAACAGCTGAAATTGGCCAGCAAGAAACTAAACAGTGCTTCCGCCGTTAACATTTCTCTGTGGCAGCCAGCCACGCCAAAATCTTTGCCTCCACCAACCAGCCAATCAATCATGTATCCCAGGACTTGTGACTCGCCCCCCCACCCCACCCCCCCACACGCATTAAGGAATTAGGCTGGTTAACGGCACGAATGAGCTATGTTATGTTGCAGATGCTCTTATAAAGCTCTAATAAAATATGCTTACTTAGGTATTTCCAAGGGAACGACAAAAAAAACGACGAGTTCTCCCCTCACTTATACCCCATTCACCCAGACACTAAAACCTGCTCATGACCGGGTTAGCGTTACCTTTGAAATACCTTCAAAATAGTGTGTCACCTCTGGACGGCATGAAAAATTAGATGCCACCCAAGCCTAGTTAGACAGCCTAAACTGAAGGCTCTATTTGATTGCACGATAAGCTTACCATTTAGGTTTTAAGCTATTTTATGCACATAAGCCTACGTTAGCTGTGCAATATCATCCATCCATCCATCCCCCACCGGCTCCAAAGCCTCTCCCAGAAGCTACAGATAAAAGGCAGGGAATAACCCAGGATGCACCAACCCATCGCAGGTCTTGGCCAAAGTCAATCATTTGAGATTTTAATTTCACACCACAACTTAGACGACCTTCGTTGTTGCAGCTGACATTTCGTTAAATAACGTGTCACATATTGTCTATTCGTCAGTTTCCTCACTTAAGATCATAGTCAGCTGTTGTATCATCGCTCAGTGGCAGAGAGTCTTAGGCTACCACAAGTATATGGACTGGGCCTGTATAATGAAGAGTAAACTTTTGAATGATTTTTGAAATGCCTTTTTAAAAGGTTTTCCCAGCCTTAGTGTGTGTGTGTGTGTGTGTGTACAGTTCTGGATTTGCTCTGGCGTACAGAAAACCAAAAGGGGACACAGCAAACGGATCACTGTCACATCAATATCAACCAGGGACGGTCTGAACAGGACGACGCAGTTGCTGGTGGTGAGATCCGACTCTGACCTAATTTGGAGAAGAGATGAAAGAGCATGGAGGCGTGGTGCCATCTCCTGGCTGTCACATCGGGAACCCCCCAGCTGAGCTCCTGGCGGCTGGCTGACGCCTCCACGACAGCCCCCACCCGCCCCCAACCTGGCCGTGAAGATCAACTCAGGGCCTTGCATGATCCAATGCAGAGAGCCGACGTGGCACGAGTGGACCAGCGCACTGCCAAAATGTGAGCACGTGCGAGCGGACAGGAACGGGCACACCCCAAGCTGGCACTGTCAGCCTATCGGAGGACACTGCACATAATTGGCAGGTCACGTGACAAATCACAGCTCAGTACTCCCTAAAAATAACGTTTAGGGACCCCAGGTGGTTAGCAGCACCAAGGATGTAAAAAGGACATGGCGTCACGCGCCTGCTTCCGACCAGCAGAGACTGGGCTCCCAGTTAGAGCTGTACCCTGGTGACCGAAGCCCCCACAATGCCCAGCCCATCCAACTGAGCCATGCGGTGGAAAGTTAAATATAGGTTAGATTTTGCCTCGATCGTTTCCCACAATTCTCTGCTCTCCCCAGTGCGGCTCAGACTCTCAAACAATGAAAAGGTCAGAAGAGCAGAGTACTGCTGTGTTCATAATTACTCAAGTCCACGTCTGTCTGCACTTGTGGGGATTTAATCATAATCGCCTCCCACGGTCACACAGCACTGATGAGCTCATGTCACATGAGCATTACAGCAGAGCGGGAAGCTGGAGCGGGATTCCAAACCGCTCTTTTTACGCAACTGCCTACAGTCTGCAAGAATATCTAATCATGGTTCACCCCTCATAATAGTGTAAGGTGGGGGAGGGGGAGGCAGAGCTTCCTGCCAGGGGCTTACCTGATTGGCTCGCTCCAAGTCCGTCATCACCATCTCGATTTCATCGGCCCTGTTGGGGGGGTTGAGACTGTTAATGTAACGGGGAGTCACACACCCTCACACATACACATCCAGGAAGATGCAAGTAAAAAAAATAAATAAATGCAGCGGCAGCACTAAGAGGCTTCACAGCCGCGTCAGACTCCGAGGGAGGCTGCAGCCTGGTAGTCAGGGAATTCAAAAGGCTGCAGGATGCTTCATGAAGCAAACAGGACAGCTGAATTAGAGGGTTTGGGGGTGTCGCTAACTACTCATTTTGTTGGAGGTCTGCATTCTTGTAGACAACCCAGCCAAAGGCTCCAGTCTGCGGGGTAAGAACATCTGGCCGTTACAGGAAATCAGGTCAGAAAACCAGTGATGTCATGCCCAGATCCAGCAGGCCCCCAAAGGTCCCGGGTATGAGAGACTAGGCTGCGTGAGATGGCAGATTGCAGTGATCACACTATCAGAGGGAGGTGTGAACCAGCCGTTCACAGTACGGCTTCCAGGCCTGGTGTCTGCGAACACCTGAAACACCTTACATTAACAACCCAGCACCTGATTAGAGGCGAGTTTGCATTTAATTATGTGACTTGCACTCTCTTTAAATCGGTAATATTTAAGGCCTCTGATTGCAATGCTGCAAGTGGGACTGCATTTCCCAGCATCCTCTGTGACAGAAGCTGCCTGTGCGAGATGTCACATGATGCCAGGGGCGGTACGGCGGAATTAGGAGGGAAAAGCCTGCTGCTGGACATGAGCACTCAGCTCCCGCACATCAGGCAGGCTGTGATCCCATTCTGGGCCAAAAGCTGCATGCCCACAGCCTGACCATTTCATGAGAACCGACCCCGGGATCTGAGCACATTTTGAAATTAAAACCGTGTAATCTGGGGTAATCTGGGGTAATCTGGGGTTCTCAGGAACTTGTGGGGTCTGGCTGCAGTGGAGTGAGAAATGGCTCATACGTGCGGAGAGATACAGTGAGATACAGTGGGAGCGGCTCCAAGAGGCCATGAGCACTGCGGGGATTTGGAGACAAACCCTAAAAGTCAGTCCAGCCCCTCTCTGCTTTCTGGTGGAGATGCTTGTAAGAGAAGCCCACTGCACATACTCATCCCGACCACCAGGGGAGCCCTGATGAGGTCACACAAGCAGAGGGGTCAGGGTTAAACTGCCATTTTCAGAGACTGCAATCGATACAGTGTGTAACTTTAATGGGCACAGAAAGTGACAGACGTGGGAAACGGCTAAAGCAGCACAGATGTAACTGAGCAGGGAATCCCAGGCACCTCGAGAGAACGGAAGGGAATCCCCAGAGATGAAGCATCACCATGGAGACCAGGCCGCGCCTTTACAGGGTGTCCATATCACACCCTACAGCTGACAGGGCTGAGGAGACCTGGGGGGGGGCAAGAGGGGGGTATTCACCACCACCCAGTAGGGGTTGAGCTGGGGGGTGGTGAAACAAATCTGCCCCTTATTCCTGGGGGGCTGTGCTCTCCCCCACACAGTTTAGTTGATATCTTTAACACATGAGGATGGGGGGGAAGAGGAAGAAGAGAAGGGAGAAAGAAGAGAGATGGCCAGAGCAAGGAGGAGCACTCTGGAGAAGCCTCAGCGAAGGGGAGACCTAGCATCCGGTAGCCAGGGACCCCGACCGCCCCACGGGTTCAAACGAAGCTCTGTGCTTTAATCTCACCTCACAACATTTCACACGAAAGACGATCCCTATACACTTGGCACGGAGGAGCATCTAGCAAGGGCGTGTGCAGAGTATGTGTGCGGGAGGGGAGGCGACGGCCTAAGTCAGGAGCAGAGGACAGAAATGTGGGGGGGCAGCGTAATGGGGGTGTTTCTGTGTTGCCATAATTAGTCCTGCGAGACTGAACAAGGAGCCATTGAGGAGACGCAAAGCGCTCTGTTGGACTGTGTGCGTGTGTCTTCCTGCCAGAACCCAGGAGTGCTCATTAATGACAAGTCTCAACACAATCCTGCCCGCTTCAGTGAGCTGCCTGCCCCCGCCCCCAAGCAGGACCTGGTGGGGGCACGAGCACTTACTTGGCTGTGGTCTCCTCGTCATACTTGGTCTTCAGGTCGAAAAGCTCCGTCTGAGTCGATTCGAGTGCTGAAAAAGGAGAGTGTGGAATCTGAGCTCGCAGCTTGGGGGGCTGACTGGACGGATGGACGGACAGACAGACGCTAATGGCGTTTAACGCGGCCTGCACGAACCCTTGGCTCACACCACAGGCGCTCACATCCCGGGGCACAGCCGGAGCTTGGGCCTGCCTCTCTCCGAGGTCCATACCTGTCTGTAGGGCCTGGGCCTTGTGATTGGCCTCTTCTAGTCGTGAGGCCATGGAGCGCTGGCTCTCCTGCAGCTTCCTACCGGGGGGGGGGGGGGGAAACGTCAGCAGGCGCCCCTCGCAGGCTGGGCCGGGTAGTGCGGGCGGGCAGACAGGACGCCGACTCACCTCTCCTTCTCGGCATAGTCGCTGTGCAGTTTAAGCTCCGCCTCCTGCACCAGGCTCTCGGTCTGGCTCTTCAGGCTCTGCTCGTACTCACGGATCTTCTCCTTAAGTGCCTTGATTGTGACCTCTGACCACAGGAGGTGCAAGATGTTACTCACAAGTGAGAACGAAAGGACTCACAGCTCTCTTCATGAAGGGCAGACACCCCACAGACAGAAATGGCTACCACTCACGGCACACAGACACGCTGTGGACCTGGGTTCAGCCCATTACGTCTGGATGGTTCAGATTCATGCTAGCAGGGTGCAATTCAGTGGATGACAGATAGGGGGCAGCCCTACTTATCCCTTCCCCCCACCCCCAGCCATGATTTAAGCCACAGTGTTTCAGCCGTGACACACGATCAATAGGCTGCCGTTCCCACATGACGCTCTCAGCCCCTTAACCGCTCTGCTGCACTGTAAACATTTAGGCTGCGAAAAATCAATAGCCACAGCCTGTAGGGATTTATGAGGGGGCCACGGGCTTTCCAGAGTCTAGCTGGGGGCATGCCTTTCCACAGCACGGCCAGCAGGAGGCGACAGAGAAAAGGGGAATCTGCCTTACCCTGGTTCTTGACCTCTGCGAACTCCTTGTTGTACTCCTCCAGCGTCTCACGCAGTTTCTGGTTCTCCGTCTCCACGTCATGCATCCTCTGCACCTTCAGCTGCAGCTGCTGGCCAGCCTCCAGGGCCGGCGTGGGGTCTGCGGCCAGGGCACCCACCGCGTCACACACACACCAGCATTTGCTCCTCACGACGTCAGACAGAGACTGCCCCCCTCCTAGGTATTACACCTTAAAGCTCATGCAGTTAATACACACCCTGTCTTTCCTGTTGTTTTTTTCCCCCAGTTAATATAGGACAGGCAAGTGGGTGCATCCATCTGTGCTGAGCCCCCCCCGCCCTGCTACCCACGGCGCCTCCCTGTGGCCCCGTTATCAGTGCTCAATGTCAGATGCCTAATTACACCCCAATTCCAATTGATTTTCTTTAACAAGACAGCTGGGTTAATTATGCAATCATACCATTACATTATTACATTACCCCCCTGCCCCCAAAGGGACCGTGAGCGAGGGAAGGAGAGCAACAATGACAGACGGCGAGAAAGGTGGGAAGAGAGGAGCAGAGGGATGTATGAGGGGAGAATAGGGAGTTGGTACCTGGGACATCGATCAGCTTCTTGTAGACATTGAGGAAGGCGGCCTCAGCTTCCTTACTCCGCTTACTCAGGGCATCAATCTGGGGGGAGAGCAGGGGGCGTCAGGGGGTGCGTCGATCCAGAGGGAGAGTGTCGATCCAGAGGGAGAGCAGAGTGGGGGCGTGTCGATCCGGAGGGAGAGCAGAGTGGGGGCGTGTCGATCCGGAGGGAGAGCAGAGTGGGGGCGTGTCGATCGGGGGGATTGGGGGATGTGATCTCACACTAGCGAGACTCAACAGCTTTGGGAGGGGTTTAGGTTTATAGTTACTGAATCCAAGAGAAACTTGCCAAGCTGATTGTTAGTGGCTGTAGTAAATAAAATGTCTCCCTGGAGCTTCTGACAGGGCTTCTTTCCCCAATGCCTCTCAAGCCTCATTCATGCGTCATAAACGTGATTATTTGTGTCACGTTGGGGGAAGAAGCTGTTTCACCATTCATGAAAAGC
>JAODKC010000039.1:4454054-4474810 GCA_026777985.1 Mormyrops attenuatus
CCCCCCCCCCCCCCCCCCGGCGCCCCCCCCCCCCCCCCCCCCCCCCCCCCCCCCCGCCCCCCCCCCCCCCCCCCCCCCCCCCCGCCCCGCGGCGCCCCCCCCCGCCGGCCGGCCGCGGCGCTATCTACACAGACGATAAATGCCCACAAGAACAGGAGTGTCCCCTGGAGACAGGACATCTGGGGTAGCTGAAAGAATGAGCTCTATAATTCCCTAGGCTATGCTAAGCTACACTAGGCTACGCTAAGCCACGTTGAGCTATGCTAGGCTTCTCTAGGCTACGCTAAGCTACATTGAGCTCACTCTCAGGGGCATGGTGACCTGGCGGCATGACCCACAGGAGGACCACATCAAGTGAACTCATCCGGAACCTCCTTGATGTTTTAGGTGTTCGACACCAGGCGAAGGCATACAGGCTGTGCCCCCACCTCAGCCCACCCCCACACTCCTCCCAGAATCCCCAGGAACAAAGCCCACCGGCCGAACGCCCCCATTCCTCTGGTAACGGCTTATTAAGCTCTAACATAAATTGCAAGCCCTTGACTTTTTAAAAGAGCAAGAGACTTGATTTATGAGCGGTTTGGAAACCACGGGGTTGCATCCTCCATTAATCCACCGCTTTGAGATATGGCGAGGAATTCAGGAGGACAGAGCGGGAAGCACAGAGTTAAGGGACTCCACGGCCGACGGCCCCTTAAAGGCGAAGCGGCTGGATTCTGGCAAACCTTCAAGAAACAAAGGTCTCCTGGAAAGAGGGAACAGAGCAGCATGACGTATGGCTCCACCGAGTGAAAAGTCGCACCAGAGATTAATTACTAAACCTTACATTTCAGTGGTGTGAACATCACCAACTGCCCACAGAACAGTCCAGAAGCTGGCAGAGATCACAGAGGCACAGAGTCGCACATATTTAAAAAGCGCGAGTCGAGGGGTTGTCCCAACTGGCAGCTTCCTCTGAAGGGAGCAATTCAGCGTGATTTAAGCCCCGGTGTGCGCGGCTTTCTGAACACGCCGACAGCATCGATCCGCGCGTTTCCTCTCACGCCATAAAGCCCCGCCCACATTCCTGAGAGTCGTAGGTCACTGACGGGATCGCCAAACCGGGCCCAGCGCGGCCTGCTCGACAAACTGCAGCTGAAAACGAGGGCAGTAATGCAGCGCTAGCGCAGGAGGCCGGACCTCACTGTGCAGCTAGATTACTAAGGACACAAATGCCCTTCGACCATAAAATGCAAAGCACATCAGAATCCAAGAATATTCTTTCAAGAGCATGCAAGGCGGGGGGGGGGGGGCAGTAGGCAGAGAGCTGCTGACGACGCTTTTTATTAATGGCTTTAAATAACTGTGTGTAAACAAAGCACAAATAGTCTGAGCAGAGCTGCCCGCCGTCAGCAAAACCAAGTTCCAGCAAAAGAAATGACTGTAATGAAAGGAAAAGTTTGCCCAAAGTGGGTCAGCCAGGAGGGCCCAGGAGCCTCCCGGCCCGCAGGTGGCGCTCACCTCTGGAGTGTTCTTCTTGAACTCCCGACTCTGGTCAATGAGCTTCTTCCTGGACTGCTCACTCTCATCCTGTCTGTTGGCCAGCACCGTCGCCGTGGCATCCAGCTCCCTCTGTGTGTGTGGGGGAGGGACAGCAGTTTCATCACGTGCTGACTGGCATAGGCAGATGCAGCAGATCGAGCCCCACCCCACCCCACCCCACCCCACCCCAAACCACACCTGGATCCCAGCTCCCCATCCACTGATGGTGAAGAGGCCGGGGCAGAGGACAACAATACAATTCTAAAATTATAAAAGCTAAAGTTACCACTCAAAACCGACCAGGAGGAGTTTGTTGACATCCGTCATTTAGCTAGACAATAATTCAGGTACCACTGGCCTGAACGCCACAGAGCGTCAGGACGCATAACTACAGCTCACAACAGTTGGACACACCCTGGCATGCTGCAGATGCCCCCCCCCCCGCGAAATCCGGCCTGCGCCGGCCCCCTAATGGCGGCGTAATCTGCTAATAGGAGCGTTTTGCTGGCTCAGGCCGCTGAGCCTGTCCCTGTTAATTTGTGTGCAAGTAAATGCTGATGAGACAGATTACTGTGCCCCCCCTGGGGGGGCCTGCTGCCAGATGCTATCAGCTGCACGAGAGCCACGGCAACGGTGGGGTTGGGGGGCGCCGGCCGAAAACGGAGCATGCAAGCGAGCCGTGAGAAATAACGGCCCCCTGGGGACAGGATGTGTGGGCAGCCGTGCCAGACCGTCAAAACGAGTCAGCGTCAAAGTGAGGCCAAATTCAGTCAGGGTGGGGGGCGCACAGGGATAAACTGGCTGCCAGGCTGATAGGGGGAGGGCGGCAGAAGAGGCTGGTGACACAGTAGTGTGACATCACAGCCCTCAGGCAGCCCAATCATCCCCTGTGAGGGTTTCGCTTTATTGACCAATGCCTCCCCCCCCCCCAAGCCAGGCTGTTTCCTGAGCAGTGTACCTCAATATCTATGGGAGTCAACACCCCCCCCAGCCCAACCAACAAGTCAAAAACAAAATACATGTATGCACATGAGGCAACGACGCTCCAGTGTAAAGGGGGTTACACCACTCACACGAGGACGCACTTTTAGGCTGAGAATTCATCTGTGAAAAACAGATGAGTTCTGCTATCAGGATGCAGAGAGCATTACAGTCAGACTGCGTAATAGCACACCATGCAGTTTGGGCCCCAGGGGCCCCATCAGCCACGCGTGGGCGTGGGGGGGCATAACTCCCGCCCTGTACTGAGGCCCCATCAGGCAGGCGCAGGGGAATCGGCAAGCTGGTTTTAATGAAGTCAGGGAGGAGGAGATCGATGAAAATGGTGACAGGCTGTCAGAGCAAGGCCTGGGGAGCAGAGAAGGAAGGGTGAATCCTGCACAGACCACTCCCAGCCTGAGAATAGCTGGACTACGACGTCGAGGACAGGCATAGCGGAGACAGGGAGAGGGAGAGAGAGAGAGGGACAGAGAGAGAGAGAGAGAGAGAGAGGGACAGAGACAAACAACAGTGTGAGAAACCGGGCCTCCTCGGGGCATAACGGACCTCAGGTCCACTGATAATCATAAGTGATCACTGACAGTCCATCTCTACCTCTATCCAGGTCAGACAGGGGGGGTGGTGGCGGCTTTCAGACTGCACCAGGCTCACAGCCAGGGGAAGCCAGAAAAACCCATCAAAGTATGAAGTGCCGTGACATGTTGGTCAGGATTCCAGGCAGGCAGGGAGCCCTCAGGGCTCAGAGAGAGGATCACAGAGTGGAGCACACAGGTGCATTCGCTGGACCATGGCAGCCCGGCCCGTGTTTGGGCTCCGACACAAGGCTCTCGCGTTTGATCAGCTCGGGGGGGTTGGGCAGGCTCTTCTTGTTTCTCTCTAGGGGGCACTATGCATGCTCCAATGTCACATATTCACCCCCCTCACAGGAAGGGGTGATGGCACCCTCTCCCACCCAGAGGTGCACGTGCGGAAGCGATAGCTCTGCTCTGAGGCCGCACTGCGTTTCCTTCACCAGCCTACGCTCGAATCCGCGTAACGGTCGCCCGCATGCCTGCCCCAGGGCTCAGCACGTGCGGTCACGCCCCCGTCTTCCCGCGGCCTCACCAATCCTCCCACGGCCATCGCCGTACACCAGGCAAAAACGAACATCCCCCCATCCCCTGGGGAACGCAAGCCGCGGTGGTTAGATGCGTATCTGTCAGAACACCGAGCTCGACACTCAGAATGCAGGCCAGGGTTCAGCGCGCCGCCAGATCGAACCACTCCGCCCCCGCCGTGCCCTTTCTGACGTCAACCGCGCGAAGGCTCCGCTGCTCCTGAAAGGGCCAGGGCTGCGCCACATCTTACAGGCTTTACTTCTCTCGATTTTATCTAGTGAGGCTGTTACGAGCGTCACAGCAAGACCAAACAAAGGAGATCTCAGAAGGAAATGTGATGCAAAAGGCAGCCGGTTAGTCCACAGCTCACCAATGTTTTGGTTTGCTATCTACTGGGGTGCCGACAGCCAGACTGGAAAAACCTGGAATTAGACTCCAAACCAGCAAACCATCCTTTCTGGTCATCAGTACTCAGCTATTGTGCATTTCAGTACAGAATTACGTCACTCATATGAGCACCTTCCTGTCAGAGTCCCATTGGGGGAAACAATTCACATTTTTGCCATGTGAAGAGACCTGGCGTTTCAGGGGTTGCCGATTTCGAATTCCACGTTTCACAGGGAAACGCAGAGCCAGCCGTGAGGGCCTCAGAGGGCCGGGGGCCATGTTTTTATTACACGCAGCGTGTGTGGATTTACAGGCTGAGATGCCAGACGGTGGATGTGCAGACAGACTGGGAGCCCAGAACAGTCTCTCGACAGGGACGCCACAAAGAAGTGCTCAGCTGCTACCAGGAAAAGCAGCTGGCTGCTCCCGCGGCAGATCCGGCGAGGACAGGCAGCCGTTAAAGAGACATGCTAAGGCAGAGGGCGATCTTTAAACCCAGAGCCTGTGCAAGATCAGCCAAACACCACATGGGAAGGGGAACAAGATGGATAGACTTCTTTGCTAAGGCTAAGTGAGCGTATAAATTCCCTTAAAACAATTTATGCAGCAAAGGAGGAAAAAAGTACAAGATCTGTTTTTTTTTTTTTTTAAACTTGCATGAGACCTCCTGTCCACAAGCGATCCTGAAAAACCGGTCTGAGCACTTAAACCGGGACCAGCCGGCTCATTCGCACCGCCAGCGTGGATTAAATCGCTGAAAGCTTCTGCATGCCGTTATCCTGGCTGAGCGGGCAGGGCGAGCCGCCGCACCTGCTGATCGCGCTCTTCCTCAGAAGCAGGGGTCCTTGCCTGGCTCCTCTGGCGAGCCAGCGGGACGCCCAAGGGAGGAGGCCCCACCTCCACTGACACCATGAGGCTGTGCGTCTGGCTGGAATTCAAAGTGAGGAGAGGGAGGGAGGAAAAAAAAAAAAAAAAAAAAAAAAACGTGGGCTTATACCAGTTTGAGGAAGAGGGGGAAGGGGATAACTGTCAAACAGAAAGCTGGGAGCACGAGAGGGGGGTGCTACTCACCCAGAACGCTCACCTATTCCTCAGAAGGGGATGTGCCTACAGTGCGTTAAACGCTTAGAGAGAGAGATATACATGGCGCACTTTTTGGATGGGTGCCTGTAGCGTAAAATGACAATTATTTCAGCAAGATTGGCTCAAAGTGTGAAAAGCAGAGACACCACCAAACCAGATGAGCAGGCCGATTCTGCCAGCCCCTCCTCCACCGCTAAATGCTAACCCTCACTGTCATGCGACACAGCATTCATACCATGACTGAAAACTCACACTCTCGACACCCCATGGACAGACAGACTCACTCAGAGTACCCCCCAGCTTAGGAGCAACTAGGAGCCCCAGGCGGAAACCGCTGTTGGACCACTCAAAACACACGGCTGGATTTCCAGTGAAGTACGGGAAGAGAAGCTACGCTCTGCATAAACATAAAGAAAAATAAAACGGAAAGTCAATAAATAGCAGAGGTGGCTTTATGTGCAGTTTAGAGGTCTGAGCTGTTTGAAAAACAGAATACAGCCAGGCTGGACTGAGCTCACCAGCAGGGGGCGCCACAGCCGACCACCTCAGAAAGGCTTCAGTCGGGGGGGTCTGTGGAAGGGAGACCCAGGGCTGCCCTCCCTGCGCTGAAGAACATGTCAGCTCGCGAACTGCTTGCACTTCTTCAGATACATAATCATTTTCCACTCACTGACTGCATCTGGATTCCATTCCCAGGACTCATGAAAGTTTCCAGGTCACTAATAATAACAATTTCAGGCGAAGCGCGGAGTTCAGCCAGAGTGTACCTCCGCGCCAGACACTTGAGTTATAGATCCGTCGGTGGACGGGCATCCCCAGGACTCCCGCAGGACACAGCCCGGGTCGGCTTCCACACAACCGTTTAACTTTTACTGCTGGGGAGTGCATCAAGGTCCAATAAAGGATCTCCAGAGCCGGCCCCATCCCCCACCCCTCAGCATCTACAGACGGCCCCACACACGGCACCCCAGACTCAGCCGGGGCCATAGACGTTAATCAGAGGATGACACTCGCGATGGATTTATGGAGGAGGCTGAACTGCAGCTGCGAGGCCTGGAAACCATGGATGCCCCAGTGGAGGGGGCCTGGACTCCCGAAGACTGGGAGGAGCTGGACACTCGGGAGCAGAGTCAGCGTGACACTGCATTCCAGGACAGCCTCCGCCAACACTCCCCAAGAGCAAGCATGAAGGAGCTCCATTAGAACACAGACGCACTCAATAACCGACACCGGACTCAACACGGAGCCAAAGATTCACAGCACAGACATGGAACAAGCGCTCCAATCTGGGCTTAGGGCAAAATATACACTAATTCTCAGGTCCAAAACCACACAGACACTGTATTGTCCAGCATGGTGGACCAGCAACTGTCAAGAGCACTTGACCTAGTTAGGACTGGGCAAAATTCCTCAATAGGAACTGGTATCACAGGCTGAGTATATTTACAGTGCAGAAATAACTATAAAATATTTGATTGTAAATCATTTTTCTTTACAATCTGCTATGTAACCAAACTTCGTAAGATGGGAGGGAGGTTGGCAGGACAAAAATGAAGGAAAGAAACTGAATCTTTATTTGTTCAGACAGTTTGATGATGTGTTAATTTATTCCACTGGTAATGCAATACAGACTTAGGAATATACCGGCTTGATGTCTTTATACAGGAAATGACATTCCCAGGAGACGTGGTCCCAAAGCCCATGGCTCCACATGCAGCCCCCTCCCCCCAGCGAGCAGTGGGGACAGGCAGACAGACACAGCGTCACCCACCTGCTGCTCTTGAATCCCAGCCGTGAAAACAAAGCCAGGTTTAATTAAGTGAACCCAAACAGGCGTTAAGGATCACAGGAGATGGGCAGCATCCATCACAGACCCAGACGGGACGTAAATCACTGAGAATAAGGCCATACTTTCCCTTCAGTTTTGGCCAAAAGAGTCATAGTTCCGAGCACCAGTTCGCCCAGTTTAAGTTAGCGAACCTGTGGCCTGCAGGGTAAGACAGGCAGACACATGGGACAGTCAGCCATCCCAGACTGCGAGGACGACGGTCTCCACCATGCCCCTCAGCCAGTGCCGATAGGGGGCCCGATAAAATGGTCTCAGCACGCAAGCAAATGCAGCCCTTAAAAATAAAGAGAATCACAAACACTACAGGGGGAGCATTTACCCACCTGACACATGCCAAGCAACCCCCCTCCCCCCCCCGAAAACAACTGGACAGCACTGGGGGGGCGGGGCTGTTAATCAGTTCATCAGAAAGACATTACAGCCGACACACGAGACACTCCGCGTCTGACGCTTGCTTACCGACATCCAGCGGCGTAACGAGAGATGAGGGGCGGGGCCCAGGTTAGTCGACAAACAGCGGCCAGTCGCGTGAGAGAGGAGGCCACACTCAGCTCTCGGGGCGGGGGGGAAATGGGAAGCCCGTCAATCGAGAAATGACGCTAATTAATAACGAGCCTCTGGTTTCTGTCACACGACGCGGCAGACCGGCCCGGCTCAGCCATGGCAGCGCGAGATCATAGGGGCCAGTTCAGGACAGCAAAGGCTGTTGAGGAAAAGGTCCTTATCCTTGGGGATCCCATATAACCTCCAAGCCGGCCACGTGAAAATGTCCTCCTATATTCCTGAGTAAATACAAGGAGGTGTTGAACACAGCTTCAGGGACGCCCACTTCCTCTGAACACGGCGGTTTGGTTCCTCGCGCAGGGCGGTAGACTGTCAGTCTAACAGTTCCCATTTAAACATAAACACACCTGGAGCGATTTGCATAGCTGCTCTACACAGAGAGCACACGTTTGCATTAACGGATTGCAGACTAATATCCCGGGTGAACAATGCTAAAAGTTCTATTGTCCGGGTCTGAAGCAAGGAACCACCCCCTGGGCCTCATTATAGCCAACCCAGGAAGTCAGGAAGGAGCTCCCTGTACTGGGAATGAGGACTGAACTTCCACATGGACCAGACCTCCAACAGGTAACAAATCAGCAAAATATCAAAAGTCATAACACTAGGTCAAAGAAGCCCTTTTTCCATTAACAGAAAGGCTTGGGTTAACCAGTTAAGGGAGACCTTGGCAGCCGCACACAAGCTCATATTTAGGCATGTGAGACAGAAACGGCTGTTTCACATCTAGCCCACCAGTAGAAATGCGTCCGCAGATGGACAGAGAGCAGCCAGGACCTCTGGCGCCCAGACCCAGACCGGATTCTTCATTATAACATTGGTGATAGAGCGAGAGGAGCCAAACGGACCTCTGACAGGCTGCCCTAGAGACGCCACTCAGAAGCCGGTCCAAAGAAAACCTGAAGAAAAGGGCAAAGGCTGTCCCTGCGGGGCCTGACAGCATGATACCCGCTTTCAGACTGCAAAATGGGTTTTGGGAGGGCAGGCCCCTAGTCAAAGCACACAAACCCCTCCCTCAAAGATAGCGACACCCCGACGACGTTGGGAAGCCGCAGGAAGTGGTTAAAGGAAACTTAAAAATCTGCTAAAACGATTCACGGTGAACATAGAAGGATGGATGTCCGGTGTCAAGATGGCTCCTTACTTAGGCCAGAACCCAGAGCACAAGGAACAAAAAGACAAAGGGTGGGGATAATTTGGAATCCACAACCGGGAAGGGGTTGATTGGGGAAAACCGATAACACTGCAGGCTGAGCCAAAGGGGGCATTTCAGAACTTATTTTACAAAAATCCCACCAATGTAATAGGAATAAGCAGGGCACACACTTCGTAGAGCCCAAACGCTCAACTGACGCTCAGGAAGTAGAAACAGTTCCAGCATGGCGAGGCTGCTGGTGTACAGGGCACAGAGGTGGGCCTGTGTCAGACCTGCAGGGCCAACATGGTCTTCAACTACAAACACCTACTGGCGGTATGTAAATCACAATAGGAGCCTTGAAAAATGACAGCTAGACCCTTCAAACTGTACAGAAACACCTCCGTGATAAATAAACATGCATGCAAAATTAGCTTTTCAAGACTGAGGGTCACACAGGGCCCCCTCAAAGCAGAGCATAAGGAATCTGGAAAATCCCACGCGGAGTCCTCATCTCGGCGAGCGGCCGGACAGCATCGTAGCCGACATGTCAGCTCACAATGAGCCAGACAGACGCTGTTTGGACAGATTTTCCATTCCATGTATAAACAGTGCCATTAAAATTCCCTGTGGTTCAGTAAAAAATCCTAAAATTGTACCATTATGGCTGAATACTCCGCCGGTCACAGGGCAGCACAGGGATTACGTTTAGGCTCCGTGTGACAGGTCAGACCCCTCCCCAAAATGACACACGGTTAACTCTCAGCCACTTCATGTAGCAGCCTGAAGGGGGAGCTAGCTTCACAGGGTCCACCCTTATCGCCGCCCCCCCCCCAGGTCCAGGTACTCCATTCCCCAGGCTTCCCCAGCTGTCACTGCACAGAAAACCAGAAACAAATGCACGATTCCAGCCGTTTTCCACAAGCCACTCCCATCATCTGAGAACAAATCAAAAGGGGGGACGACAACTTCAGAGTAGGTTTCCGTTCCCACGGCTGCAATCGTAATACCCCCCGGCCAGGGGGGGGCAGCAGCCAGTTCAACAGGTACTACCCTTCCGTACTTGTGGCTTGTAAGACAAGGTCGGGGGTGGGTAATCTGATACGTGGCTGGTTTCTCACAGGCAGCTGCCTCCCAAACCTTGATGCCGCCGTATCGCCGTAGCCGGCACGGTCTGCTACGCTGGGGAAACGGTCACGATCCAAGAGGTTTGCCGTCATTGGCTACGCACCCCACCTCCTGGTGGCCGCCCAGTCGCCATGGGACTGACTGCCCTTTTAGCCTCCACCTACGTCTCTCGCTACGTTTCACTCTGAGCTAATTGCACGTGGAGTCCGGGTGTCTGTAAAATGAAGGGAGGACCCTACAGAAATCCCTGGGGGGGGGGGGGAGGCTGACGAAACTGCAGCCACAAGGGTGGCGAAAGGAGTCCGATCCTCCATTCTCTGAAGCCGCCTCTAACAGGAGTGCCTTTCAGCTGGGATCCCGTCCTGATTCCGCATACCGACAGAGAGAAACGCAGACAGAGGGGGGCAGTAAATATCACCGGAAGATATGAGCCTCCTAACAGCAGCTGAATGGCACCGGGCCCCAATAAACGCAGGCTGGGGCCACGCAGGAGCAGTCGAACATCTGGACACCTTTAAATCAAAAAGCCAGTTTTTTAATTAAGTTCATTACGAAAACTGACAAGCCTGCAAAAAGGAGACGAGGAACGGAAAAACCCGTTAAGTCCAAACGAGCATCACCTGTCAGCGATTAATGAAGCCCCCGGCTATGTCATAAAACATCCTGAGTGTGGTGACTAATTAACACCAGGCTCTCACTCCGACACAGCGTCTGGAAATAGGACGGCCTTCCCACATCCGGGCGAAGGTGATGGGAGTTCTGGTTCTGCATGGAACGTAAACAGCCAAATCAAACTTAATTACAAGACAGAACAAAGGGAACGCCCTTCTGGCCACAGAGGAGAGCTTTCTCACTGTGGAGGCTCCTGTAGGCAGGTGAGCGACCGTGTCTCTCCAAAGCCCTGCGAGAAATCCTCTATTCACAGCACGACATGAAAGAACAGGCTGCGAAATGTCAGCTTCTGTCAGCTGATGGCTAAGATTAAGCAGGACAGAAGGTGGAGGAAGAAAGGGAGAAAAACAGCAGACAGGCTGACTAGTCAGCTAGTCTGCGGGATGAGTTCAAATGAAGCAGAAATTAAGAAAATGGGCACCATTTTAACAGACGTCATATATGTAATTAGCAAGGCACTGTGGAGGGAGGGCTACTGGGCTAAACAATTTTAAGGAACCACCAGCCATCTTAACAGTTAAATCGAAAGAATAAAGAACAGAACAAACAGAAAAGAACTCCTAAAATAGCCATATTCCAGAAACCACTTCACAGCAAGAAAGTAAATAAACCATCATCAATCGCACATGCAAGCAGCCAGGCTAGCTACATACACCACATAAACCTGGCAGCTCCAGAAATACGCAGCGTCTTCTGAGAGAATTCGAGGGACCGTCTTAATTACTGCCAACGCTTGATCGCGGCCGGACCGGGTTCAAACACGTGCGGGAGAGCGTATCCTCATGGCGTCCTTTGAGCGAGACCAGGCACTTCAGACCAAGCCGCCTCAGACTGCAGATACGCAAAACACTCCAAAAAACGCCACTAGTTTTGTCTAAACGACAGAAACACACAAGCGGGGCTCTGAGCACATTCCTAGAAGCCAACTTCAAGACCCATACCATCATTGGTTCAAATCTCAGGACAAAACGGGAACGTGAGCTGGAAGAGGGCAAAGCCATCAAACCTGAAGGAATTCAGCGAGAATAAAGTTGCATGGATAGGTGTATTAACAAAATTAACTGCAAGCAAAACATTTTTAAAGTAGGCACACCCTGAAATAAGACGACAATACGTTAATGCTAAGGTTATATGCAATTAGACTGTCACTTTAGGAGGGGAACCAGCAGTGCCACAATACAGAAGGTGCCTCAGTTTAATGGTGGTGAAGGATTTTAACGGTGCATTCGTCATTTTCAAAGAAGGAAATATTTTACAATAGGGCAGGTAAAATACCACTTCAAGGAAAACACTTTTAAGCTGACACTTGTTACTTTTAATCGCCATTTCAAAGATTGCCGATAATCATATTTGAACAGCAGCGAGATCCTACTAATTTCATTTTGTAAATGACTCCATTAAAACGAAAAGGTCACTATAAACGTCAGAAACTAATATTCATCATAAAACCGAGTAATAATGGTGTTTTCACATCCCCGTCTGACAACTGCAAGAGGCCACATTAAAACACATTACTTAACCGTTTTAACTCCCATGAACCGTCTTACATTTGTCACAGACCGACCCAACAACTTTTTTAATCTACTCCCGTCCCAAAAAGTCAGCAAGTTACTCTCCAGATTGATAGACGGGTATTCAGGTACATGGAAAGCCCCTGGAGAGGCCAGAGAGCTGCTGACCCCCCAAGGGCCGGTGTATATGCAGGTTTTCGCTGCAACTCCCTAATTAGGTCACTAATTAGAGGACTGATTGGCTGAAACGTCCTCACACCTGGGTTCGAACAGCTGACCTAAAGGTTACCCCAAAAACCTGCACACACAGCGGCCCTTTGCGGATAAGATTGACCTCTAAGGGGGGGGGGGCAATCAACCAGGTCACCCTGTATTCACCAAAAAGCAACAGAACGGTGCTGACTGCGACACATCCCCGGCCCCCCCCCCGTTTGATGTGGATACATTTAAGGACAGACTTCAAGTAAATTTTTATAAAAAGAAAATGATGAACGTCATCATATCCGCCCCCCCAGCGGACATATAGAATAATAAGGAAAGATCTGCGAGGTTCAGCAGCCATGCTCGTCAGGCAGAGGAAGCTTTCAAAGAAAGTACTTAAAAATAAAGTGACATATAAAAACAGCCTCCACAGCCCGACAGCGAAAGGCGGTACAGGACAGTCCGCTCGGAACCGATAAAGTAAAAGTAGTTGTCCACCGAGTGGCGACTAGTTAAGGTTTAAGGTTTACTGTCGGATATTTGGGGGGGGGGGGACAAGAACAGCACACTCAGCGGAGTAACAAAGTGACTGCTGGCGGATTAACGAGGGTTAGCGCCCGGGGAAAGCGGCGTTAAACTCGGCCACTCGGTGGAGGGGGGTGGCGGGTAAAGAAGCCGAGGACACCGGGCTAATTATACCGACATAACCCGCTAGGTAACTTCCCACAGCAGCCCGTGAGGGACAGACTGGGCACCGACGCGGACAGACCCCGCAAACAGACCGAAAACGCCCGGAAAGCCGGAAAAAAGCCCGAGAAAACAAGTTTTTAAAAGTCACTGGGCTGGAAGCGGCGCAGCCGTCTCGGGAGCCACAGCGCCGCCCGCGACGGCCCGGAGCGGCCGGACTCGCTCGCCTGCAACAGAAACCAGTCCGCGGAAAACGCAGCGAACACCCCGTCAGACACCCCCGCCGATCAGCCGCTAAAACACCCAGAAGCGCCCCGGGGGGGCGCCCGCCTGCCAGCGCGGCATTTCGGCCAAAGCGCCCCGCCGGCGGGGGTCCGGGTCAGCGTGACGCGCCCGCGGCGGCCGATCGATCGAAGCCGAACAAAGGGGATCAATCTCCGATCGGCCAGGAGCGCCGCGTTTAATCGATGCGGGAGGAGAGCAGCCGCAAGCGGCAGCGTGCGGGAGGGGGGGACCGGAGCCCGACGGCGAAGCGAACGCTGCGCGACCACCTTCCCCACGACTGGCCCGGAGAAAACACGGAGAGGCATTAGGGAGGGAGGGAAAAGGGCTGACCTGCAGCTGCTGTAAATCAAAGCGCTTCCAATATTGAAACATCGATCCCGCACTGGCCGCCATCTTGAGACATATTGAGACGAAGTGAGAGGCCGACAGAGAGAGAGCGAGGGGCTGGAGTTCGGGGAAGCGCTGGGGATGGCGCAAAACGCGGAGCGGAGTGATCGAACAGGGCCTTCGCTTATTGAGCGTCGGCACGGAATGGAGTTATCGAACAGCAAGCGGCCGTATCGAACAGGGCCGCGGAACGGAGTTATCGAACGGGAAACGGCGCTTTTCTGACCGGTAAAATGTGGGCTGGATCGTGGGCGGATCGAGAGCCCGGCGCTGTGCGGGAATGCACGAAGCCGAAACTGCCATCTCTATTTATGGCAGAGGCACACGTTTATAACAGCGTGCTATTTAAATGCCAAGGTTTTAATTCCTAATAATTTGATTCAAACTTGTCGCACGTATGCTGTTTTATATCTGTTGTTCATTTCATGATGTATATGCAGTAGATTTCGTTCAATAAACTCTGTAAAAAAAAAAAAAAAAAACACGTCTTATTCCTTCAGTACCGAAATCATGACTGATGTTTTTGGCTGGTTTAAAAAACAAACACACACACTTTTTTGGAATCTTAAGTTCATAAGTCGAATTGCCTGCATTAAATTTTATTTACTGTAATCCGTACATGCAACGAATGTTGTCTTCGTAAAGTGATGGGTTAACATCCAAAAAACCTCTACTATTCCATCCATCCGGCCGCCCATTTTCCGGCTGTATCTCCTGATCAGGGTCCTTTTCTGCTCCATCTACGCTGCTGTAATCCGTCTGCGGACTTGAACTTGAAAGTGAAAGATGGAGAAGAGTGCCCCTTAATGGACACATCTGGAAGTACGCCTACCACCCACCACCGCGCCGGTTTGGTGGCCGCCTCAGTCCACACTCATTATTAACTCCTTATTCCGCCCCCCCGCCCCCAAAGACCGACTCACACGAACTATACTACGTCTGTTCACAAAGCTAGCTAAATTTAACCGACGCCGGGATAAATATTTTTCATCTCATTTTCAAAATAAGTAGCTCTCATCACTGTACGTTTTTTTCCATCATACAATAAAGCCGTAAACACTAGCCGCTTCACTTTCTTGATCAATTGTATTAGTTTATTAGTTTATTCCTTAAACTTATTAGGCCACATCTTTGACCAGAACATATAACGACTAGATAACTATTTTCAAACATGCCCCATTCTCGTTATTTTGGATTGCTGACAATGCAAGTAATGGTATCTTTAAACTGAACTGCATTTACACATAGCCTGTAGTTTGCTGTAATATAAGAAGAATGGCTTCTGGGTCGTAAAGCCCCCATTAAAAGGCAATTTTACCACAGCCAAGTTGTTTTTTTTTTTTTTTTTTTTTTTAATTAATGTCGTTCTGTCTTGCGATGCTTTTTACAGGCTGAAAACTAAGCTACGTATTAAATTACCAAAGCAAAAAAAAAACAAAAAACTGGATTCTGCTTGTTTTGTTTTTTAACCGCGGCCTAGTTAAAAGGAACCAATTCTGGTGTGTTTAATCATTTCCTAATGAATCATACAGAATGAAATGATTTAAAGCCCACCCTGAATTTCACTTAAAACTGCAGGATACATCCTATGAGATTAAAGGATTCGAATCAGGCACGTTTTTTCAAGACTTAATGAAAACACACATTCGCTAGAGTCATCTGCAGGAAAACCACTAAGTACAAATAGTAAATAATAGTATAACTGTTGAGAATTTGGCCAAAAATAACCAGAGTTTAAAATGCATGGAATATTTGAGTCATTGTACTGGAGAGTGCTTAAAACTGTGCAGCCACACTTGATGTTAAGGCAGACCTATCTGCGAGGAACTTAATGTGCAGTTCTGGGGAGTGAGGAAATTTGTGTATGTGACTAAACCAGAAATACTGGACCACGGTGCCCTTTCTAGTCCAACTAAGTATTGTTAGGAAACGCCGTTTCGGGATACATATCAACAGGTGTGTGCTTTCCTGGCCATATCACTTTCACAAAGAGACAGTAGCTTTTCAGAGACGGAAAAGACAAAAGATTTACACAAACACACAGACACACGCAAAGCATTGTTCTTTTTATGAATTTTCCAAAAGGAGCGTTTTAGGCTGTAGTTTTTTGTATTTGTCAGGATGAAAACTTGCATTTTTTCCACCGGTGTTTTTGTAGACAATTCCTGTAACATAGGCTACAGAACTTAAAAAAAACAGTAAGCTAAGTCCGCATATATCTGCGGAATATAATTTGATAAAACATGGTCAGTATCGGTTAAGTCTTCCACTGATCTTATTTCGGTATGTCCTGAGGCAAAGCATGGTGTAAAATGTGACAGAGGGTCAGAGGAATCAGAGGAATGCTTAGGTTTTGCCTTAGTGTTCGTCACTCCACCCACGTCAATATGGCTGATTTAATACCTTTTTATTATCCTATTCATCACAGGGACCCCCCCCATCAGCAAAATATATAGTAGGGGCTCCTGAAGTTCAGAGCCCTGATTCTCCTGCTCAGCCGGCTGCTCCAGACAGCAGATCTCGTCCAGTCCGCCACGATGGAGGCCATTGTTCGGTTATCTGATGAGGTTACACGAGCTTTGCTTCCCTGGACTAAGAGCCAGGGATGATGGACCTGGCTGTGCAGTCACACCCCCTTATGGTGGACCCCACCCAGCTGCCAGCTGCCGTTTGGTGTGGCCCCCGCACCCACACCTGGCAAACACAGCGGATCTTTTTTGAGCTCATAATGAGATTTATGATGTCGGTCGCCTGCTCACACGCATGAATCACGCACGACAGTGCCGATATGAAAGCAATGAAAGGCTCTTCCCACTTGTAGGGCCTGTCTACTTTAGTGGTGCAGTAGCCTGTCAATCCTCACTGTCTGACAATCAGATGAGTGGATAGCGGTGGGGGTGGGTCTGCAGCTGTGTCAGTCACTTACTTAGGTGTGCTTTTGTGTGTGATGACACCACACCTTTTTTTTACCCTTATATGTATTTCAGGCAGGAGGTGGCACAGTGGTTAAGGAACTGAGCTTGGAGCCAAACTGAGCCCCCCCCCCGGCACCCCCCCAGATCACCGATTTTCCCTGCACGCTGAATGTTGCCCTAGTTCTATGGATCAGACAGTATTTTATCCATGCACCCCACCCCCTCCCACCAGCACAATCGCTAACATTCCTACAGATATCAATCAGAGGCTCATTAAAAGACAGCCCACCCCCCCTTATGGCATTGGGCAAGAGGACTTTGCCACATGCCTCTGATGAATAACTATGTGTGTCAGTCAGCTGCCCCCAGCCTTGGGGGGGGGGGGGGGGCACATGTAAATAATGCCCCTCTGACACATCAGCCCGTATTTTTAGCGTTAGGGTTCGTTGCTGCGTCTCAGTGTCTCGTTGCGTGGTCATGTGACCACGCTCCATCCCGCTGAGGACTTTCAGTTAAAATACCTCCGGGCCTGAAACACTTATCCCTCTCTTTACAAACCTGCATTTGGTCTTAGCTTTCACCCGTTATGTGTGACCTTCTTCTAAGCTGGACAAACTGGCTCTTTCCTCCTGTGTGAGCATCACCTGGGATGCACTTTTCTCTCCCCGTACCGTGCCGTGGGCTGTCTGTCACGCTTGCTGTATCTACGGCTGGCCTGGACGCCGAGAGTGTGGCCCTCATACTTGAATCAGCTTGTTTGCGGTCAATTCCCACTCTGGCCATTAGGAAGCCCTTGAGATCCTCGGCACACAGGCTTAACACACCGTTCACACCCCTGCAAACGACTGAGCAAAACAAAACAAACAAAAACAAACAATAAAAGCAGGGTCTGCTAAGCCCTTCCCGTCGCCTGTGGTCTGCATAGCAGTCCCATATGTGTGATGACCAAAGGGGTCAAAGTGACATTTTTCCCCCTGGGCTTTGCAGCCTGCATAACCCTCATGCCTGGATTTATGGATCATTATCGGATTCTTCCAGACAGAACCCCATATTCTAAACTTAGATCGGGCCACCAGAGCAAAGCAGCGGCGCAGATATATAAGTCAGGGAGAGGTGGCCTGCTTCCCTTCAGGGCTTCGTTGACAAAGACAGGAGGAGAAGCTCTTCAGTATGGTAGGCCCATCTTTACATCATCTGTGCCAGCTGACTTTATTGGGGTCTGTAGTGAGGAGGAGGCCCCGCTTGTTTTGAGGGGACGCAGTCAGGTGTGAGGCTTTAGGGGAATCACCTTTCCTCTTTAAATAATGAGACGAATCGCTGTCCGTGCTCTAGGCTGCCCTACTAAGGCCAAACACAAAATGATGCTGATACTGGAACTGAGAAAAAAAAAGGCTTCAAAATTTTGTGATGATCCGCCTGTATCTATAGTAGATATGAAAATGATAGTGTACTTAAAACAGAGCATAGGTTAAATAAGATATTTTGTGACAGTGCCAAGGAGACCTGATTTCGGTCATAACTAATTTCAGACAAAATATGCAGTTACTCTTTTGGCCTTTGTACGGCAGCAGAGTCAGGGGCTGGAACCGGTTGGTAATGAATAACGTGCCAGTTCAGGGTCGCTATGCAAATTTACCAGGCGCCTCCTAAATCAGGCACATTTTTGCAGGTGGAGAACTCAATAATATAGCGCTTGCCGTCCTCTGGTGTGGTTTAGCAGCGATACCATCAGCTGAGATTAATCACAGTGAACCAGGCAGTGGTTCTCGTGTTGAGTTTTTCTTATGGTGAACTGTGGGGTCTCTGAACAGCAGCCCGCAGCCCCATGAGCTGTGTGACCTTGCGGGTCACTGCAGCCCTTCTGTCTGCCTGTTCTAGGCACCAAAGAAGGCCAAGAAGAAAGAGGGCGCCAGTTCCAATGTATTCGCCATGTTCGAGCAGTCTCAGATCCAGGAGTTCAAGGAGGTGAGCCAGCAGATCCACAACGCCACCCCGGCCCACTCCAGCATGGAAGTTCTGGTCAGAGATGGTTAATTCAGGTCCAGAGAGTAAAGATTCGGACCAAGACTTTATACTCAACTGGTTGGTCGAAACTAAATTTTGGTCCGGATTTTTACTCTCTGGACCTGAACTACCCATCTCTGATTCTGGTGCCTGACATTGGGGGCCATTTGGTGCTGGAGTCTGTTCAAGATGAGAACCGGAAACATCTTGCAGGTTCAGCATTGGGAAAGGGGTGTATCTAGTTAAGTTAAGGTTAAGTACAGTGCTCACAGAAAGTCTTGGGATGATTGCTTAATTCAAATTTATTGGTTTTAAACCAAAAATCATTACTTTATTCCCTTGTTTGCAAAAATATATATGTCACATTAGAGACAACCGGTAGTTTTAAGTAAAACATTCATTTCAAGTAGTAATCAATTGAAACCCAAATTATAGGTCTAAAAGAGCTATTCTGAGCTAAAAAGCTCATTGACAAGCAATCTCACTGGGGGCTTTTTAATTAGTAACACCAAACACCACATAAATCACCAAACATTTGTGTTGAGTGTCCCTTTGGGAGCCAGTGACTACAATCACAGTTAATAGCAAAACGGCAAGAACATGAATGAGACCGTCAAAAGAATCATGGCGCTTCAATGCAGAGGACTTTTGTCATGAAACTATAAATTTGCAGCATTTTTAAGGGATTAAGCTTCCCAAAACTTTCTGTGAGCACTGATTGTCTCCAGGCTTGTCTCGTGGTTGTGGTACACGACACCCCAGGCTTTGCTAACGCGCTTCTCCATGCTAGGCTTTCACCATCATGGACCAGAACAGAGACGGCTTCATTGACAAGAATGACCTGAGGGACACCTTTGCGGCTTTAGGTAGACCAGCCTCCAGTGATGGAGCCAGACCAAACCTCCAGTAAACCATCCTGGTGCATGAATAGCGTGTTAAAGCTCAGTAACAGATACCTCACAATTACCAGATGCCATTGTGCCGTTTCATACAGCGAATGCCCTTCTCCTAGAGCAAGCGATCAGCCATGCTTAACCCCCGCCATGTACCACAGGGCGCCTTAATGTGAGCAACGAGGAGCTGGACGACATGCTGAAAGAAGCTTCCGGGCCCATTAATTTCACTGTCTTCCTCACGATGTTTGGAGAGAAACTGAAGGGTGAGCCGCTTACCCTCTGTGGAATTTCCCTTCCAGAAATGCGAGAAATTGGCAGGTGGCGCAAACAGGGGCGGATTTTTGTAGAGCCCACCCTAAAGCTCTTCATTTCAACGATTTTCCCAGCATGCCAGAGGTCAGGTGGCGCAGGGGCTCTTTCTAGCAGGCGCCTGGCTTCAGGACGTGCTCACAACGGTCAGCCAAGATATTCTGGCCAGCTGAAACCCCCCAGGGTCAATGCCGGTGATCTCCCCCATCTGCCAGTCACTACCTGGGTTCAGAGTGTCCTCTGAAGCCATGGACTTAGCAGTTTGGGGCCCAGCGGTACCGAGGGTCTTCAAACCACTTGTCCTGGGCAGGGTCAGAAGGCACCTGGAGGCTTTCCCAGGCAGCGCAGCACAGGGCTGGGGGCCACCGTGGATCAGGATGCCAGGCCATTGCAGGGCACATACACAGAACAAGAAAATTAGCCTAACTGCACGCCTTTGGATTGCACAGCCATGAGCTGCTGTCGTTTCAAGTCTCCTTCCCTCATTGACATTGATTCCTGCTGTCTTGTCATGCCCTCCTAGGCACAGACCCTGAGGAGACCATTCTCAATGCCTTCAAGATCTTTGACCCAGAAGGAAAAGGGTTTCTCAAGGGTGATGAGTGAGTACAGGTGGCTTACACTTGTCTTATCATTTATTATTGTTACCGCCCCCCCCCACCACCACCACCGGCCATGAAACATCCCAGCACTGTACTTTACCCTCCGACTCCATTTCTCTTTTCAGAATCAAGTACAACCTCATGTCTCAAGCTGACAAGTTCACTGAAGCGGAGGTGAGTCGCCCCCTGCAGTTTAAGATGTGCCTCTGCAAGGGCCACCTCAGCAGACCTTTACGATATCTTGGAGATGAGCGGAGGACATCTGATTGATGCACACAAACACTACGAATCATACAGATCTTCAAAGCAGGGATCAGACGTCCAACCAAAGTGGCCCAGGATCCATGAAACTCAATGCCATAAAAGGAAGAATGTGCCCAGACAGTGAGATCATGCTGTAATTTTTCAACACAAAACATTACCTCAGTGTCTCCCTCTCTCAGAAGCCTGCCTACACACACACACACACACACACACACACACACACACACACACACACACACACACACACACACACACACACACAC
>JAODKC010000039.1:4481142-4495848 GCA_026777985.1 Mormyrops attenuatus
CCCCCCCCCGCGCCCGCCCCCCGCCCCCCCCCCGCGCCCCCCGACACGCACCTGCAAATTACCTGGCTATCCACATAAATGGGAGCACAGAGATCCCTCTGGATCTCATTTCTGGAGCTCCGGCAGTCAGCGTGAAGTAGCCTGACACCATGGGGATTCATTTAAAGGTTTTTTTTTTCTAAAAAGATTTTGGCCCGAGAACCGATGTTTGCTTTCCAAAATCAGTCTGCAGTGCTGACAGGTTACAAATTGGGTCTGATTTACAGCAGGCCGACTGCGGCCCAAGACCAGTCCTCAAAAAAGGCGGCCTCAAATTAAACGCAGCTTGCGATACGGGCTGCCAGAGGCGGGGTCTGCTGCCCTCTAGTGTTCCGACAATGAAACACAATCATGGCTGCCAACCTTAAAACGCCCAAACTGAGCACATTTAAAGTTAAATAAAAAAGATTGTTGTTTAATTCAAGCCCAGAATATTGTTCAAATAGCATCAGATGTTCCTTTAAATGTCATTTATCTACACAGAAATACTTAATGATCACACAAGATAAATACATTATTAAATGTAACAGCACACAGGAATTGCACACTGACCTAAGAAAACAAAGTCATGTAGCAGGTCTTGCAGCAAGGTTATAACCAGGCAGAGGTGGATAGTTCAGGTCCAGAAAGTACAAATCCAGACCAAGAATGTGTTTCAACCAACCAGTTGTGACTAACTCAACTGGTTGGTTGAAACAAAATCTTGGTCTGGATTTGTACTTTCCGGACCTGAACTACCAACCTCTGCAAACGGGCACATTATTACTGGTACAGTTCTGAAGGTACAGCCACGACCAGGGTCTGGGGAAAGCGAGAGCAATCTTTGGGCTGTCAGCTTTGCCAGGGGTGTTCTGGGATCCGCGATGTGACCCTAGCAACGCCACCTTCTCTCCGACTTCCGTGTAAAGTCATACTGCACATGGTTGATGACTGAATCACACAGTGTGTGCCTGAAGGGGGCGGGGGTACTGACCGAACATATCTCCTCTGACGGAATGGTGAGCCGGCAGCCCGGGGGGGCCTGGGGGTCCCGGCGGCCCAAACTCTCCCGGGTAACCTTGGTCCCCCTTTGGCCCTGTGAGAATGACGGTAACCAATCACATCGTCTCTGGCATAAACAAACCTGTATGATTTGGAGAGATGCTGTGAAATTTGGGCTAAGGTGTTAAAGACTTCGGGGGGGTGGGGGAGCTAACCTGGGTGACCTACTGGACCAGGCAGTCCTGCGGGGCCCATTTCCCCCTTGGGTCCTGGGAAGCCAATTAACCCAGGGTTTCCTGGAGGTCCAGCTGGACCTGGGGGGCCTCTGGGTCCTGAAGAACATTACGTGGTCACAAGGGAGGGGCAGGAGGTGCACCGGCATGGGGCCTGACTACATCAGAACCGGACAGAAGGGAGTGGGACTTCCAGGATGACGTTAGCCCTGGGTACCAGCTCACCTGGGAGGTGGGGCCCCTGGGGGCCACTAGGGGTGGGGTGAGGCCCATCCACTTCGTTCTCGGTTGACCCCCCAGGGAGACCGTTAACAGATGGAGGGGGTGTAGCGCTCTCCAGCTGTTTGATCTAGAAGCGAAAGCAGCGGAAAACAGGTGAGAAAGAGCCCCCCCTGTGATGGCAGGAATATGGGCTGTCAGAGGTGTTACTAATTCAGCCTGTAAAGAAGGGATCACACAGACACCGAGACACACACACACACACACAAACTGATGGGGATGCTATTTAAGATCTCAGCGATCATGGAACACTGCCTCCAGTGGCCTGGAGGGCCAACTGCACTTGCCTTGGACTCGATGTGGGTCAGTCTGTCCGTCATGTGGGTGTAGCTGGTGCAGTTCAAGCACTCTGAGGAGACGAGAGAGAGACACTCTCAGACCCAAGACCGTCTTAAGCCTCGGACTCATAGATCTATGCACAGTGGTCAGAAAACCCATCACGGTAACACAGAGCAGCATTAAGCGACATGAGGGAGGTAGAGCAGGCAGATCAGCCAGCCGTGTTTCCTACAGGCTCCGCCCCCCTGTGCCAGCTCTTCAGGGGTCAGAGGGTTCCTGGCAGAAAATACACAAAGGCAGGATGTTAGAGGTACCAAGATAAGGGGGGGGGGCATGTCACACTGGAGTCCCTCCAAGCCCCAGCCTTGATGACAATCCTCAGGCCAGTGTGCCTGTGGCAGCCCCGACCCCCCCCAGCCTCCAAAAAAACAAACCAGGTCCCTCTGGGCACCATGAGCACCGCAGTGGCTTCTGGGTAGCAGAAAGCACACTGCCCCCCGTCTGTCTGCTCACTGGGAAATCCCAGTCAGTGCATTCAGTTACATCCTTACCCCCCCCAAAGAGAGAGAGGATGCCGTGTGCCCTTTAAACAAGTGGCAGTCTCCCCCAATGGCGCCCCACAGCAGGAAGACGGGAAGAAGCCCTCAAGACCCTAATACCTGGGTAGGGCGCTGAGCAGTAGATGGTCACAACAGGTAAAACCCCCCCATCAGGGATTTTTATGATGCTGTTTGTTGCCTGAGGCTGATTACAAGTTGCCTAAGTGCCGAGTTCACTCCCCCCCCTCCATACACACAGGCAAGTGCTGCTGGCTGACAGACTGCCCTCAGACCCAGCAGGTTCATAAACACCTGACCAGGGAGGGGTCTACATCAGCTCATCTGCCCCAGGGGGGAGGATTAAATCAAGAGCCAGGCAGGGGGGGTATGACAGAGAGAAGCCACATGGGGACAGAAAGACACTATCTGCCCCCACGCCCATGGGTCTGAGAGGGATGTTAATTATAAAGAAAATAAAATGACAGCTATCAGTATCGCTGTTACCTGGAGCTGAGGTCATGGGGGTGTGAAAGACCCCCAGAGCTCAACTGATGGAGCTTGATCGGGTCCAGAAATCAGAAAAATGCGTAAAGACTCTAAATTGCTTAAGAAAGAGGGGTCCAGTACTCATACAAACAAATCATTTACGGGAAGCAGAGATCTTCAGAATGCTGTGCATGAACATCCACGGCACCAGATACTCACCGCATGTTTACCCTGAACTTGCCTTAATGGGAACAGAATCGCTTCCATGAAGCTAACGAGCCTCCACGGTTCAGCAGTCAGAGCTCAGCTTTCCAGCCCTATGCCTGGGGGGGATTTCTACGTCTCCCCACCCCCCAGCAAACTGAAGATTAAAGGGGATGGTAATGGTGCACTGCACAGCTGATCTCAGCAGCACATACATTATTTGTTTCCATTTGTATCTGACAAATATACTGTCAGGACTGATACGCAGAACCGCCCCTAGGAGGCACAAGTCAGAGAGAATGACACTGCACTGCAGCTGGAGTGGGGACAGCCCCCCAGCGAGGGGTGGGAGGTGCAGACGTTCCACGTGCAGAATTAGAAAAGATGAAACTGATAAATGACATCATCCTCCATAACAACCCTCCCCCCACCTGCCACACACACACACACACACACACACACACACACACACACACACACACACACGACAGCTCAGCTCAGCCCAATTACCCAAGACGCCCAGTCTAACACTGCCATGGACTGACCTCCCCAGGAAAGGCAGAGTCAGAAGCATGCCCCCTAGAGGCTAGAGACGGAGCTTGTCGGAACTGGAAGGGGGGGTGAAAGAGAGATTCTGAGTGTCATCCCTTTGTGCATGAATTCTTTTCATTAAACATCACACAACTGGACACTTTAAAAGAGCTTATGAAAGAGTGAATTTCTGGGGTTCTGATCCTCCCAAAGGGACTTTCTCCTAAGACACACATGCAAGTCAGGTGTCTCTATATTCTATAAAATTCTTTATAGAATCTCTTTCAGAAGATAGAGATTCAAGTCCAGAATAAGGAATTATGGCAGGAAACATCTGCTAAAGCAATCTGCCGTTTCCTCATGATGTCTGAGGGGAGTTTCGAACATGGCCTTCGTTAGGGTCTCCACTGAGGGTAAGAACAATTTAACACACACAAATTAAAACTCCCTACTACCCGACCTGACACAGCCAGGATGGCCAATATGATGGCTCGGTGCTCCTATCCTGTGTCCCCAGGTCAAGGTCAAGATGGTACGAGGGACAGTTAGAGGAAGCATACTCTTTACTCATACAGACATACTCTTTATGGATATAGACATACTCTCTGTAGATATACTCTTTACTCACACAGACATACTCTTTACTCACACAGACATACTCTTTACTCACACAGACATACTCTTTACTCATACAGACATACTCTTTATGGATATAGACATACTCTTTATGGATATAGACATACTCTCTGTAGATATACTCTTTACTCATACAGACAAACTCTTTATGGATATAGACATACTCTTTATGGATATAGACATACATAAATTATGCCTCTATCAGTGTTTCTTGGGTCAAATGGTTCAAAGCAGCTACGACAAACGCCTTTCACTCAATGTCCAGCAACAGATTTTTATTGCAGTTTCTCTCTCTAAATCTGAAACCTATTTGGCAAATGGCTCTAAAAGCAGAAGCCTGACATCCAATGAAAGTGTACTTAACCGGAAAGACCCTCATTTTAAGATATTTGCCTCCAAAAAAATACAACAAATAGTGCAAATGACGACATTTTTTTATCTTCTGAGATGCTTTGCAATTTTTTAAAACAAAATGAACCAAGTTACACTGATTTACACTTTCCCCTCCACCAGCTTCCCAGTGTGACACTAACTGGGCGTTCATTACCAAAGCTCTTGTGTAGCTAACACACAGGATGAAAAAAACTACAGGTCTCTATTAAAAATATTTGCTCATACTATTCTACCATTGGGGCATCAAAACTAACACATGCGGTGATGTAATCAAAGAAACAACATGTGATAACTTTGACTGCCTTAAAATACAGACATACTCTTTATGAATATAAACACACTGCAGCGGCAGACTGACCGAGGCATTGCGGAAGCAACAAATGACAAGGACACTTCCTTGTGGGGAAAGAACACACAATTTGATTATGGTCCTTATTAGGACTATACCAGGCAATCAATGCCCGCCGCACTGAACGCCTGAGGAAACCACAGGGAGATCAAATGCAGGACTGTCAGGTACACACACGGTAGGTAATTTACTCAACGCTAAAGACACGCGAGGATCAGACAGGGTTCACATAAGACACAGGCAAACATACGTGCCACAATCGGGACATAGCAGTACTAACAATAACAATACAACAAGGGGCTATTTAGAGTGATTTGCAGGGCATGCTGGGACATGCACACCCCGCCGGCGCTACGCTACTCATTTTGTATAGACATACTCTTCATGAATCTATACATACTCCATAAAGAATACAGGCATCCTCTTCCTATGTATAGCCATATTAAAATAGACAAACGTTTTTGTTGGAAAGGCCTACACATGTTTTTGACGGTTAAATGCAGGTATTTTCCAGTACCCTGTAACCCAGTGTCCTACAAGAGATACAGCATGCCAGCTGTCCAAGGTCTGGTAAATCCAGCCCTAGTCAAACGTATTCTTTCGGTAGAGACTCCCGGACAACTGCTTGCAAGACAGGCCAGCCGGTAGCAGTGAGAGACAGGAACCATTTTTGGAAGGATGAGGAATGACCTAACAGCTGGAGTTAAACATCTGGCACCTGGAAGGGGTACCGGACATTCGGGGCCCGGGCTGGGCCAGCCCACTGCCGGGGGCGTTCCAGACCCCACTGGTGCTTCCGCAAAGAGGCGCCTCTGACCAGCAAGAGACACAGAGCTCTATAATAACTAAGGAAGTGTGTAGTTTGGGGAACGCCCAGGGCATCTCAGGAAACGGCACTCTCAATTTAAAGGGGAGGACCTGATCCTGAGCCAGTGTTATGTGAGCCAAAAATGCAGGCGGGGGGTGTTCCCAGGCACCTCTGCCCTCCATCCTGTGAAAACAGCCAGTGGAGTTGCATTCTGCCCTAGGAGGCTGGTGACACCCCCTCTGAAACATGGACACACACAGGAGGGTCACTCAAAGAAAAACAAGCAGGGAGGGGTCCATTTCACCCTGCTGCCTCACCTGCCTCTTTGCCACTCCCGTCACCCTGCGGGACCATGAGGATTACCAAAAAAGCCCCTCTCTGTGAAAATTCTCAGGAATTATTTCCCCATTACGTTATTTCACTAATGTTTGTACATCAGCACTCCCCACTCCCCCCCCAAAGAAACAGCCTGGCATGATGAAAGCAATGGCACACAGTAATGCGACCTTTCAAATGATTCTCTTGCATTTCTCCTGTCCTCTCATGCAATAGGAATGCAACTGTGTAGTGGGCAGTCAGCATCCAAAAGCGAGATGGGGAACGAGATCGTGTTAAGGGGAGCGTGCGCACGCACACACACACACTCTTTTCAGTCTGCTGTAAGAAACAAGACAGCAGGGCACAGAGTGCCAATGCTAATTACAGGAAGTGCAGGCAAAGTGTGCGAGGCAGCGAGAGAACGAGAGGAGCGGGAACGAGGGTCGGAGATCTGCCTTAAAATGGTCACCCACAACCAGATCCACCTCCGTGTGCCATTGAGAGAGAGAGAACAGCAGGACAGGCACGTGTCAGCGCAAGCCAGCCTTTCCTGAGTGTTTCACTGGGGTAGCACCTCCGTGGTGGTTCTAGACCAAAACAACTCCACAGAATGCTCTGGGAGGGGGGACAGAGGCAGCTTTGACACACACCTCCTCAGTGTTTGCCATTTCACGCACACCTTTTCCCTTCAGTTACATCACACACTTCTGACATTCAAACCAGCGCTTTTGATCACATCCAACATGTTATGTCTAATGCCGACTACATCTGTTTATTAAATCTGTTGCAGGCGTTGTTGTCATAACTCATGAAACAATAATTACCTCTCCTGATGGTTTTTCTGCACAGAAAGGCTTGTAGATGGTTTTCATAAGCAGGGATTGGTTGCCGACGCCATGCCGCCTCTCTTAATTAGGAAGCCACACGTTACTATAAATGGAGAGAATTTTAAGAAGCGGACTGGGAGGCACTTGCTAATGTGCCAAAAGTAATATGGCAGCTTTGAAAATATAGGGCTAAAAAAAACATTCATCTTTGATCTTAACTCTAAGCCAAGTATAAAAATGGTCATGAACAGCAAACAGCCAGTGACATGTCAGACCCCCACTGCGACAGACTGGGTCACCGAAAGACCCCCCTGGTTAAAGAAGCTGGATGGACTTTAAATGCCACATGGTTCATTTACTAGTGAGGGGCTCCTGTCAGGTGGAGCAGGGGCGGGGGGCGAGGTCTCACGGTGTCCCTATCTACAGGTGTCAGCTCGGTCACTGCGGCCCTTGCCTCACCCTCATAAACAGCAAACAGGGGATTCTGGGAAGGGACAGAAATGATAAAAATCAGGGTGTACCTGTGGCCGCGGGGGGGCGGCTGGATTGGGTGGGGGCCAGAGAACAAAAGCAGCACCCGGGCAAGTGGCACAGATGACTAAAAAGTACTGGCTGTCATGTCATAGCTGGTGACTAAACTAAACTCCTCACCACGTACGTCAGTGTCCTGCACGACTCTGCCAGACGGGAAACTCCAATTTATGCTTTTGGTAGACGCGAAATTGAGAAGTTCCATTGAGATGTCAAAGAAATGTACATTAAGTTGAAGAAACTGATGTATATTTTAATACTAAATTCAACAGAGTTATAATCTGAGAGATGAGCAGGTGGGGGCAAGGTGTTTGAGGACCAACGCTGTCCCAGGGTTCAAAACCTCTCACCAAACCTCACGTTTCTTCACGCCACTTGCTCTGTATAGCCCAGACCATCTGCTACTCAGTAAGGTGGCTCATGTGAAGCTGCCTGCCCCTGCTGTGACAGGCATCGAAAACCTGGCCATTTAAAAATCAAGGTGCTGCAGGCAGGATGTGAGCGATCGCAGACGTGCGGCCCCTCCCTTGGCACTGTGTCACTTCCTGGTGACTCACTCAAGCCACACATGCGCAGGTGAGACGTGCGGCCAGGCAGCTGATGATCCACATGACAGTACCGATGACGCACTTAAAGAATAAATTCCCGAAACCGCAACGGACAAACAGTCGTACATGCAGGACACAGGGGAAACTGACGCTACTTACCAGCACTAGATGTTCAGCCATAAGTGAGGAATCCCAGACAATAAAGGGAGATAGGAAAGGTGCACAAATAAACAGAAAAAAAATCACGCATTTTTATAAATATAAAACATGGGATGATCCTGCAATAGCCAGAGACTCCCGAACACCTCCTGGGCATGATGACAGTCCTGTTTCATTTTCCCAAAACACCCCCATTTTGTGACAGTACAGGATCTAAACTCAGACCATAAGCAGCTGAACATGCAGCCGTTAGATGGGGTGTTCAGGGGTCCTGAGTTCTCATCCCAGTGCCCCTTTCCCAGACCCCATGCTCAGAGAACAAAGGCTGTAGCGTTCTTCTTGGCTTTCCTAATTATTCCATCTGTCCACAGCCACATCCGAGTCCAACGGCTGGTAAAAGATGGGACCAAGCCGGCGCCCTGAGCAGGACTATGACCTCACACTTGGTGACTACAAGAAGGTCCATGAGATCTAAATGTTGCAGCAGAAATGAAAGTAGATGACCTGCAGGGGGTCCTTTGGCCCAGAGCAGAAGGAAGCAGCTAATTAGTATGCCAAGGACGGGAAGTCTTGAGATTTGAGGTGAAAGGTGATGTGGTCTCACACGGAGGCCACGTTTGGCACAAGCCACTGTGAGACACACTGTATGGACAAAAATATTTGGATACCCGTCCATTAGGTATACAGGAACTTTTATGACGTCCCATTCTCAATCGATAGGCATCAATATGGACTTAGTCCCTCCTTTGCATATATAACAGCTGTCACTCTTCTGGGAAGGCTTTCCACAAGATTTTGGAGTGTGTCACTGGGAATTTTTGCCCATTCATCTAGTAGAGCATTTGTGAGGTCAGGCACTGATGTTGGACGTGAAGGTCTGGCTCGCAATCTCCACTGTAATTCATCCCAAAGGTGTTTGATGGGGTTGAGGTCAGGAATCTCTGTGGGCCAGTCAAGTTCTTCCACACAAAAAAAACTCACCAAACCATGTCTTTATGGGCCTTGCTTTGTGCACTGGGGCACAGTCATGCTGGAACAGAAAAGGGTCCTTCCCCAAACTGTTCCCACAAAGTAGCACAGAATTGTCGAAATTGTCTGGGTATGCTGCAGCATTAAGAGTTCCCTTCACTGGAACTAATTGGCCAAGGCCAACCCCGGAAAAACAACCGCATACCATTATCCCTTATCAAACATACTTTACACTTGGCACAATGCAGTCAGGCAAGTAATGTTCTCATGGCATCCGCCAAACTCAGACTGCCAGACAGAGAAGCATGATTCGTCACTCCACAGAACATCTTTCCACTGCTCCAGAGTCCAGCGGTGGCGAGTACCGCACCACTCCATTCAACGCTTGGTGATGTGAGACTTGCGTGCAGCTGTTCGGCCATGGAACCCCATTCCATGAAGCCCCCAGGTTTTGTGCCTGGGTTAATGCCAAAGTAAGTTTGGAACTCTGCAGTTAGAGTCAACAGAGTGTTGGCGCCTCAGCACTCAGTGACCCCACTCTGTTACTTTACATGGTCTGCTACTTCATAGCAGAGTTTCTGTTGTTCCTAAACGCTTCCACTTTGCAGTAATACCACATACAGTTGACCATGGAACATCTAATAGGGAAGAAATTTCACAAACTGACTTATTGCGAAGGTAACATCCCGTGGCAGTACCACACTTGAATTCCCTGAGCTCTTGTAAACCTAACTGCATGTTTGTAAACCTGACCGCATGGCTAGGGGCTTGATTTTGTACACCTGTGGCAATGGGTCTGAATGAAACACCAGAATTCAACGATTAAGAGGCATGTCCCAGTGTTTTTGTCCATATAGTGTATCGAATGTATGCTAGTGACTTGGTTGTTTTTATATCGCGTACATTTAATTATGTCACATACAATCATCAAGGCCATATACCCATTCACAGGATTATCATAATCATCGTCAATAATATATGAGGAGTTTAGAAATAGTCTGTAACCCTGTATCTGGACCAGGAATAAATACAGTTATGGGGGAATGTGTCTGAGCAGGGAATGTACGTCCAGCAGAGAGCCAATACCCAGTCAGCACTGGCTCAGTGAACTTTTCCAGCGGGGGGGTTCAGGTGCTAAATGCAGCCCAAACTACTAGACCACACACAGGACATCAGCAACAGGCAGGCCAAACGATCCCCACTGTACAGCAGGGCTTCTCAATCCAGTCCACAGGGACCCGGTGACAGTCCATGTTTTGGGAACAAAAATGTATCCTGCCTGGTGGAGAGCTGGGAGGGAGGAAAAACATGGACCGGGTTGGGAAACACTGCTCCACAGTGTATGATAATCCCTGTCCGCACAGCTTTCAAAATCTCCCATAACGTCTCACTGTCACACCAGGACAGTCTGAGAGGTGGACAACCATCTCCTCCACGGTCACAACAGAGTCCCAGAGCCGCAGCAGATCGTAGACAGCTTACCCTCACTGCAGTTCTTGCCCTGGAAGCCGGGACAGCAGCGCCACTCCAAGGCCATCACCTGCCGGTACGCCACATGGTATGTGGGTAGGAGCCGGGTCCTGTAACTGATGCAGAAAAGCCTTTGCTGAAACCGGCCACCTTGCTTTTGCGCTCAGGTTTGTCCCGCCATGAAAAAGCCTTTTTGTTCTCTTGACACAAACGAGGACCTTGCCAGCGTGTGCTTGGCCCCCGATGCATGCATTTGACTTAAACCTCGGAGGTGACTCCAGAACTGGGATTCCACGCTGCGGCAGACATGTGGCTGTGCTCAGGCTTGGCCGCCAAAAGGAGGCGGAGCGATCAACGGCATGGGACTGGACCTTAAAGTGTTTTCCAGATCTTTGTAGCAGTATGAAAATGGCAAAAATGGAGTATGTCTATAGATGTGGATTACTCATCCATCCATCCTAAGCAGGGGTGCCCAGACCTCCTTCTCCCCAGCCACCTCCTCCAACTCCTCTGGGGGAATACCATGGCATTGCCAGGCCAGTCGAGAGATATAATCTCTTCAGGGTGTCCTGTGTCTGCCCCGGGTCCTCCAGAGTAGACCAATGTAGATCAGGTGGCAGTCGAAGGATGAGTATTACGCATATAGATAAAACTTCAGTAATTTCGATCCTTTCTGTCTGCCTGCTCCTCATCGTATATTTCCATTGCGTTCGTAAATCTGCTTATTATGCGTGTTGAGGCATTGCTTAAGAAGATGCCTGTCTTCACCCATTAACTGGACACACGTTCTCCTAGACCAAACAGTGTTATCTACTACCTCAGACATGGAGATCAGGACAGTGGAAATTTGTGATTAGTAAACTAACAGGGGTGGGGGGAACTTCAAAAAACCCATAAATCCTCAATAACAAGCCCCCCCCCCCCCCCCATCATCATCAGAGGCAGTGTGACTAGAAAGACTGATGAACATTGTCATCCGCATCCCGTCGTAGGAAAGACCTTCGCTCAGAGAGTTTACAGTCTGTCAGCGACATGGCGGCCCTCGGGCGCGGCTCTGCCCTGCCCTGTAACTGCCATGCATCATTCCAGAGGTCAACCACAGCAGTCTCTTCCAGCAACCGAATCCCAGCTGTGTCTGCTTGTCAACCATCATTGTCTAACAGATGGTATTTAAAGAAAAGAACTTTATGTCCCCTTTAAACATATTACTGCCTTGTGGAGTTTTCCGCAAAGCTTTTTATGAACAGAATTCAATTACAGGGTTATCTCTCTCCTCATAGACACTATGGATTGGTAAGCAATGCTGTTACAAATAAGAACCAGGGTTGGGCCAAGAGATATTTGCATGCTGGGAAAAATGTTATATGTTTTACTAATTATACCCATTTTTGTGGGCTTCTAAATAAATGGCAAAAATCATAGCACCCCACAATGAAAAAGGTCCACTGAGATCAGAGGGTGTTACTGCATAGCAGAGCAGATGTGTGTGTGTGTGTGTCTGTTTTTTTTAATAAACAACAACAACATACACAGCTCACCACATCCAACGCTGTATCTCTATACTGTATACTACCGCAGTCTTTGGCTAAAGGCTAGGGTTGTGTTACCCTTCCCAGGACTCTGTACATGAAGCGGTCGTCCTTAACCTTTAGTGTCTCAACGTACCCCATGAGACCAGAACAGGGGGCAGGCCAGCGGCAGCTCTGGAACGTTCTCTGCACGGCCGCCTCGCTCTTGTTGTGCACTTGGCAGGATACGGTCTTCAGCACGGTGTACTGGCACCAGTTTCTAATGGGGAAGGCAAATGGTGGACAGCTCTGCTCACAGCCCTCTCACCTCTTCCAAAAGGGACGCGTAACACAGCAGTGAGATTTTACTGAAGATTTACAGAGAACACTTTCTCCAGAGAATGCTGTCGTTATCTGTAACTAATCACAAACACAAGACTTTCAGTCTATTGTCAGAGATCAAGATGTATGAACCAGGCACATTTCAATACCTTTACACAAGGTGTGAATGTTAAGGAGGCAAAAAAACGACTTACCTCTAAAAGCTTTAATTTAGGCTAATGGTAACAGAAACATATAGTCTGCAATGTTGTTCGTTTTCATTAAGTTACAAATAGTCACCAGAAGCCTTAAGATGGCCCGCAGCTAACATACATTTTTTCTCAAAAAGCGGTAACGACATGAGAATAATAATCACGGCAGAACCGGCTCATTTTAAAACCTGGTGAGAAGCCTAAATACCCCTGGGATTATAGGCTAAGGTTCATGTTTCTCCCTTCTGTTGTACATAAAGTCCAAATAAGCATACCGTCTGGTTCTGAAGATGGGAGCCAGTGTAGGGATTTATAAATGCAGCTGATGAAAATCCCCAATATCCGAGACTTAGTGACAAATGCAGGCGGCTTTTTGGTCTGCCGCCTGGGACCCGGGATGCCGGGTTATCCCCCGACATAAGACCGAAAACACCAGCAGGGTATTTGAGGATAAGTGGAATGGTTCCCGATCAGATACGACCGGCAACTGGATCGGGAAACCGCGAGAAAAATATGTAACACACCATGACTAAAGTGCCAGCAGGTCTTTCACACCCTGTGCAAATACCTGGAACCTACCTGGACCATCTGCCGTTTAAGCCGGCTTCCAAGGTCCGGTCTTACCTGTGGTGTGAGCTGCCGCCTGGGGGGCCAGCGCATCGCTCCGACGGGACGTATTTTACCGCCGACCCGGGGAACTTGTAGACGAACCTGGTCCCACTTGACAGACTTGGGGAGAGCATCCAGATGCAGAAGATGGACAGCAGTGCCATGACGGTTACGGCAATGAGATTACAGCGAGCCCTTAAAGGCGGTGCAGAGACGGAGACCCTCCTGCCCGCAACCGGTAGTGTCGCTGCTCGTCTGCACCACTACTTTCACTATCGCATATTATGTTACTGGTATATGCCCCAGTGGCGTATCTCTCCCCCCTCTAGCAATTAAAAAAAAAATAAAAAAAAAGTTTTGCAGCTGTGCGTTAAGACGCACGCACGTCAGGATTTGGGTGGGGGTCCACCACATCATGGTACTGGGAAGGCAGCAGGAAACCAACGTGGGAGGGGGACCTCGGGAGAAGGAGACGTCAACACCCATCTTACCTAAAACGAACGTCTCAACAAGGACTGTGTTTAAAATATTTTTTCGTTCGATTAAATAAAAACCGTTCCACTGTGTTCCTAAATTTGTGGTACACTGGTTACATTTTTCTGGTTCTATTAAAACAAAACAGTTTTAACATCATATCGAGTAAATTTACTGAAACAAGTAAACATTACAAATGCGCCTTGACACAACGACACGCGATTTTGCATCCAAGAATTATAAAGTCTATATTACTTCTTTTTCTGGGTGGGGGCGTTTATAGGCATTTGAGCAGGACGGCTCCATGTAGACCGCGCACTGGGCTGGTGGCAGTCTTTTCATTGACAGACTTCCTCCGTGAGGGTACCGGCTGCCGTTACACATTTCAGCCACAGGAGATCACCAAATGGCAAGAGGCGCCATGCGGAAACGGAAATCGTGACTACTTCAGGTTTCTTTTCAAAGTTGTATTACCTGGTAAAATGGCACTGGGTTCGCGGGATAAACAAACAACTTACACAAACCAAACCTACATTGCTTAAATCCTTTGCCCTTAAGATGGTGACAGGAATCATATGAAACATTTATATGTTAAATATGCAAGAAGAGGAGACCTTGCTCAGAATACCAGTAGTGAGCTTTTCATTCATTTACAGAGACCAGACATTTCCAGAAATGGAACACAATTTAAGAGTATCAGTTTAATATTTGAGGAAAAAAAAACTGAAGTAAAAGCTGTTGTACAATATTCATGTTATCGTCTGTTGCTTGAGTCGCGGCAACTGGATTTCTCTCTCCGGATGCCAAGACTCAGACAGTTTCACCTGGATGACTAAGAATCTTCACAGAAATATTCATGTTAATGTTGCATCTTACAAGCGTCATGCTTCAAACTTTAACCAACTACGTACAACAGGGAAAGTAAAAGGGGGGGGGGGGGGGGGGGGGGGGGGGGGGGGGGGGGGGGGGGGGGGGGGGGGGGCGGGGGGGGGGGGGGGGGGGG
>JAODKC010000039.1:4495948-4517414 GCA_026777985.1 Mormyrops attenuatus
CCTCGGTCTCTGTCCCACACCACTGCAGCCCTGAAAGTGGTTACACAGTAGATGCACATCAACGTCAGACAGGTTAAGAGTGAACAAATGGGATTAAACAGCTGAAAGGTACGAACCCCCACCACCCCCCCCTCCCAAAAAAAACACCCCGCTCTGGAATGGGACGTGGACAGCCTCAATACGGCCTGTCTCGTCTTTCTTCTCTGTAGTCACCCCTGAAAAAGACGAGACAAACCCCAGTCGGAACAAACCCAAAAACCAAGCCAGACAGTCTCTGTAGTGCTAATAAACGCAGATAGTGAGCCCCCTAGTGGTGAAAGTCTTAAGGGGATGAGATCAGAACAAAAGAAAATTTCCCTTGGAGACACTGCGCTGAAACAGTGATCACCGCTCATACATCGTTGCACTGATACGATGTCTGTTGATATCATTTGTGTGCGGCCACCTTAACAGAGGCATTTTGTTTTTTACTCGTTCGGTACTGGAGCATTAAAAATGACTAATTCACCTCTCTACCACCTACCTGCCCCCCATCTTGAAGCCACCTCCACGGTCACCGCCACGGAAGCCCCCCCGGCCTCTGAACCCGCCGCGGTCGCCTCCAAAGCCCCCCCGACCTCCACGGTCTGCAAAAGAAATACATTTTTCCAACAAGACCGGCTCTTCACAACACGGAAGACTGAAGATGCATGGCAGATGCGCCGCCTACCTCCGAAGCTGTCCGCCGGTTTAGGAGTGCTACATTTGTTGCACTCAAACCGTCGGGCGAAGTTCAGGTTGCCACAAGAACTGTAAAGGGGGTGGGGGGAGGGGGTGGGAGCGGATTCTCTATTAGCGTTTTACCTCCGATGGCAACTAACCGACACAGAAACACACACACACACACACGTTACCTGTTCGGACAAAGCCAGTCTCCTCCCCTCATATCAAACCCTCCAAAACCAGCACGAGCCCCTCGGAAACCTGCGATCAGAGCCATCAAGAAGGCACCATCAGTTAGCAAAGCTCCACTCTCCAAAGCAGCAGTTAAAACACAGAGACACAAACTCACCCCCACGGCCTCTGCCCCCCCCCCGGGGTGTGAATTCTGCCCTGCGGGTAGCAAAAGACACCTTGATCGGCCGCCCTTTGAACTCCTTGCCTGTAAAGAAAATTCCTAGTTTAATACTACAAACGCAGGATGTTTCCAAACGTTCCGAAGAACAACGGCCGATTGGGACGAGGGGTCAGCACTTACCGTCAAACCAGTCAATAGCAGCCTTGGCAGAGGGTGGGTCATCAAACGAGACTGTGGCTTCCCCTTTGAGCTGGCCCGTGGCTTTATCGGTGTATAGGTTAATCATGGGCTGCCCTGTCTTCTTGTTTACCTGTAGGAGAGATATGCATCAAGCACGCTAGCAGCCAGAGGAAGCTGGGAGACCGCGGACCAAGTAGCAACAGAGAGGCCGACATCTTGCCTTTATGATGCCAATCTGCTTAAAGAAGTCCCCAACTTCCTGGGTGGTGACATCTTCTCCAAGACCCTGGACGAAGATAGTGTTGTTGTCTGAGTTGTCCTCGTCTCCCCCTGGTGGACAGGGGAGATATCAATCACACCTTTAAGGCCCGGGGGAATGTGGAGGGCAAAACCAATGGAAGAGGAGGCAGGGGAGGCTTAAAGAGGAACCTACCAGAATCATTTCTTTGTCCATAATCTCTGGCCCCTGAAAAACATTAAAGGACAGAGAGAACAGCATAAAACAACTGCAGAAAGGGGCAAGCCACATGACTACAGAGTTCACTACCTTTGAGCTACACAGCTCTGACTGGGCTTGACGACAAGGTGCTCGTGAATCAGCACCCTGAGTTTCCTACGGGATCAGCCAACCCTTGTGCGATCAGCACTATTTGAGAAGAGTCTACTGAGAAACCACCAGCTTGCTTGTGGACTATGGCAAGTTCCGTTTCACACAATGTTCACTTCCTTTCTGAGGCAAAAAGCTGCGATTTTTAACATGCAATAAATACCACCGTGGAAGATTTTAATGTTTTACATGTAAAAAACGGGAGAAAAACTACGGCATGTCAAACGAGGACCCTAGGACAGTAGGAGTGGCGGCTTAGGTATGGACACAAGGACAAACTGTGGCTTTTGGACTCCTGTTCTTTGCCAAAAGACTTTTTTCCATGGAAACAGTTCTGATGCTTGTCACTTACCACCGTAATTTTGGAAGCCACCACGGTCACCACCTCTGTAGAGGAAAAATCGAAGAAATGACGCCGTCCTTTGTCACACCCAACCCAGTGCTCCCATTTCCAGCTTTGTTTTGGGGAGTTTTTTCATTTTATACCAGTTTACACCATGAGTTTCCCCCTTTGCATGGGCCAATCCTTGAGGGGTAACTGACCAATGAGATTTCAGGTGGTCAACCCAAATAATCCCACAGGCCAATGGTCGATCAGTAACACAATGCTGCATTTTTACCTGACTTTCAATTGACCAACCAGAGGTTACCTTGGTTTTCACAGCATTAAAAAGGTTTTTCTAGATAGCAGCATCACTCGACACAATGTCATGACATTTTCTTCCAATTTGAGAGATTAAACTGAGCTCCAACAGAAGAGGTCCGAGTTTAATCGCATTCACTTTGAAACCTGTGGTATAAAACGTAGACCAAGTTAAGAGAGAAAACACACAGAACTCCATGACAGACACTCGTGTATGAACTGCAGATGTCAGTTACTCTCAAGCTTAAAATTTCCCCCCAGGAAAGGTTTACCCCTTGGGCAGAAACCCAAACAGTGTGAATTCACAGAGCAGGGACATGACAGGGTAGAGAAAACACCCCCTTCCTCCTCCTCATGTGCCAGGTCAACGATCATACCTTCCTGCTTGCGGTCATCGTTATGCTGAAACATCACGAGCAGGAGACTCACAGACTTGCCCGGTCAATTAAGCATACTGTTTTCACCAAGATCACTGTTACTAGTGCCAGTTATTTCAGTACATTCTGCCCCAGAGCCACTGGAAAGAGACTAAACAGTCTACGGAGGTCAAACCCCTACCCAGCCCCCCCTTTCTAAGGCAACACCAGCAGTCAACTCGCCCTGTAGAGGGAGCATCACCGAAACATGGTGCAGCGTGAGATTAACCAGCAGAGAACAAATCCTGGGTGGTTTTACTGCTGTCAAACACTCTTGGTTACAAACAGCAAACGATGCCACCTAGTGGCAAACCTGATGAGGACTGTTTGAGCATCTGAGTCACCTTCTCTTAACAGGTATGACCACCACTCTCCCCGGCGCTCATTTTAAGGCTGAGGCTGACCACCGTAACAGAGACACACACACCCCTAGATCAGCCTTGGAGAGTCTCAGGCGATTCAGCCATCAGTCATGTCACTTAACGCCAGCGGCACTCTCACACAACAACCCGACTGCGGGATGAGCAGACTCTGATGAAGATGTGAATGAATCCCTGTCATGTGACCGGCCCAGTGGCCAGTGGCTCGGTACCCCATAAACGTACCTTTCACAAGAAGTATGTTAAAAAATTTTAATAATTCATATCACACCTCCACCAAGAAGCGGAGGGACAGTCCCGCCCCCCATTTCACAAGTTGATGCTCCAGCACACGGGCAAATCCCCAAACTCCACCCCCATCCACTTCCCATTCCAACAAGAGCAACAAACCAAGACATAGCAGAGCTCAGAGGAACCTCATCAGACGTGACACGCAAGGAGTAACCCTTCCTGCATTTCACCATTAGGACTCAATTCACATGTTGACCTGGGTCTCACAGATGAAGGTCCTTTCAGGATTTTTTTTTTTTTTTTTTTGGGGGGGGGTGCAATTACACCAAGGCATGACACTGGCACCATTTGGATGACGCACAGCAGAGGTGCCGATCACACGGACCTGCTTCAGGATGGTGTCCTGGCCAGGAGGGTGGCATGTGGGCGGCATGGAGGAAGAGCAGGAGGGGACCTCAGAGGGCCGGAACGCGCACTTACCTCATACTGGGTGGGGGGCCACCTCTTCCGTCACGATCGTATCCCCCGCGCCCTCTGCCTCGGTACCCCTCAGACCTGTCATCGCCTCCCCCATATCTTCTCAAGCCCTGACCACCATCATCATCATCATCTGCAGGAAGAAGGTAGGCTATCAGAAGCAGCCAGGATTAGTAGTGTTTTCAAACCCTGTCCTTGACCTCTAGACAGAAGAATAAATAGTAATAATAATAATAATTATAATAATGGCACTATCGATCCCTGTAGTTAAATGGCCTTTTTGCCTGCCCCATCTTGGTCTCCATGACACACAGACACATGTAGCTGAGAGTAAGTTGCCAGTGAAGGGCAACCACTTGCAGCGATGCCCACGGAGCAAGGTGTTATGGGCCTTGTTGGACGCCCCAAAGACGCGTGACTATTCCAGCAGGCTCTAATCTTCCAATCGCAGGCTTAACCCACTGAGCTACACGTTTGCCCCCTTGTAAAATGTAAAAAAAACAAAACAATAAAAGTGTGAAGGGCAAGGCACTGTACAATTGTTGCGTCGTCCAAAATCCCCCTGTTGCTGGCCAGCAAAGGGCTGCTGGTTGTAGGACCCCTGCTGGCTGAAGCCTTGAGGCCGCTGCTGGGGCTGCCCGTAGGACGCCTGCTGGGGCTGCCCGTAGGACGCCTGCTGGGGCTGCCCGTAGGACGCCTGCTGGGGCTGCTGCGGAGGCGGCTGTCCATAGCCCTGCGGTTGTGGCTGCTGCTGTCCGTATGACGAGGATCTCTCTCTGTACCTTTCGAGACGCAAGAGGACACGTGTCGGCCAATAACGTTCGCTCAAAAATGACCAATGGGGTGGTCACTTAACGCAACGCCATGGAAACAGCTGCCCAATAGGTCAGGCAGTCTAGTGTAACTATTGACCAGTAATCACTTTTTAGGGAGTCACACAGTAGGTGGCGCAAGTGAGGGGAACATCTTACCCTCCTGATGTGTCTGAGCCTTGTTGGCCATAGCTGTCATAGCCGGTCTGAGACTGCTGCCCATAAGATCCAGAATAGGCCTGGGTGTTTTGTCCGTAGTTTTCTGTTTGGGAACAGATGTTAAACAAGACAAGTTCTCAACCTTTCCGTCGACAAGGCTCGACTACATGGGGGGTTGACTCGCTAGCGTCCACATTAAATACCAACATGGATGCTTCTGGTGAGCGTTGGGGTAGTTTGCAAACCCTACAGACTATTTACAAGGTAATAAAACTGTTACATACATGTGAATGCGTGCGTATGCAGACCTGCTTCGAATTGAAAATTTCATGCTAGCCAGCTGACCAAAGTTGGCAGCCTGTGAGCCGGTTCTCTGAATTAGTAAGATATAGAGAAACTGACACAAACCTCACTGCTGTGGTACGTGTGCAGGAAATATCAGAATAATAATATTAATTAAAATATAAAAGGGCTGGGCACCGAACTCAGGTACTTTTTTGGTACCGACCGACATGCTTCAATCCAAACAATTTTTTTGTTTGTTGCACGGTGTAATGCTTAAAATCAAAAGTGTGGTTCCACAGGGTTCCAGGCTGCGACCATTTAGTTGCATTTTGCAACCATTTTTGAAGACAGTGCAACTTAACCAGGGCGACTTGCAAAGATGCCCACCATATAGTGGCTGACCACATTGTCGTACATCATGTGAAACACATGGAGAGTTAGAATTGGTGCACGTGTATGCATGTGTGTGTGAGCGAGATCATCAGAACTCGGCCCGATTCAGTTCCTCAGAGGCACAACTGATGCAGTGCAGTGATAAGCACAAGCACTGGCACCAACATAGAAGTTACGTAGAAGTACAGAAAAAGACAGTAGACAGTATTATTTTTGTACCTCAATAAGATTGAATACCAGGATACCATTGTCTTTTATTCAGTGGAAAAAAAGATTGAGCTGCTGACCAGATTTAAGAATTATAAATATGTCCCAGGTCATACAAATAAAATCAGGGCTCTCAAGTCTCACGCACTGACCGTGAGACACACGCATTTCCACACGCTCACCAAAGTAAGGGATAACGCACAGCAAAGTGTCCTGTTACATAGAATTAATTGACAAGGTGCAGGCATAAGGAGTGGAGTTTTCCACCAAGTTCATAGCTGTCCTGGTCGAGTTAGACTTAATAGCCACCTACCAGCCAATTAGAAAATGGCATTTGCTGCATGTGATCCCGCTGCAAACATGTTATTACATGAATGCGCACACATACAGAGTGCAGACAAGGTGTAAGTTGCAGAGCAGGATCCAATGAATGGAGTAGGCAGGGCTCTGTCACGCATCGACGGTGAGACTCACGCTCCGCCCCTAATAGATGTAATCTCACGCCAAACATTTGATAAAACTTGAGAGCCCCAGAAAAATATAAATAAAAGGCGGTGTCCCATCATCATTGCGATCTATCCCCCCCAATAACTAACAAGACAATTTGTTCAAATAAAGGTTTAGTGTTGTAATGTTTGATGAATTCTGGTTGTCGTTGAAATAGATGTACAAACATATTGGTATCGAAAAAAATGTTGTTAAGGAATCGGTATTGAAATCAAGGTATTGTTCTGGTACAGGGATTGAAAAATGCTGAAGGATGCCCAGCCCTAACTGCTGGCCACATGTGTAAAGTATGCGGCTTTACCAGAGAACTATGAATGTCTCCGTGTCTGCACGCGCAGAGTGGATACGCGAGTGTTGCGCTTGTGCAGAGAAGTGCGAACCAGCCTTAACAGTCTCGCTCTGCCTATGTAAGGCCTCAGCATTACGACTGAGCCAGTTAAGCACCTTAGGAGTAGGATCGGTGTGGGTTGCAGTACCTCACAATACACAAAACCTTCTCAATTCTATGATGCTATAAAGGTCAGACTCTACAAAAACGGGTAAAGGACTGCCGTTTTGGGGGCGTGTCATGTGATTAGACAGACTTCCACTATTGCTCAAAAGATTGCATCTCAAGGATGTGACCAAACGAGGTACCACGTCAAATAAGCGATCACTTACCAGACGGTGCGTAGCTGGCATATATCTGACCACCATGCGATGATCCATCACTCCCCTGACCGTAGCCCTACGCAGCAAAGACACAGTACAAGATTTTTATTCGGCCAACCCCCGACTCCGGCCTGATCGGTTACGGTCCGATACTAAGATCCAAAGCACCTACCTGCGCACTCTGCTGGTAACCCTGGGGAGGAGGCGCGCCGTAAGATGAATAACTTCAAGAAGAAAACATTAAAATGTTTAGATTACAGCCACATTTAAGACTTTGGGATTTCTGTAGTTAGCACCGTATCGCCGATACCGACTTTAAGCGCCAGGCTGCCCCCCACAACGCCCGCTCGTCATTGTGTCGTGACAGGACTACATCGTCTGGCTTAAGTATATGTGAAGCATCTCGGTAGTAACATACACATCAACTCAGTCTGTGACCCTACCTTTGCTGGGGAGCGCCAGGCTGACCGTAACCAGATTCTGCGGAAAGAGGAAACCGGTTAGGGAGGCACGCCGGGTTTAGTTTCTCACACGGTTCTGCCACTTTAAGGGGGCCTGGGCATGAATATGTGCCCGCGATAGATGACAAATGCCATCAAGGAAGCGTGAACGCCAGTGAAAGTCCACATCTCGATTACCCCAAAACAAAGAATGCGGCGCCCAAAACGCGCCACATTCGCCGGCGTGGTCTGAGGCCTAGCACGCCGTCAAACATGGCGGACAAATAAGGCCCAGCACCAAACAACATATTCTTTATGCAGGATTATCACTATCGGCAGCTAGAGATATGCGTCTGTTAGTGCCAGGCTGACCATGCGATGGACATGGGGGCAGTGAAGGCTGTAGACTGGCGCCGCGCACCGGCCCATAAAACGCCGGGTAACGCCACCATCCGCCGCAAGGGCGCTTAAATTCAAATCCGTACGCGTCTCACGAAAACTTCAATGTACGAGTAAAGACCGATATGATACTGGTGAGTCGCAAAAGCTTACCAGAAGCCATTTTCCAGCTCGTAATAAAACCACTGCTCCACCTTTTAAGCTATTTCACGTTAAAAATTCGACACCATCAAGGCGCCCACTGCGGATCTTATGAACTCCGACCTTCCGGTTGAAACGACCAACTTCCGGCTATGACGCGTTTCCTTACCGCTGCCATTGTGCGGTACGTCGTGTTTTGGGCAGCCTCGAAGAATGCGTAACCGCAGCGTATGCAACGGCGTAATACGCATTTATTCTCGGCACAGTTTTGGTGTGGCGATTTGGTGAAACTCCATTGTTAGTCTTCTAGGTTTTGTTGTACTAGAGTCCCCCTATTTCTTATGTGGTACATCCCGGCTACTTCCGGTTATGGTCACGTGGCAACAGCCATCGGCGGCATGTCGTCTTCGCACCAGTCAGAAGCATGTTGAATAATGTCGAGTCGCGTTTACGTTCCCGGTGCATAGTAATTAATACACACTAATCGGGAGACGCCTGAAAGTGGACGTAGGACGTTAGCGTGTGTATCGTTTAGTGTAACAAGTGCAGAAGAATGTGCAGCGCTGCCAGCCGTAGCCTAACCCACTGTCCATATCTAACTTGTATTACAGTATGCATCTAGTTATTGAAAAGATCAGGGGGTCAAACTTACCTGAGGCTTGACTGTTTTTTTGTTTGAAGGAAGAATGGCACCGGGGCTAAAATTCAATTATAAAAAAATGATGCATACAGTAATGTATATGTGAAGGATGCTAAAATAAGCAGATGATAGATACAGTACATGTACTGTACCATTTCATTACATAAAAAAAACTTACTGTACTATGTAAAAATTACAATAAAATATAAAAAATATATACAATAACATTTCTCCACAGCTTCAGGCACAGTCTTCTTTCTCGGCTCCCATCGTTTGCTACCATGTGCATGTTTTGATTTCGCAGTGCAATCTGTGCCTTATTGTCAGGAAATTTAATAAGTGCATCATGCCTCCCAAAAGAAACCTGTTGAGGAATCCAGGAAGAGACACTCTAGCATCGACTTGGAAATGAAGCTGAACATGATAAAGGAGCACGAAAGTAGAAAATATGTTAACGCCATGGCACATAATTTTGCCTTTTCACACTCCACCACAACCACCATCCTGAAAGATAAAGAGAAAATTAAAGAAGTTGTTAAAGGATGTGCTTCCATGAAGGCGACAATATTGACTACAGAGGAAAGAACAGATACCTGACATAGAAAAGCTCCTTGCAACATGGATAGAAGACCAGGCCCAAAAGCAAATCCCTCAAGTACTGTGATAACAGCAAAGGCATTGTCACTCTCCAAAATGTTAAAACAAAAAGCAGGCTCTGATTACCATGTGCAGTTTAAGGTAACTCTGGCTTGTTCAAGCAGTTTAAGCAGAGGGAGCATCTCAAGGCGAGTGGTGAGGCTGCAAGGGCTGGTGCCAAGACAGCTGCTGAGGTTGTTGGAAAAAAAAATCAAAATTATTGGAGAAGGATGATATTTGCCATGGATAAAATGTGTATGTACACAAAGAGACTGCCGCAATGAACGCTGATCCATCAAGAATTCTGCGCCTGGCTTTAAGCTGCACAAGGAGTGTGCAACTGTAGTTAGCAGTTATTAATATGACTGTCAGCCATTTGATTGCAAAAACCTGAATGGTATCAATGTTTAAACAGTATGAACAGATTCAGTCATAGAAATATAGATGGGTTTAATCTCACGTTTTATTATCTTAAAAACACTTGCCTAATTTTAAACAAAGGAAACATTGCATATAAAACGGGATCACACTGAGTATATGTAACATGAACAGTACCAGTTTCTCAAATATACACACATACCTCGATCCCAGCCCCATGAAACATTCTATAACGTTTGGCTTAGAAGATATGAAAGTCATTTTTTTTTTTTTTAAATCATCTCCGATATTGCAGCCCACAGAGAATACAAGGGAAGGCACTAGTGTAACATAAAAATTATACTATATGATCCAGTCCAACGATTAAAAAAAAAATCTCATTTAGAGCATCATATTATTATTTTTGCCGTGGTTACGGTTTACGCCGTTAGCATAACAGCACCAAGTGACATTCAGTGAGCTTCCTCGAGGACGGAGCATCATCAGGTTGAAAGCATGTGGACCAACAGACTCAGCCATGAATAAAAAGCATATACAATGTGGCCTGGCATCAGTGCCAACAACGGACTGGGGCGTTTACGTCAGCGCCGCCTTCAGGCATAAACAATAAACCCAAAGCAGACTCCAGAATGGATTTCTACAAAATACCTCTTGACTGCTATGATTCTGTACCAACTTATTGGTTCTGATAGTTCTGTAGTAGTCAACCTGTAAATGCAGCCGTGACCTTGGTTAAGTTTAAGGTTCAAGGTTTAAAATTTTTTTAAAAGTATACTAATCGCCACAAGTATGAAACAACATACTCTAACAACGGTTTTAACCTTTAATGGGATCCTCATGGCGAATGTCTTGATATTCCAGTAAAATCGGTTATCAATAATAATAAATTAATAATAATAAAATATTTAAAGAATAGTTAAGTGGTTTTAAGAAGTTGGGCTCATGACCAAGATATTCACGCCTTCAAATCCTATTAAGGAAACTGCTGTTGGACCCTAGGAAAAAGCTAAATCCTTCAGTCAGAAATATACACATACAGTGGTTTTAAAATATTGGCATGGTGGCTGTGTCTACTGCTTTGAATGCGTCTGTTGACTGTGTTGAGGAAGAGAAAAAAAAAAAACATCTATCTTATTTCTACTTTGTGGTCACGTAGAATTACACTCAGGCAACCTAACGCGAGTGATTTTTAACCAAAACTGCCATTTTCATGTTAAACCCCACACACGACTGTGGTTCTCACGGCTTGTTAATGAAACATCAAACGGCACATGGATGGCCAATTCACACGTAGGCAGCGCCTAAACTTTGCACAGTATATGTACAGTAAGCATCTGCTGTGTAGGGATAGTATATAGCACTCTGACAGTGTCTTCAGATACATACAGTTTAACAGAAGCACTTCCCAGACATGCAGACACTCAGCGTTCCGTCCATGAGTAATGCTTATCACATTTAATGTCATCCTTTCATTTTGTTTTCAGTTACTGGCTGCATAATGTCCACAATCAGCTGCCCAAAATGCACACATTAAATCTCATTTTCCACATCAGAGACACCAATGACATCACGTGACATTTTGCTTAAATCATTTGCACCCACACCACTGTCCCCCCCCCATGGCTGCATCGCTGATCGGCCACAAAGACATTTGGTTTGCTTGGTTAGCGGTCTACTGCTGGACTGGCTGCAAGAAGATAATCAGAAGAGTTAAAGACCCTGCAAATGTGCAGGGTGGCAGGCAGGAGGGCAACAATTTGGACATGTGAGCAGGGAGGTTTCTCGCTTTTGAAAGGGAATGATGTGCGGGGAGGGGGGCGCGCGAGCTGGGCAGTTTGTCAGACGTCCGAGGTCTTCAGCTCCAGACGTCCTGTGAGTAACGGCCTTTCGTCATCAGCTTCTTGATGTAGTCCACAGCCTGGCTGTGGCTCATGGCCCCGAGCTCGGCGGCAATGTCGTAGAAGGCATTCTGCACGTCACGCGCCATGTTGCGGGCATCCCTGGGGGGGGGGGGGCGGGGCAGCAAGAGCGGCGCTTAAGGATATGGTCTCGCAAACCCGAGGTGTGCAGCTCAGCAGGATAGAATGTTATGCTTGTATTTGCGTGGTTGTGGGTTCAAGGCACATGGTCAGCAGGACTGTCACTCTGGATAAAAGCATTGGCGAAATAACTAAAAATGTAAACCTGCAGCTCACTGGAGGATCTTGCTGTTGGACCACTGAGCCATGTACTTAACATGAGCTGCTCTGGTATGGAATGTCCATATAGGTACAGCTGTTGGTATCTAAACCAAGACATGGAGCTTCACAGTGACAGAACGCCGTGAGGCCTTAGAGGACCGCCACTCACCCACAGATATAGATGTGGGCGTTATCTGTGTGGATCAGCTTCCATAGATGCTCCTTGTTCTTCTTCATGAGATGTTGCACATACACCTAAAGTTTCAACACAGACAGGACAGGGGGGAAAAAAAAAAGGTCTGGTGGGTCCCAAAGCCGACATGCCCTGAAAAAAACAGGAAAAAACATGCAGACAGACTCCAGAGCCCCCCCACCTTCTCTCCCTGGTCTCGGGAAAACGCCACGTTGAGCTGCGTGACCACTCCTGTCCTCTCAAACTCCTCCAGTTCTTCTCGGTACAGGTAGTCCTCAGCCTTGTGACGACAGCCATAGTACAGCACGGTATCGCCTACTTCCTTACCTGCGAGACAGGATGTCATTTGAAAGCTTTTAGAAGGGATGACAGAGACCCCAGGTACACTGCAACAACACTGGTATTCTGGACGTTAGATGGCGGAGAAGGTGCACCTTGAGACTTCAGCCAGCCTCGCTCCTGGATGAATCCCATGAAGGGAGCGATACCGGTCCCTGGGCCGATCATGATCACCGGGCTGCTGGGCTTGAAGGGCAGTCGGAACTGGGACTTCCTGACAAACATAGGCACCGTGGGCTTGTGCCCATTGTCCGTCACCACCTTGTTTTTCAGCCAATTTGTGGCTACACCCTTGTTGGTCCGGCCTGTCAAGGTCTTGTACTCCACCACCACTGCGCAGATATGGATGCTGTTGGCGTGAACCTGCGAAGTTCAAGCAGAGCCATCATTTGTGTCATTCGGGGGAGGGGGTCCACGTGGCTCCAGCGGCCATCCCCTCCCCCTCTACGTGAGACGGGGGGGCTCACCTTGGAGGAGGAGGCGATGGAGTAGTAGCGAGCCTGCAGGCGGGGCATCAGCTCACAGAGGTGGTCAATGGGCGGCTGCAGGGATGGGAGGTCCTGAAGAATGGCCAGGATATTCCTGCGAGAATCCAGCACCCAGCTCTGATACAGAGCCTGAGAAACAGAAGCTCATTAAGCAGGAGAAGGCCGGGAGAAAGGCCGCCTCGTCAGACCTGACGGCACTCCAGAGGACATGGACAAACACAGATCTAAGTCAAAGGTTTTTACTGCCCAAGAGTTCAAATCGCCAATGTGTGCCCCAGTTAATTATCTACAGGCAAACTTTAGTGCTGCAGCTCGACTGTGACCTTTAACTGTCCTCTTATCTATACTAGACCTCAATAAATGGGCTAAAAAGCACATCGCACGCACATCGTGTCAAATGGCAAGGCGGCGAGCAGGCAGGTACCTTCCCCTCGGCCGAGGAAGATGCCATCTTGCGCATGTTCTCCTGTTCCTGGGGGTTAGAGGCATACTGTGCCAGCTCGTACAGGACGTTGGTGCGAGGTGGGTTGCTTATGTCCAGGTAGTGCATCAGGGCCGTGCGGTAAGTGGTGGGACATGGAAAAGGGTGCTTCTTATTGGAGTCCTCTGCAGGGACAAACGGCCAGTTACACAACTGTCAGCTGACCAAGTTATTTAAATAAGGCACCCAGCAAGGGCATTATGGGGCCAGGAAGCTCACACTGGTATCAGGAATGTTACAGAAATTCAGGACACTCGGATCGAACGGCTCAGATTCAGATAAACAATCTACACCCACGTCCGCTGGCCCTGACTGCTATCAAACACACTAGTTAATTACAGCTTACTGTTTTAATAACCAGCAAATGCCAACAGCCAGGCGGCCATGGGCAAAGACGGGATCAAAAGCATTATAAATCTCATACCGTCAAGGTTGTTGAGGGAAAAGACAGTGTCAAGGTCCACACCAAGGATCTCTCCGATCTGGTTCACGAGAGCTACCTCGTTGATGGGGAAGACCGCGACGTGGTCTCCGGATTCATACCTGAGACAAGGAGAATGACGGTGCTCAGTCCTGAGCTCTAGCCTCAAGGTCAAGGTCACACCAGAGTACTGCAAGCGATTCTGGGGTGTGGTGTTACCGAATCTTGGACCCTGTGATGTCCAGCTCCAAGTGCATCAGGTGTCGGTCCCCTCCCTTGTTCAGCTTGCGGTTGACGGTCACGGATGACAGGAAAGGGTTTTTGGAATCAAAGGGCCTGAAAATTACAGGGACAACAACAAAAAAAAAAAAAAAAAAAAAAGAGGGATTTCATGCTGACCCCCCCTTAAATGAGTTGCAACACACGTTGCATGATTTACACCGTTATTGGCAATTGATGGATCATTGTAGATCCCTCAGAGATGCTAAAAGCTGGAAAACTAAAACACTGTGGCCTTGAGGACACTGGCCGCCAGCCGAACTCACGGTTTCTGAGTCTCAAAGCTCTTGAGACGGCCAAGCTCGCCGGTGTAGGTCTTGTTCATGTTGTAGTCCGTGTGCACCACCAGCTCATACTGACGGATGCTGTAAGGGCAAAGCAGAGAATCAGCCTTGCGCCCGATGGGCGGGGTTTGTAAAGAAGTGCGGCACACCCAGCCTGCTCTGCTTCACATCATGCAGGAGCTGATGTCAGCCAACCATTGCAAGATATGCAAATTAGCAACACAAAGCTAGGGGCCAATGAATTCCGAGCTCCTCCAGCCCATTGTGGGGGGGACAAAGACTTGGCTCCGGACCTGGATTCTTCTCCTGTTGCCTCCACTCCGAAATGCTCACACACGGCAGGCCAAAACTGCTCCCTCCAAGAGACAAAGTCCTCTTCCAGGCTGAGGGGAAAGCCCGTGAAAGCTGTTAGCCAAAGTGGAGACCTTCACGCAAACAAGCCCCCAAAAGTGTGGGGGGTGGGGTGGTTGGGGGGTCTGAGACCACTGCTGACCCCAACGGTTCAGACCAACCTCTCATGCTGGTACAACAAATAAAACACTGGCAAACGTCTTTGGGTCCAACTTGACAGATCCATCACTCACTTGGCGTCGTCGTCTCCCAGCCCCAGGTCGAAGATCCTGCTAGCGCCCAGTTCTTCCAGTCGCTTATCCACGTACTTCCCCATTGCATTGTAATGTTCGTATGTTTTGTTCCCAAGGGCAAAAACCTAGATGATGAGCCAAAAACACAGGGAAGCACAGCGATGAGACTGAGACGTTCGGGTGCCTAGCGGTGTGAACCGCGAATAGGTCAAATACAGTATAGGAATCGACTCGGGCCAAAAACCAGCACATTCTGGCTAGAACTGAGAAAACCACACTGAAACTCACAGAAACTCGTGTGAAAACTTCGTGAGACTGCCCCAAGCCACCATTACCACCCAGGAAGGTCCCAGTGGTAGGCAGACTCGTTGACTGGCTCTTGGAAAGGACTGATTGGTTGACAGAGCTGTGAGGACCTCGACCAGTGAAAAGGCCTCCGGACCACAAAGGCTCACTGCAGAGCCCTTGCACAGACGCCTTTATGCTGGGGGTAAAGGCTGTCCCATTCCCGTCCCCGGCCAAAGGCCGCTGGTTAGCATGACACCCTGCAGCCAGATCCCCAAAGAAACATTGGGAAAAAACCCCAAATAATGATTCTTGGATGTATCCAATTTGCAGCCCCCCCCTGCCCAACGGAGCCTTATTAGTGCTGTCAAGTGGAAATCCCAGCAAAGCCACAAATGCCGCGGGGGCGGGGAGAGTTGGGTAAAGCACAGCTTGAATCTGGCAGAGATCCGAACCGCAAGCCAAGGCCCCCACCCAACAGGGGGGCATGCTCCGAGTACGGGACCTCCTGCATATTTCTGCTCCCCGCAGCCTGGAGGCGGAGGCCTTAAAGCCCATAGTCATCTTTAAGGGAGAGGCTGCTATTGTTCAATCTTCTGAAGCAGAACTAAACAAAACGTGTAATGTCACTATAAGCAGCCGGAGACGTAGCCAAGGGGGTGAGTATCGAAATAAGCATCAACACTTTAAACATTGCAGGTGAGCGGCTGGTGGCCCACATTCCGCGACTGGGCTGGGTCACAGAGGGACTCACAGTGTATTTGACACCGGATAGGTTGACTTCCCCCTGCTGCAGCCAGTCGTAGAAGTCCTGGGCGTTGTCGGTGGGGTCCCCCTCCCCGTACGTGGCCATGCAGAAGACGGCCAGTGAGTTGTCGATCTCGGTGAGGCGGGACAACTCGGACTGAGGGCGGAAGGTGATATGATGCGTTTTACTACTGCGTGACCTCAGACAGCCACACGCTTCACGGAGACGATAGTCCAAAGAGGGGGCGTGTCCTCACCATGTCATACTCCTCGGGATCAGCTGCCATCCCCCTCATCCCGTAGCGCTGCGCATCTTTGGACAGTCGGTTGGCAAACTCCTCCCCAGTGCCCGTTTGGGAACCGTAAAACACCACGACGTTTCTCCCCTGGAAAAAAGGCAGGGTGGGGAGAGGCTCCACTAAAAACCGAATGTGGTTTACCCATCTCACACATACAAAGGGTCCGTGAGCTTCCCTCAACCCTCCCAAAGTAACACGTTCCACCTAGCAGCCACTGTGTGCATTTGTATGGAATGTTGGGAAATGATCCATCCCTCCAAAACACAGATTTCTGGCAAAATACACACTGGCGCCGGAAGTTAGAGAGCTGGTCAAAGCCCCTCTTACCTATGTTCATGTTATATGAATGAAACTGGCGCTGAATGAAACTACACTTACCGTCTTTTTCATCTTCTCAATGAAGCTGGTCTCTCTCGTGGGGGCAGCCCTGTAAGGAAGGCAGCACAGTCAGCATCCCTATCAGAGGGAAACAGACACAAGGACTGGAAGGTCTGTGACCCTGCAGCAAGGAACCCCCACCCCCACCCCGATAATCACTCTTTCTGGGGTGGGGGGGTTGGTGGTGGATGTTAAGAGAAAAACAGGAAGAACATAAAATGAACTACAGAGTTTGGGAGGTCTTGCACCATTCTGGGCTGCTGACCGTTTTTCACCCTCGTGGACGGTGGAGCTCCGCACCATCCTGCCCATGTCCACCTCGGCCACCACATTCCTCAGGCAACGAGTCAGAGCGCTAATAATCCACAGACTGATCGAAAATGTTGCCGCATAAAAGCTGGCGTGGCCAAAAACAGGACCGAGGGGAACTGAAACGCCTCTCACACTGGACGGTAAACAGGTCCACTGGCACAAGAGCAAGCAGGAAGCCGGCAAGCTCCCAGCTTCTCCAGAACCTTCTAGCATCAGAACAATAATGGGACAGACACAGTCCCCCACCCCCAACTCTCTGGGAATTGGGGCACCGATTGGGCGTGCTCTGTGAAAACATCATTCATCAATCTCTCAATGGCAAAACATGCAGTATGACGGAGACACCCCCCCAGCCCACCATTGCGCAACAATTTGCCATGAACCTGCGGCAAGACAAGGAGACTGAACTTTGCCTGGCATTTTACAGCGGCGGCGGCACCCCCTGGGTACGAACACCATGGCTGACAGGCAGAAGCCCCGCGGACCCCGTACGGGGGGGCATCTCATGGCCAAAGGAACCGAATTTGCTTACATGAACCATTCAGAAAACACGGTGCCCACCTCCCAGACTGGCTGAGCGGAGTTAATTGTACACGACCCCCCCCCAACCAAGAACTTCATACAGGAAACTAGGACCAATAACCTATCAGCCGCAATTTATAGTAATAATAAAACAAACCAGACAAATTTAGAGCCTATCTGGTGTGTTTTCCAATTAACAAAAGCACTGAACAGCGACATGTCGCTTCGAGGAGCTCCGTAGTGCTGCCCCCCCCCCAGACGCGCCCAGACCGCCACTGACCTCTCTGCCAGCCCCCGTCCTTCTTCCGACATGCTGCACCAGCATCCCATGTCCGTCCTCAGTGTCCCGCACACCAGGTCGCACGTCTAATCCGCAGTGAGGAAGCCAGACGTTGAAAACCCACAAGTGCCAGCCACCCCCCACCAAAGGCAGCACCAGAACTGAACCCAGGACCTTCCTCCGGACTGAGCCCCCCGCGCGGTCCCAGACTCACCCCCCCCCCCCCCCCCCCCGGGGGCCGGCCGAACAAATTAGTCTCATGGTTAAACATCGCACCACTGCACCAAAACTACTTCATAAAAAATATAATAAAAAAAAATAAATCAGTGTCAAATTAATCAAAATAGCTAAAACGCCTGAACCTAACTAGAGCCAGAAACTCACCATCCGCAAAATCTCCATCATCAAAAGGAAAACAAGACAAACACTTCTAATCAACACCTAAATAGCAGCTATACTGCCAGGATTTCACCTGCAACCCTTATAAATTAACACAACACATAGACATTATAACCACGCATCAAAAACTAATTTACTTCTAAAAGCGATAAATCATTTGTAACAAAAGGAGATCCAGTGTCCATGATTAAATATTGATCAGACAAGAAACAGAATAATCAGAGATCCCTTATCCAGGCAGACATGAAGCAAAGGTAGGATTTCACAGCAGTGGCAGGTTCCGGAAACGCCCCATTGCTCTGCGTGACATTTCCATCACCCCTCCTCCTGCAGCTAAGAAAACGTCACACGTCGTATTTTCGTCAGCATGATTTAGCAGAGTATTTCATCCCAACTGAAAGCCCTTTATCCACAATTAATACTATTGACGTACCAGTGTGGAAATTTTAGCCGACACTGATAACAGATATAGTTTTGTCTGATATTGCCGATAATCAATGCGATAATAGGCTAACCTCTGAGGGCCACGTATCGGTAGCGAAACCGATGCTGGTGACGTTACTTCTTAAGAACCCATAACGCAGTCAGTGAGATGTCAGCGAAGCAGCACCGACTCTGGAGCGAGGTTCTAAGCGCTAAATGAGCCGACGAAATCCCTCGTCCACAACTACGGAAAATGGCTAATTGTCCAATGCGATTTATTGATCCCAAGGGGAAATTCATCTTCATTATTTTACTAATAGCATCCTTAGCTCTGGTGCTGCGAACTAAAGTCTAAATATTGGCTGGAAATAATTGACCCAGACTGATATGTCGAACTAATGCCCATGTCTTGATTTATAAGAAATATTGGCCGATAACGATATGTTAGCCGATATATCGTGCATCTTCTGCAAGGTGATCTCACCTGCACCCCCTCTGCCGGCTTGGAGTAGGACCTCACTGCAAACTGGCAGTCCTCCGGCTGGATGGGGAGTACCAGCGGGGCTGTCAGTACCGCCCCTGGCCTGGTAGCCCTGCTCTGGTTGCCCGCCTCCAGTCCCCCCCTGCCATCCTTCACCGACTCGCTGAGGTTGATGATGGAGTCCCTGATGTTGGAGATGATCTCATTGTTCTCTGCCAGCAGCCTCTCCAGATGATCAATCTTCTCCTGCAGGATGGAGAGCTGGCCCTGAACGAGGGAAGGCGGAAAGGACAAGCGTTACTGGGAATTACATACCGTAAGGATGCCACAAAGAGCGGTGACAGACAGTGGCATCTTACAGCCGCGTATACTGCCATTTAAAGCACACGTCTCCAGCCACAAATAGGGTGGGGGGGGGGGCTTTTTTTTAGTGGGGCCCCAGTAACAAACCCACCCCACCCCTGCTAACGATACATATGAAAATCATCACCAGTAATAACTTGACTTTCCATTTTCTCATGATTCGTGTGGGAGAAAGTTTCTCTAGAACTAAACACGATGCTGTGAACACAGCACAGCGAATGCCTCAGGACTTTGCCTGGACACCTCAAACATTCACTTTTGCTTCCTGAAGCTTCTTTATGGTGCCTTTGGGTGAGTCTCCTGCTGTGGAGGTGAATCAATGCCCCAGATTTACTTCTTGAGCAGGCTAGGGGTAGAAAGCCTCCCCCCTCTTTGACTGTACTTCACTTCAACTCCCTTCGATCCCCCCGCAGAGACCCTGCTGAAAAGAAGCCCCCCCCTCAACCCCCGGCATGATTAACAGAGGCTCGTTCCTACATGCATGCCGATTGCAACACTAAGCATTTAGATGAAACAGCTCTTAGCTGTTAAGGTGGATTATTTAAAGCTTCCCCAAAACTCCAAGCTAGCACTGGGAGGATACTATTCCTTTAGTAATGGCTTCCTTACTACCAACATTGACAACAGATACTTTACTATAGTACTTTGAATATTTGCGACCGTTTCAGCACCAGCTGACTCACTGCCCTGCTGCTCAGTAAGAAGGAACAGTGCGATCCAGGCATCGCTCAATGGAGCCTCATTCAGCTCTGGCTTTAATGCTTCTGTTCACTCAGGGATATCGCCCATGCAACAGCTTTGCTTCTCAGCTACTTGAGAAGGTTCATCATACAGAAGCACCGCTGTATTTATCCATCCTCTGCTAAAAAGTTGCAGTTTATTCTCTCTTCCATTTTTGAGGCGGTGCGTGACTCAGCAGGTTAGGACTCTGGCTGTAAATGGAAGGTCGCTAGTTCAAATCCCAGGGTTGGCAGAGTGATGTCGCAGCAGAGTCCCTGCTGTTTAACGGGACTAATCTCCGTCTGCCCCAAAAGAGCAGATATATAACGAGAGTAACTGCATGTTCATAACTGCACAGTCACCTTTTTTGTGCAAAGCTTTAGTCAAGATTTTAAAACAAACAATAAAGGAGACTGATTTTTTAAATTAGGGAAATGTGAGCATTCGACCACACTTGTGTCAGCCACCATAATGCTAATGCTATATCCTTATACAAAATAAGTTATACTACATTTACAAAATAATCCATTATATACATATAAAAAGGTTAAAAATCACACATTAAGACCACTACCCTGGCAATAGAAAATGAGAAAGAGAAAGGATTAGGAGAAAATTATGCTTAAAACGCACTCAAAAGCAGCGTTGCAAAGCTTGACCACGGTTCATTCTATTGTGGCAGAGAAATGACAGAAAGGGGCAAATAGACAAGCATTACTGCCAAACAGGATACATCTGCTGTTTTGATACCACTTAATAAGCCCTGCAAAGAAGCCAACAGCTCTGCATCCAGTGCATTTTAGCAAAGAAAACAGAGATAAATGTCACAATATTCACTTAATGACATCTAACCCTAACCAAAGCGCTTTTCTGAACAGGCTTCCAAGAAGTGATACACTGGAAAATTTCAGCATGTCAAAAAAAAAAAAAACTAATTCCAGTGAGTTTTCTTGACTTTATTTGCAGTTCTGTCACTAGGTCACTCAGTCACAATGTTACACACGGTGTTTTATCAGAGGACAGCAAGCCCCCCTAGCATAATTTGATAATGTCAGCACACAGAACTAATCCTAACATAAACACACAGCATCCACGGCTAACAAGAGCATGTTTGCTTAAATGATAATGCAGCTGGAGTCATAGCCAAACGCTCGAGCCGAGAGGTCGGGTTTAAAAAGGGCATGTAGTTAGACCACATCAGGCTAATTCCCACACTGCTAATGACTAGCTAGCGCAGGTTCTGCTTATACGACCGTTTTGTTTAGAGAACCAAGCTAGGCAAGTATCTCTGTGAGCACCGGGGGGAAGGGCGCAATTCTGGATTCAACACTGAGGGGCTGCAGTCTCTACCGATTTTGTGATTATTGGG
>JAODKC010000039.1:4549519-4585927 GCA_026777985.1 Mormyrops attenuatus
CCCCCCCCCCCCCCCCCCCCCCCCCCCCCCCCCCCCCCCCCCCCCCCCCCCCCCCCCCCCCCCCCCCCCAAAACGAAAAGGATTAGCAAGTTTTGAGTGGCTAATATTTCCTTCTAGTTTAAGAAGAGCTACAGCATGCGCTGGCTGAGATTTTAGGGTCTGGTCCGGGCAAGCCAAACTCCCCGACTCTTATTTTTAGATCTGTTTGTGCGGTGTTTACGTGTGATGGAATTACTGCTGGGGGGGGGCTCATCTACGTGCAGGGACGCACTCTTGGGGAGTCTGCCTTGAAAGACATCCATTATCAGAACAGAAAATGAATCACGATCCATCATGCACAGCCGGGGGAGAGCAGTAACACACAGTATAAATGGATTACTTGCACATTATTATAATTGTGAGACTTGTTACACCTCAAGGCTGGGTATCCCTTTAGTGTTTTAAACATTTTCCATGACTGGGCGCCTCAGCCATCAGCCCCTGCACACCTTACATTTGCACATTTGCGGCCTTTGTCCAGGGGGGTGGTAATGGCCCTCCCCTGCAGTGTGAATCACCTACCTCGGTTCTGCCTGGATCGGCAAGGTCCAAGTCTCGCATTTTTAAGGCACCAGCTCTGTTACAAGTGGAGCTCAACTGTCTACCTCCCCTGCTGGAGGACCTTCAAGTTGCGGCAGACTTACCTGCATCAGCAGCAAACTTGTTGAAAACATTGTTTTTGTACCACCAGCGTAAAACGGGCGGCTTTCGCGCGCTGCTGATGGTTATTAATGCAGTCTGGTGGGGGCAGGGTGGGGGCTGTGTGCAGCGCGGTAGGACGCACCTTCTCATTCGGACAACCTAAATGCTAATAATATCTAATAATTCCCGATTCCAATAATATAAAAATGACTTTCTGTAAATTACAATTTTAGCATTATACATTTAAAAATGAAAGGATTAAAGTTAAAATAAGGAATATATAAACCACTGCACCTATGCACGTGTGTGGAATTTTTTTTAAAGTTCTTTCAAATATAACAAATTTATATAGTATATATCCACATGAAACAACCAACAACTTAAGCCTAACAGTTTTTCATGTCGGGATCTTTACTTCCGTATTGCGTCGCGCATTACCGGGCAGCACAAGCGAGACATCTGGTGGTGGTATATCGAAACTACAGCTGGTGACGGCCAATCGCATAGGGAGTCAATCCAGTGGGTCAGTGCGGTGCATAAGCAGTTTAGCGTTAAACCTGCGACGTAATTACAATTTAAAAAGGACACTGAAAATGTTAGAATGTACATTCGATGCACTCACAAATCCTCCACGTTTCTCAAAAGCACAAATTGAAAGATATATGCATGTTAATTCAATGCAATACAAGTAGTTCTCGATGCCCAAACTAACGATTTTTTTATTTTCACGAGAATATTCTGCGGTAAAAGTCGAGAACCACGTATGCAAAAAAAATGTCCCTGAGTGTAAATTAAGAAAAAATCTGGGATGGATTAGTGGTAGTGCTACACTGGGATCCATAGTCAGTTTTATCTGTTAGTGATTAATCCTCTTTACGTAACAATGATCTGCATAGAGAATCCGTTACTCAATACTGTATGTTAATCCTGTGAATACATATTCTCAGAGGAGTCCTATTTCAAAGCTCAACAAACAAAATGAAATGAAGGCATGACCAGCTGGCACGCCGCTTACCCTCCCCAATAAGGACAGGAAAAGACATCTGAATTTATCTGTCCCCCAGCCCCCCACCTAAAACATGACACTGTTATGTTGTTAGCAAAGCTGGACCATTTTATTAAAACATTTCATATACATAAAATTATATTTTATATAAAATCCTTGGCCTGGATGTGTTATTATCCAAAGGAAGTGAGTGAAAAACCAGCTGGAGACCTGGGATGGCAGGCATAAATGAGATGGAAAATGGCCGAGCCCTGAAATGAACATGTCCAACCAAATCCCTCCCAGCATCTCTGGTCAGGAACCCATCCCAGGCAGCACAGGGTACAGGGCCGGGGGACACCCTGGACGGGGCGCCACTCCATCACGGGGCCGGGGGACACCCTGGACCTGACGCCACTCCGTCACGGCGCACTTCTATATACCATTTACATTTTATGTTGTACAGCATGTAGCATATCGCATAGTCACTGTGTAAATGTAGCATGTGAAGTATATATAGTAAGTCTAGTCACCGTGTAAGCTTTAGTATGTTCAGTAAATGTGTAAATGTAGCAGCATTAGGCTCAGAGAGACGCATACATGTGTCCTTCAGGAGTGCAGGAGAGAACCCACGTGACGTGGGGCAGGATTCAAACCCCCAACACCGTGACAGGTGACAGTGCTACATGTATACACACACACAAACATACACACACACACACAAACATACACACACACACAATCACACAGACCTGTTTTTCTTTAATCTGGTTGTCATCCTGAAGTGTGCTGCTGTGCAGGTTTGTATTTGAGATTATTTCTCTATACTGCAGCACTTTGGTCATGTGTCTCATCCGAGAGGCGGCAGACACTGTGCCCAGATCAGCATAATGACCATAAACCATCAGCCCAGGCTCCATCAGAATGAGATCCTGCCCCAAGAATACAGGAGTCTACATACAAATACGCTTGGAGGGCTGCCCCACCTACCATTAAATATCTGCTGACAGTCCATTTTCAAACATGGAGGAAGAATCTCCTTTGTGTTCTTTATGTTGGGAGAGGAGAGGGGATGGGAGGGGAGGGAGGGGAGGTTAGGACACCACAAGCTGACTGAGGGGCTGACACTGCTTCAGGACTCATCACATAACACACATAAAAGTATAATTTGTGTTGTAGTCAGAGGTGCATCTTGAGAAGTCAAGGGCTCTTCAAGTGTCCTGGGGTTGGTGTGATCACCAGTTTGACCCCACAGAACTCAGGGTGAGGTGGTCACTTGTGATTTTCCAAATTGGCCAGCGGGTGGAGATAACAGTCATCTCATGACATCATTTTCGTTCCACTTCACCTCAAGGTCCATTTGATTGAAAAAAAAAGGTTCCCATAGCAAATGTGAGACTGCAGGCCTCTTAAAGAGCACCCTTTCATTTGGCTGGGATGAGAGCATAGGTTTAGTAAATGGAAGAGTCTCTGGAAGGTAGAAAGCAGACATGATATCCTGACACAGGGGGCAGCACTGGGGCAGCATAGGCCTTAATCCATCCCTGGGAAGGGAGAAGAGGAGTCAAAATCTGGGCCCTGTCCTGACGGCTTCAACAAATGATACATACTTAGAACAACACATGCCAGGGTTCCTAATGAGCAGGACCCCGCAGCTGGACTGACTGGAATTTCTGAAAGTCGGTTTTGGATTAAACCAAATTTCCTGACATGAACTTCTGTCAAACACACTCAAGGAGTAACACACAAGTTTGTGAGGGGGTGGGAGGGCCACCGGGATGGGCTTAGAGGGGCACAGCGATAGAGGGCACAGGGTTAGAGGGCACGGGGATAGAGGGGCACGGGGATAGAGGGCACAGGATTAGAGGGGCACAGGGTCAGAGGGGCACAGGGATAGACGGCACAGGGTTAGAGGGGCACAGAGATATAGGGGCACAGGGTTAGAGAGGCATGGGGATACAGGGGCACAGGGATATAGAGGCACAGGGTTAGAGGATCACAGGGTCAGAGGGGCACAGGGTTAGAGGGGCACAGGGATAGAGGGCACAGGGTTAGAGGATCACAGGGTCAGAGGGGCACAGGGTTAGAGGATCACAGGGTCAGAGGGGCACAGGGTTAGAGGGGCACAGGGTCAGAGGGGCACAGGGTCAGAGGGGCACAGATTAGAGTCACCCTGCTTATCCTGCTCCTCCCAGCCCTCAGCCACGCCAGCCAGCTCATAGTGCCTCTTCCTCAGCTCGCCAAGCCGTTCCCTCTCCTTCTGCAGCTGCCCCTCCAGCTCCAGCACCAGTACCTACACACACACACACACACACACACACCCAGACACATGGGCACACACGCACACACACACACATTCATCAAGAAATGCACCACAACTGCCCCCTGGTCCAAGTCCTCGCCATGCCCCACTCCTTGGAGGAAATGACTCTAACCTGCAGATCCATCTCCTCTCGCTTGATCTGCATGAGGGTCATGCTGGTGAAGTCCAGGGAATCTGGGTTAAAAGGACCCGAAGCTGGTGAGACACCAGAACCACACAGCCAAGGCAGTTAACAGCTCTGAGAGAAATGAGAGTCTCTGGTACATATCTCATCGCAGGCTTACCCATCTCCTCGACGTGGGACTTCCCAGACTTGCCGGAGGCCACGACCCTGGCGGCAGCCTGGGTGACCCTGCGGGAAGCGTGCTGCAGTCGCGCCAGGTTGGGGCTGTCCTTATTCGCCTTCACCTGCCGGGAAGGGTGACAGAATGTGCTCACCAGGGGAGGGAATGAGACCGCGGCAACCCGGGACAGACAGAGAAAACACAGATTTGCTAGCTGAGGGGATATGAAGCTCCTTTACCCAGCAGATGGCCAATGTCAACAAGAGAGTCAGACCTTGAGGGTCTGGGGTACCTTGGATGCGGCCAGCAGCTGTGCAGTGCTGGCTGCGACCTCGTGCGAGGACACCATTAGCTCCTCAAACTTGCTGTGGCCCTGGATCAGCTGGCCAGCGACGTCCCTGTTGACATGGATACCCTGTGACACTAACCAGACGACCAGATCGGAAAGGAAGAACCTCTCAAAGCTGGTAGGTAGAAGAGGACTTACACCATCATGGCAGCATTCAGGCCCACCGCCTTGGAGGCTGAGATGAGGCCTTCAGTCCAGCAGGAGTTCCTAGCATAGAACTCCTTCACAGATACTGCCCCCTGCAGGTAATTAATATACAACATTTAAATTGTGCATATTACAAAAATGACAAACATGGAAGGCAAGGTGGAACCTTCCTGGTTTCAGTCTATCTAAACTTTCACAATCTGCACATTAAACAAAAAGCCTTCGATGTCTCCTTACTCACCCTTCCACTCTCCACGATGTCCTGGTGCAGATCCTTCGAAGATAGGACCAGAGCTTTGACGGCCAGCATCAGCTCAGTGCAGGAGACCAAGATCCTGCATCGGGATCAGGGATGGTGAGAGAGGGCAACATACAGCCCCAGAAAAATCACACGTCCACAGTGGGGACTAGGAGGTCAGGTTCAAAGGACCTGAAGGCGTGGCAAAGTGGTAAGATTTTACAAGGGATCTGACCTTTCCATGATCTCCATCTTTATGCCTTTGCCCACAGTCTGTGTCTCGTTGAGCATTTCCTAAGTAAATATGTAGAAACAGATGAGGGTGGGAACTAATTGTCAGGGGATTATCCATCAATCACAATCACTTAATATGCCGAATGTCATAGGTCAGTGGATTTTATGACACATGTGCACGCATCACCTCGATCCTGGTAGTCGCAGTCTCCACTGTGATGAAGATTGCTGCCATTTCCTGCTCCACCAGATTGGCCAGCTCCCCCTGGTCCAGCTCCAGTCCACGGGCGTGCGGGTTCTGTGGGGGGTGCGTAGAGAAGAGCAGGCAATGGACCTAAATCCAAACAGATCTCTGGTGCTCCGATCGAGCAGAATACATGGCTAAGCTAGGAAAAGACCCCGGTCCCAGTTGGTGTGGTCAGTCACCTTGGCTGTGGTCCGGATCGTCTCCAGCGAGACCTTTAGTCCAGTGACATCTGCATTTCTCATGGCGTCTGGGTCCTGGAGTTGCTTTAAAACCATCAGAACCTGGGAGCCAAATATCTTCACGGACTGAGACAGTGCTGGGAAAGCACACAGGGGCAGAGCTGACGCTAGCAGACAACACACACAAATCTCACGCGGAGTATTTCCTGCACGAGATGACAGTATTACTCACAGCTGCCCTGGTCCACAGGGGCACCAGCCTGCACAATCATGTCTCCAACCAGGTGACCCAGCTGGGCTACGGATTGCACCATTTGCAGAACATCTATATGAGAAGATACCACAGTCAAAGCCCCATCAGTACACATGGGACCAGGGCTTCAGTGGAGGTCCCCTGGACACTGACATACCTGCCTGGTGTTCTGCGTAGTGATCCTTATTGATCTGCAACCTGTCCACACAGTCGAGAGCTGCCTGACACCTGGACAAGAGGTGGTCTGCATGGAGAAGAGCATCAGTGCTAAAAGACACCGACACACACAGACAGAAGTTCCTGGTACTGGGCTAGGGCAGCACTGCCCAGTGATACAGTCCCTTGGTGGGACAGATCAGAAGATGGGAGATTAGCAGAACCCAGCCAGAAGGAGAGGGAACTTGGGACCGGGAACAAACCAGTGAAGCAGGCGCAGCTACGATGTGCTGGGCTCTCCAGCTGGACCAGGGAGTCATGGATGATCCTCTGGGCCTCACCTAGCGCCCCCTGCAGGGCAGCTATGCGAGCAGCTGCTAGCTGACTCTCCAAAGCTTGTCCCCAGCTCGCCTAGATCGACAGGGACAGTCACGGTTCACCGCAAGTCTGTCTGTGCTTGCCAAGATTTAAAATCTTAAACCTGGAAATACAACATCTTGTTTTAAAAAATTATTTACTAGTTTCTGTCTTTGAATTTTTGGTATATTTTTAGATTGATCATAAATCTGTCATGTATATATCTCAATTAGTCAGAAAATCTTGACTAAATTTACTGGTAAAACAAGCTACATTAGACAAATTACAAATTCCCTTGAAAATTTGTTCCAAGATTCAGTACCAAGCTGAAGTTGTTTGATTTAAGAGCGACACGAAACATATTTTAAGAAAGTATTTATTTTATTTTATTTTTTATTTTATTTTTTTTAATGGGAAAACGTGCTTCACCTGCAAGAAAATGTCTTCTTGTCTTTCTGTTTCTAGCTCACTTTCTCTCTCGCTGTGTCTAGACACCTCTCTCACCATATCATTCTCTTTTTCACTGTCTTGCATTCCCCCCTTATTTTTTATATAAAGTATATGTTGTAAAATGCCATAGGGTGTGTGAGAGTACACTGCTAACTACTCTCAGTTGTCAGTAGATGTTGGAAAAATTCAATTGTTACGATTACAGTTCCTTGTTTTAAATTGTATCCTCTGAGATTAAGAACTACTTTTAAATTAAATATGGCTTTAAGCCGACAGCCAGCTTGTTTCAAGTAACAGCATAATCAAGCCATACTAGTTTTAAGTAATCGCAACTTAAATTATGGATTTATTTTGTTGTTCCTTGCCTTATTTTTTTCCAAGTGTTCTAAAGTTAAAATTGCTTTTGTTTTGGGAGAGCAGGGTGGTGCAGTGGGTAACACTGTCACCCCACACCTATGGAACCAGCTTTCAAGTCTGTGTCACGGTTCCATGTGTGTGGTGTTTGCATGCTCCCCCCGTGTCGTCGTGGGGTTTCCTCTGGGTACTTTCCCGGTGTTTCCCATCCCGCAGTCCAGAAACACACTGAGGCTAACTGGAGGTACCAACTTGTCTGTAGGTGTGTGAGTGAGACATGGATGGATGGATGGATGTTTTTGCTTATTTTCACTTATTACTGTGCTGTGACAAAACTAATATCAAGTCATTTGATCTTAAAAGGAGCATTTTTGCACTTAATTCAAACTTTTAAATGCTTCTCGGAGTTTTTTTCTGGACTTGAGTCAATGTATTATAGAATTTGAAGTAAATATAACTTACTGCATCGACAGATCATTTCTCTAGTATTAAGTCATTTTCCCCTCAAATCCAGGGTTCATTTCTCGTATTCTAGCTAACGTGTATTGCGGTGTTCTGACGGAATGAGAAAAAGGATGACCACACACATGGTACTGGAGGCCTCTGGCTGCCTACCTTCTGGTTAAGCTGGTTCTGCAGGCTCTCAGCAGCCACCTTCCCAGCCTTAGTCTCTCCAGCCAGTCTACTCTGAGCCTGCTCCATCTCCAACTTCAGCCTGACCACCTCTTGCTCCCTGCAGCTGATCGCCTGAACCAGCTCTGCCTTCGACGCCTCCAGGGCACAGAGGTGAGAACTTGGGGCATCATTTGGCTGGGGGACAGAGAAACCCACCCAGCACAATAAGAGAGGCGGTGTGGGGAAAAAGAGACATGGGGGTCAATTAAACTAAATAATACCCATCACCATCATCATTTTCATCCCCATCATTTTCAGCACCACCATCTCATCTTCTTTGTCACCTTCATAACCATCATCATCCTCACCATCTTCATCACCATAATCATCTTTATCACCTTCATCATCTCCATCACCGTCATCACATTATTATCTTCATCACCATCGTCTTCATCATCACCATCTTCATCGCATCATCTTCATCACATTATCATCTTTATCACCATCATCACTATCATCATCTTTATCACCATCATCTTCAGCACCACCATCATCACCGTAATCGCCATCATCGTGATCATCATCATCTTCTTCTTCATCATCATTCACGGCTTTGATGAATCCTCACTTTCAGTGAGTTGCCAGATGTTCCTCCTCCAGCACTTCCTAGAATCTATACTCACTTTTTGTGACCTGAATCTGCTATTGTGATAAATGAACACCCGTCTATTACACACATCAGGGATTCTGAGAACAACTGTAAGCTGTCATTGGATTGGCTGGTGGGGTCTCACAAGGCATTCTTGGGGGATTATTATCGAGGACTGCGGACAAGTGGCATGTCTACCTGCTGTGAGGAGGCCATGCTCTCCTTCAGCGAGTCCAGCTCCTTCTTGACAGCTAGTAACTGTCTGTACAGGACCTGCCGCTCCTCCTGCCCGTCCTCCTGCAGAGAAGCCATGAAGACACCAAGCATGGAGGACAGGCAGCAATGAGGGAGAAGGACAGGACAGATACTCTCTTCATGCACAGGTGTGTGTAAAGGAGACATGCAGAGTACAAAGATGCAGGGAGACACACACAGATACATGAGGGAAGCTTCTTCAGCCATGAACTCAAATGCACCGCAGAGAGTCATGTGATCAAAGCATATCAACAGAAGAGATCAAAGTTTATACGTAGAGGGTACGATGATGCGGAGGGAGGGCATAGCATCTCACCCGCTGCACGCCGTCCCCGCTAGCTGCCCTGGCCTTGTCCTGCATCCCCCCCTGAAGCAGCTCTACCTTGTCCTTCGACGCCTCTGCCAGGCTCACCTGCTGAGTCACCTCAGCATGCTGGGAAAAAGAAAGAGTCAAACTCCACCGCTCCCTCACGCCAGAGGTGGAAAGTTCAGGTCCAGAAAGTACAAATCCAGACCAAGATTTTGTTTAAACCAACTACTGTGGCCCTCATGCCCAATAGGTGGCGATACAGTGAGTAAGGAACCGAAGCATTGCGGTGTCAGAGGAAGGAGACCCCCTTGCTGCTTGATTACCTTAAGCTCGTAGACCATCTTAGACCATCTTAAACCATCTTAGACCATCTTAGACTATCGTAGACCATCTTAGACTATCGTAGACCATCTTAGACCAGCTAAAGCAAGCTACCAGCATTAGCTGCTTTTTAGTTGTTTTTTTCAGCAGGGCATGTCTGAGCCAATGGGTCTACGTGTCCATCTAGCACATGGCTGGGGTTTGGCCCCTGCTTACCTTCCTCAGCAGGTCTGCGTGGCTCTGCACCAATTCACAGTACTTCTCCTTCAGCTTGCTGTAGCGCTGCTCATTGGCTTGCGCCTTTCCTGCGACAGATACACAGCAGACGTGCATCGGTACCTTGGGGGAGATTTGCAAGGGTGCTCCAGACACATTCACACATCACAAACCATTATGAGATGTCACACAGCATGAAGCATAACGTGAACAATCGATTGGGCTGTCAGCTTGAAGAAGGATTCAGCTAAGCCGGAGAGGGAAGACTCAGAGAATGAGAGAAGAGGGTTCTGAGGGACCCAGGAGGCTCCATGGGAAAGATGCTTGTTTACGCTTTGACTGATGGCTAAACACCACCCTCTTCCCCGATCAGAACCATAGGAGGACCAGAGGTCTCACTCTCGATCTCAGTGAGGCTCCGCTGCTCCTTTTGTATGTCATCCTGCAGTCGCCGCTGCCCCTCCAGCTCGACCCTCAGAAACTCCTCCTCTCCCAGCGCCTGCTGCCTCAGGTGTCGCTGCTCCGCCAGCTCCGCCTCTAGCTCCCTGACGCGGCCTTGCAGGGCCTGACACAGGCGGGAGCTCTGCAAGGGGCAGGCAGTCCACACACATGGTTAGCAGAGGCACAAAAGCACCTTAGGGGCCCTTCTGCTGAGGGCCAAGCCCATGTAACCAGCTGGGAAATCAGCAGGCGGGCAATAAAAACACAGAGGATCTGGACCAAATACAAGGAGAGAACAGGCAGCAGTTAAAGACAAGCCTGGCTGCATTTATGTTTGATCTCTTTTTTGATTAATTAAGAACTGGGTGTCTGGAGTCTGTGGCCCACACCCATGCTCACCTCCATCCGGAAGGATGCCAGCTCCTCCTTTTGAGTCTGCAGGTCCCTTGTGAGCTGCCTGATCTGCAGGTCCCTATGAGGAAGTGAAAAGTATGGAAGATAAGATGTCAGCAGCAGAGGACTCACCCAACCAGATCTGGCTACTGAGATCCGAAGATCCTGTACAAAAAGAATCCAATCCCCAGGGTTTCATGTTCTGGGAGCTCACTTATCATCCTTCTGTGTTCCGTTCTGGGGCTCCAGGATGGCAGAGGCACCCATGATGTCATCATATGTTCTCTCCCCGATGCTCTGAGGAAGAAGGAGGGACAATTAGGCAAAGACAGCCTCCTCCGGCACAATGGAGCCGCCGGGATCCCTCACATCGCAGCAGTACCAGCGTGACAGGGCCCTCTGTGTTCACTAGGTCCTCAGTCTCCACCAGGTGGTCATTCTCTGGAGACTGGGGCTCAGTGGGAATCAGCACGACGGGGCTGATGTGGTCCGAGAGGGCTGAAGACCGTAGGAAGTTCGGCGGGTGCTAGGAAGGAGGGAAGAGCAAGGAATAAAAATGAAATATTTGCTACCCTCCAGCCCTCCCAACATCGCAGGTAATAAGGGCAACCAAGGGACTACTGCGCAGAAATGAATTTAAGGGCAACAACAGGCCCACGTTCTGCAGCCGTTCTGGGCCTGGCAGGCTCACCTCAGGCAGCTGGGGGATCTGGATCAGCCGTTTGAAGTATTGCAGGTTGCTTGAGCGATACAAGAAACCCTTCAACCTGGACCGGAGAGCAGAAGACACCACAGCACATGGGCATGACCACAACTAATTAAGATCGGCTCATCACGGCTGAGGGACACTATCTGGAAGGACACCAGTGGAGAAAACTGCACTATTAATACAAAGTATACGACAAGTGTTCAATTTCTGTTATGATTTTAATGCAATTTGTAACATCCAACCACTATTGAAGAATGAAGATTCATAAAAGCAAGGAGAATCAGAGCAAGGGGAGAGTGGCCTGGAGGAAGGCCTCGCTGTGATTAAGCAACAGCCCAGGGCACTGCCCCCTCGACCCAGGATCCCGTGAGAACGCACTTGAAGAACTGTTCCTGGAACCGATCCCTGTGACCCTGGAGGGTGTCGGCAGGCAAGCCTGTGGGCGAGCGAGAGATGGGGACAGAGAGAGAGAGGATCACCATGATGAGATGAGCTGAGGGACTGTGTGGGTGGAACAGGATATGACATCATCTGGAATTCTGGGTTAATCAGTGCGTGGGAAAAGGAATACTCACATTCAAGTGCCCAATATCGGTCTACAGAGGTACAAATTCAGTAGAGTACAGCAGAGATAAGCCACGCCTCCCAGATGCATAATGACGGACATATGTAATTAAGGGAGGTGAGTGCAGGGAGTGGCCAGAGTGCCAAGCGGAGGCGGGACCTACAGCTGTGCAGCTTGAAGAGCAGCTTGACAATGTAATCGTACAGGTAGCTGGAGTCCAGGACGACCTGGATGAGTGGAGCCAAGCGGCATTGGCCAGCTGCCGTCTCCGACACAGAGCGGGACATGTCCAGGGAGCTGAATACTGGGGGGAGGGGGCTTGTCAGTAAAGCCACCTCACCCTTCAAAAGGCCACCCTCCATCATGGACCTTGACCCGCCATCTGATAGCATCTTACCTCCCAGGAAGAGGTTCAGCTCACACTCCAGGTAGTCAAGCATCTCAACTGTGATCTGGAAGCTTCACTCAAGCGGGAGTGGTCAGATAATGGTGCAAAAATGAGACAATAAGAAACCAAACAGTTCCTCACGTAGAGACCGTAAGCACAACAGTGCACAGATTTTCTGCTCAGCCTCAGAGTGGGTGTCTGACGCCAAACACTCTGCCTTCTCAACATTTCCAGGAAGCCCGGAGAGGTAAGAATCAGCTAGAAAGGCTAATTATCTCCGCATGTAGGCTTGTGCTGTAACGTTAGCAGTATAATAAGCCTGACTATATCTATTATTACTCCATTGTAACGTGTTCTCTGGTTCTCCAAGCAGAACATTGCTTACAGGTTGTTGACGTCATTCTCTCCCACATAATCCAGCTGCCTGTCACTCATCTGCAGATTCCCTGGGAAGTGTGGATTCTGAGAGACAGACACAAATAATGTTACTGTAGTATTTTACAGTGTATTTTTAAAGGCTGTCTGGAGTACATACACACCTAATCCACTCCAATGCCTTACAATGACTATTCAAAATGCTTTCCACATAATATTACTCTTCTATAAAAGTTACATGGAAAAATGTTGCTTAGTATGCTTTGGAGTTGGTCTTAAAGAGGGACACTCACTTTGATGTGGAACTCCATTTTGGTGACGAGTAATTTGAGGTAGACGCTACACAGCTTTCCATATCGCTCTGCCAGGTGACCCTGCAGGTGACACAGCAGAGGAAAGCCCACACTCCAATATCCATCGAAGCCACCGGATTCCAGGTGCACCCCAGTGGCAGAAAAAAATTGCAGCGGAGAGCGCGGGGAGCGCGGGGAGCGCGGAGAGCGCGGAGGAGCTGAGCCGAAGTCAGAGGACGACACAATGGCCCAGGCGACTCATAGTGAAACTGATTTGGGGAACTGAAAGTAAAAGGGTCCAGTAGGGAGCCAGTGCTTCGGACTGGCTCACTTCCTCTTGCAGCGAGCAGAAGCAGCAGCACTCGGTGACATTCTCAAATCACAGAGTGCAAAATCAGCCATCGCTAAAAGCGGCACCGTAGGAGAGATGTGGCATTTAAAGAAGCAGCACTGGCATTCAGAGGAACTGGGCTTCTGTTCTCCATCCAGCAGAACTGCAGCAACAAGAAAAGATCTGGCTCTCCTCGGTCCCTGAGGTTTTCCCATCTCTCAGGCTGGGAAGGCAGTGTGCCGGCTCACTAGGATCCAGAATGACACCCCAGCCTGGATTTAGACCCCATTCAGACCTGCTCTGTGGCCCCCTGCACCTTTTGACAATGTGGCTATTTCTACACTCCACTGCGCTTGTGGCAGCCCCGCCACAATGTAGCACAGATCCAAGCCATCCACTCTGTACCACAAGAGCCTTAAAACAATACAAGGTGACATTTAAGATACTAAGAGAAAATTTTAACTCATAAGATCTTGAGAATTTTTTAGAGCCATTGATAAACCTTGGTGCATTGTGGGTATCTTATCCTTGGGATGGAGCTTCTTACCCATATCCTGCTCATGTCGCAGAGGTTAACTTTGCTCCGCATTGAGTCCTTTATAACCTGGACACAGATAGCAGCACATGTCAGTCAGAGCACCGGTAAACAAAGCCCCCAAGGGTGACATGACTGGGTAACATGTTAGCTTAACTGAATGTGCTACAAGATGTACCCATGCAGCAACAAAGTCAGTGCTCCCACACTGGTGTCCCTGCATGCCCACATCCCGAGTGGCTGCGTGGATGTGCTGCACACGGTGCCAGTGGACTCACGTTGGGGTGCCCGTCCCTGAGCAGCTTATGGAAGACATGGCAGAACTTCCAGCAGAGCACGGCGTTGCTGGAGAGCGGCAGCCGACTAACCACCATCCAAAACGTGTGGGCGCCCTTCTCGTGGTGTGTTCCCAGGATGCACGGTGCATGCACGTCAAGGAATGTCAAACAAGAGGTAAAAACTCCTGTTCCAGGCTAAGCAACCCACCAACTCACTTGTTTGTCAAGCAATCGGATTTATTTCAATATACACACATCAGAGACTTCCACCAACACAGATGGGCAACAGCACTGCATTGTTACCCCAGACCAGCAGGGGGCATGACAGAAAAGATATTTCTGGCGTGCTTCTCCTTGACGGCTAACTCCTGTGCGTTGATAGCCTTGTTGATGCTCACGGTCTACATGACAGGGGAAAACGGAGTCAAGGCAAGCCAAAAGCACGTCGCCCAAACAGAACTTTCCGAATGCCATTTCTGCTTGACTGGGATCAGGAGAAGCATACGCTCACATCTGCTCTTCCTGGCTGACATTCACCAAGAGGGGTTAGATGATTACTCACCCAAAAACAATGTTTCAGTTTATACAACTTTTACATCTATGGTGGAAATTACAGTACACTGACCTAAAACAGGGGGCGTTTGGATTTGGTCTATTTTGGCAAGGATGTGACCAAAGGATCCCTGTATTTGGGCCAGGGCAAGAACGACATCCTGGGATTTGTACCGTCCTTTGTAGTTCTGTTCTTGTGTATTGGCAATGGAAGATGGCGTAGAAATGGGTAGCGAGAACACAAGTATGGTCAAGTATGAATACTGAGAAGCACCCAGACATCCTTGATTGAGGAGAAATGCAATGCACTGAATAAATTCAAAGCTGGTGGCCTGTGGTAGCCCAGAGTTGTTGCTTCATGTGGCTGGGGGCGGGGCAGCTTTACAATTTCGGCCCCCCTCCGTCCCACCCCACTGATGATAGTCAAGAAACAATCTGCCATTGCCAGAAATCCAGGCTACCATCAACTATAGCACTGGTCTACAGCAGACCATCGGATTATGTGAAGTAAATTGGGAAATGCTATTCATCACCATCTTTAGGCAGATTTTTTTTCGGTTTCTGAGAAACTGGGTCTACTTGCTATGGTATGAACATACTGACCCTGTCTGAATCGGATAGATTTCTGACCAAAACCCCGCATCATCATAATGCTGTTCTGATTCTACCTGCTGCTGTATCTCATCTTCCTCAATCTGACACTGATGCTCTGCACTGCCTTCTCCCTAATCTACTGTCTCCACAGATATCCACCTCCCACGCTTTTCTCCCCCATCTCCCTCTCTCCCTGAGTCACTTGTTGCATAGGAACACCATTGTTTAAAAAATACGAGCTTGTACACAGCTATAACTTTAACTGATTTTAAATGTGTTTAACTTTTACTCACATAATAATAATAACACAGCTAATGTTCTCCTCCGTTCTCTCCATTACACACCGAAACGACCTTTTTCATGATGCTGAAGCAGTTTTGCACTTTAGGGAAACTGCATGAAATACAGAGAAAAGATCAACCCGAAAAAACTTGATTTGTCCTGGCATCAATTGTTCCGGTCCATTGAGAGAGAGGGATAGAGAGAGACAGGCAGGAGAGAGAGCGACAGAGAGAGAGAGGGGGGGGGGGGGGAGGAAAAGTGCAAAGAAATCATTGCTTTAATGTAAATATGTAAATCAACCTAACCTTGCTCTTGAGACTGCAGTGTGGACTTCCTGACTGATTTAAGGTATGATGTCATTCATCTTCATTATTTTTCATTCTCTCTTTTGGATATATATATACATATCAGTCTTTCAGTATAGAAAGCGACCTTCGGTAACTTTTTTTTGGACCAAACCATTTCTTCCTAGAATGATGTATGTTGACTGTAGGTTAATTACAATACTAATACCCCCCCCCTCCAAATTGGGTCCAAGAACAGGAAAAGATACCCGTTGTGTACCCCTCGCGACGGGCCTGGGTAGCCCTTGTGTGCCAGTTTAGGTGAAGTTTAATCAGTCAGCAGAAAGTTTAGTGAAAACCCTCCCAACTCTGATGGTAACCATGTGCACGACTACACCCCCCTCCCCTTTCAAGAATACTAGCAAGCTTAGAGGAACAAAAAAAGAATCGTGCACTCTCTCGCTTGCTGTAGATTCTTCTGCCCACAGTGTGAACTCGCATTGAGAGAAACCGCACACAGCGGGGTCGCTAACAGAAATAGCTGTGTGGGCTTCCTTCTGCTCAGATACAGTAGCAAAAGTATCAGAACCTTCCATCAGAGCAAAATTGGAGGTCAAAAGGCTGTGACAGAGTGACCTTGAGTGACCCCAGGCAGCTCTCACTTTTTTCCGTCTACTCAGACCTTCTCATGGCATTTTTTAAACTGCTGACACGTATCGCCATGTTGGACTCTCTGTGTTAAACGTTAATAAGGGGTGGGGGGTATCAATGAGACGGCAACAGTGCAGAGGCTGCAGGGAGCCCAGGATGAGCAGATCAGCTCCGCAGATGTTGAGGTATCAGCTCCCGCCATAGTGCGGCGAACTCCATTCCAGGGCTCACCACAATGTCACTCTGTCACTAGCGTACTGTGTTTTCCTCAATGGCACTCTGTGACATGTCACCTCCGGCAGTGCCGTCGGAAGGCGTTTCACATTGGGGGGCGGTGGGATGTATATCGGGACATGCCAATGGGCACATCCTGAAGAGATCGCGAAATAAGAAGGATTCTTAAATTTTAAAGATTTCATCATCTAAAATAACCTCTGCATGCACGGCAAATTAGCCTGAGTACAGTGTGCGGATTCAAAATAAATGAACATGCTATTATTTATTTATTGGGGGGGGGGTCCTTCCTGTCCTCCCTATTTCTGATGCCCCTAAGCAAACACACATGTACCCATTCACACAGAGTCCGGCACTGCCCCCGCATTCGACCTCAAAACGTCACACGGCAATGCTCCATATCGCCTACGGCTCCGGCCTCATTAATTTTAAAGATTTTTTTTCTGAACTAAATCCAGAACCAATTCTAATTTTTTAAATCCATGACGCAAAATCACACGCACTGGCCATCGAGCGACGCAGGACAAAAATCCATCCCCTGCAAGGCCGGACAACTGAGTCACAGGGAAATATACAGCATCTTTAAAATTTCACAGAAAGTTTATAATGACGACAAGAACATTTGAAAATATCCCACCGTAATGACATCTGAAACCTTTGGCCACTAAGCTAATGAATAGCCGTGATTGACAGTTCCATAACTGTGGAGAATTTTTAAAATAGATTTTGCACAATGCAGCAGGATTACAAAAGAATCTGTGAAGGCTGAGATATTAAGAGAAACCTGGCCCCTATAGCGTTAGATAAAATACCACCACGGAATCTGATAAAGGGACTTAATTCTGCTCCAACGCGAGACCAACCCAAACGACGCAATGTTCTGTGGCAAAACTGAAACTGCCACAACTCAGGGGACATCATTATCAAAACAGCAGTGGGACTGAACTGTATGACTTATTTCTGTATAGAGGGGACAACGAACCGACCCCTCTACCGGAGTCAAGTTTATTCAAACATTAATGTGTAAAGAGACAATTTTAAGCGACAACTGTTGAACTCTGCAATGGAGCATCTGCGATGTAATTAACGTGTATAAACGACACTGACTGTAAAGAGATCAAGATTATTTTTAAGAATGGCCACGTAAGTGAAGGAACTCGGTGACTAAATTTATTAATATGTGCTGGCTTTATTCCATCAACCCAAATACCTTAAAATATAGCAGACTAAATTAAAACTTGAAACATCAGTGACATCCTCCAGGTTATAGACAATAAGATGCGAGATTGTCGTCAGATCCAAAAGGCACAAAATCACTTTCTTGGACAGTCACGTTTATATATAAACAGCGAACAAAAGCACCAAGCCCAAAGATTACACGGTTGATCAAACGCCAGCTAAGTGACAGAAAAATACAACAAAAAATGCCCAGACAACGAGAACCCCGTGTATTACACGGACCTACGCCCATTGGGGTGAAACTCCGCTGTGATCCTTACCATTTTAGTTAGGTCCATCGTTTCAAAAATAAAACGCTGCTGAAGAAGACGGAAAAATCAGAAGCCAAAAAATGTTGGCCAGTTTACTGCCAACAAGTGGAAAAATTACGGTCGGCTTGGAGCGGGGAGAAGGCTGAGGTCCTCTAGCTCAATCAACATGTGTCACGAATTAAAGTCAATTCATCTTTAACTCCTTCCGTCCCCCTTGTAACAAGCAGGACTGGAGGCGCTCAAAGGGCTCGCATTACTGGGCGATGCGGACAGATGGCAGCGCCACTGACTGTCATCCTTCCGTGGGCTCCTGCTCTTTCCGCCAGAAGCTTTCTAGTCCATCCCGTCTACTTTCTTCGCTAGATTCAGACTGCGGAAGCCGCAGCGAAAGAGATTATTTTGAGCATAGTGTGAAATAATGAAAGGTCTTTCTTTTTTTCAGAAAGGAACTGAAAGTTGAAGGATGGGGACCCAAGCGCTCATCTTCACCCCGGTGCGCCCATTTCCTACCCCATGGGGAGGGCATGCTGGCTGTGGGAATTCACCGGCACGTCACTGATTTCTGGGATACTCGATTTTTTTTCCCTGGACATGCTCTCACGTTGTCCTCTAATGCTTGGAGTGCTGAGAAACTTTTGGGAAAGTGACTAACGTTACATAACAGGATATCAAAAGGGGGTGGGGGGGGGCGCATGCATGCAGATCTCCATTCATCCGGTTGATACCCGTCACGCCGTTAGTATGCTACCTCGCCACGTCGCACACAATAAATCCAACCCTGCCTGAAAAATCGACGGTCAATTTAATGTCTCATTTATCCTAAGTGTGAAAGAATAAAGACACTTGGAGCAATATTCATATACGTTTTCTGCATATAGTGCGTTGCAACATTATTTGCAATAGACCTAATTACATTAATTTCTTCATTTTGGCCTGGGCTATAATATGTTTGACACATTTCTAGATTTAACAGTAGTTTCAAAACCTGCTCTGGCTAAACATAACTCACTGAGCGTCTCTTTATTGCAAACATAAAGGCAATGACGCCCCCTTCCGCCAGATTTGTGATAGTGCCGCTGAAATGAGCACAGAGTGAAGAATTCAGTGAAAAAAAAACAAATGTAAACCTGGAAAGTTTGTAAAAATCACACAAAAACATTTTTTCCAAACTTTTACAGCTACAGTAACAGGTGACCGTGCTTTTAAAAAAGTACAGTCTCAGGATTTTATCAAAAACATTTATTCAGCTATGGTACAGATTCTTGTACTGACAAAATAAGCCAGATTAATATGGCAATACATTCAACAGCAAAAAATAAATTTCTTAGTCAGCTACCTTGCCTGATTAACAAGGTATTTAGGTGGGACTGGCAATTCCTGAAACCCGGGCCAGATGTCTGTCCCTAACCCTGCCTGTGGGGCAGGCCAAGTGTCTGACTTCTGTGTGGTAAACATTTTTGCTGGACTGGGATAAAAATGAACGACTGCACAGATTCGAGCTGCGGGAGGGCACCGTTATCCTCTGTTCCAGCTGACATAATGGAGACGACTTTGAATGAAGACATGCTGACAGGTTGTCGGTCACCCCCCGTTACGGGTCAGCCCACTCTAAACGCAGCTCGTTGACACACGCACTGTATCCGCCGCGTGCCTGAAGCACCGCCTCCATCCGCCATTCAGCACTGGCTCTTCATCTTGCCCTTCCTCTTCCTCTTCTTTTTGCCCTTATTGCCCTCAGCCGCATCCTGATCCCGTGACACCGGTCCTGCCTCCCGGTTCTCGTCGCTGACCGAAATCTCTGGTGATGACGCAGTGGTGGGGAGTCTGGGGGGGTTGGGGGGGAGTTGCAGAGAGAGCCAGCTGAGGTGAACACGACTCCCAAGCGACTTTAACGTCAATATCTAGTGCATCAGAACAATAAAATCAGCTGTCAGACTGTATGCACCCCCCAGCACTCACTGCATCGGTGTGGCGTCCTCACTGCCGGGGGGGCGTCGCTCCAATAAGGCCACGAAAAAACCGTGGGTGAGGGTGTGGGCGGTGCTGGCACGCAGACACTGGGTCAGGGGCTCCAGACCTCGTTCGGGCCAGCTGGGTAGAACCGGGACCAGCCTACGGAAACAGCACAGAACAGGAAAGTGACAGGAGAAGCAGCAGGGACTGTCACCTCTCCTCAGCATTTACATTTCAGCCTCAGCAGAGTGACCTGAAAATCAGGCCCGAGGGGCTGCTGCCCCCTGGTGGTACCTGTAGGCCTCGTTCTGCTGCAGGCCAGCTGATACCACCTCCTCATTTTCCTGTTTGTGGACTGAGCAGGTGGAGTAGACCAGGCGCTGCAGTCGAGGGAAGCGCAGGGCGTGGTTGAGGCAGCGGAGCTGGAATGCAGCCAGAGCCTGCAGACGGGCCTCCTCCTCCTGTGGGGGCGCCGGAGAGCTGTCCCGCAGACAGACCATCCCTGTAACGCATCAGCACTCAGCATCACTGCCATCTCTGACACGTGGGACCTTAACACCAGAAAAGCCCTCACCTGATCCACTGCAGGAGGGGTCCAGCAATATGTACTCCACTTCACGGTACTCGGGGCTCTCGGGGTCAACTTTCAGGAAATCCTGATTGGCCAGCTGCTGACATGTGACACCGGCACGGAGCAACAGCGTGCTCATGGTGGACAGTCGCTTTGCGTCGAGGTCAAACGCGACCAGCTTGCTAAAAGAATCAAGGAGGTATAAGCTGTACTCTGTCACCGAGGGAGGAGTCTAGTACAGAATGGGGGGGTTGGCGGGAATTACAACCTCTTACTCACCCCTTATTGCCCATGATGGCAGCAAGCTGGCTCGTTTTATTCCCAGGAGCAGCACAGGCATCAAGCACATGAGCCCCAGGAGGGGGGTTCAGGAGGTATGCAGGTAAACAGCTGGCCTGGAATGACACAGGGAATGAGCAGGGTTCAGGCAGTCATGCGGGTGCCTTATAGTACCACCAGGGGAAACACGCTGCACCTTCATCTGCCCAGCTGACGTATGGCTCTTCATCGCTGTAACTGCAATGGTGCCACTTCATCATAATAATGGAATAATATGTTAAAAAAAACACACACACACAATGTGTGACTACCTTATCCTGCAGAACGATGTGTCCAGCTTGGTACAGAAAGTGCGCGTGGAAGTCCGTTTTTGGAGGGAAGATGAGCAGGTCTGGGAGGTGCACGTCGTAGAAGAATGTTTTCCCTGACAGACTGCGCAGATCATCCAACCTGTAAAGATGCCGAGAACAGTTAACTGGGTCCAAGTTTCTGAATTGCAGCCAAAAAAATAAAAACCCTTCTGGTTTTCCAATCAGAAGCTCACAATCCCAGAACGTACCTAGCAGCTTGGCCTTGGTAAGAGAAACCCTCCCTTTTAAAGTAATCGATGACATCTTCCACGGTGGTCTTCAATGTATTCACACGCACATAGCGCGGAAGCTGATCTTCTGCGGACATTTACGTTTTACATATTTAGCAGATGCGTTTGTCTAAAGTGACGCAGAAGCGAGACAGAACATTCATGCTGTCAAGGAGTCAAATAGGCAGAAGTGCGACTAGAACCAGGAAGTGCAACATAAAAGCATTCAGGGAACATAAAGAGGCATCAGGTGAGTAGAACAGCTCCAGAGTCATGACATGTCCACCTGGGATTTATGCTGACCGGTGCCTTAGTTCAACCTGTGGTTTATTTAAAATAACATGCATAAACTATGTGTCACTTTCTGCTGCTTATGACTGTATAAGTTCCACCTAGAACAGGAAGCAGTGACCCAAGTAATAATAAGAACAGGAACGACCTAAGTAAAAGCAATTTGTTTGTCCCTGACACATGTACACACCGGACGCCTGCCGGACGCCCAGGGGAAGCAGGTCCTGGTTGCGGCTGACTTTGTTCTTGACCTTCATGCGGGCGAGTGCCGCCTGCAGCCGGGAGCGATGCTTCATCATCACAGCCTTCCAAGTGCCACCACACTTCAGCCCCTGGCCAATCAGAAAGTCGTACAGGAGAACCTGGAAAACATGAGACCATGGTCTGTTGGTATAAGCTGTATTGTTAGTGCAGACATTTCATGGAGTGAGAGAAGTCAGAATCAGTAATTACCTTGGCCAAATTCATTTTGAGCTTCGTCTCCTTAAGCAGCTTGGTAGAGATTATGATATCTTGAAGTACGGAGGAATACTTCTGAGTCTCACATACCAGTGCATAAAGCTGCTTGATATTCTGATACAAAAATAAGTTTCGCATTAAAACTGCCGCATCTCCGGTTTTGTTATACTTTTGATTTCGCATTCATGTGACGATAGTTCATATTTATGTGTTGTTCTTTTACACAAGTCCATCACTTCTTTTAAAAAGGGCATTTACACAACTGGTATCGATGCATTGTGATTAAAATGACTCGCCAATTTTAATCACAGAAATAATTAATCTGTAATACTAGCAATTTTCTTTTTCTATACAATGAGATCATTATCATTAATAAGTTGATGGAAACCGGCAGACGTTATTTGATATTAAATACCTACCTGAAATTTACTTTCATACACCAAAGTCTTAACCGCTCCTTCTTTACGCTCTACTTTCTCAAGGATCTCAGCGGCTTTCATGTACAGGGCCATTACTAAAAATGTGTAAATACCGCAACTTCTTAAACTCGACCACCCAAAACAACTAACCCACGTTACTTATGCTAGTCACCCATTTTCCGGCAAAAATAATCTGCTTTACGGCCTGCTGAAAAAATGCAACCCGGCACAATTACGACAGGCCAATTTACGTTAGACCTGCATAGCCGCACACTGTCAATACGGTGCTATTGGTCTAGTGCACGTTTAATTAATTTATGTTGTTCATAAACCCCACCCCCATATATATTCTTGCGCTTAATATGAGAAAGAAGGAAAAGGACACTACTCTTGCCCTCATACACACATTCATAGGTTTAATCTGATTACTGAGCCCACCTTTACCTGTCTGTTACGTTACGTGCACTCCAGTGGCGCGACAGGACCGCTGATCAGACAGCAGAGTTTCGGGCTGCAGATGGAGCTGGCCGTTTCCGTTGCTGTGTTATTAGGAGCGCTGCTCCTGCTCCTCTTTGTCGCATTTGGTAAAGGGAAAACGGAGTTGAATGAGAAAAGCGAATCCACTGAAATAACAGACGGTGAGTAGAACTGAAGTGGAAAATATGCTGGTGCTGAATATTACTGATTTCCACCACTATAATCTGTCATTATAACGGTGCAAAAATTGTAATTCAGTTTTGCCTTCAGATGAAGGTTTGTTTATTATTTTTTGCAAAACTTTTTTTTTATGCAAAAATGAAGTGATGCGTTTATAATGTAACCTAAAATAGCGACAGGCATAGAAACTCGATACTGGCGTTTTGAATCCAGTTAGTGAGAACTAAACCCGATCTGTTAGGGGGATTGAATTTCAGAGTAAATTGCTGTGTAATTTCATTGTGAATGATGGTATAGCCGACTGTCTAGCTGAACCTCGTAGACAGTTTAGATGTAACACATTTAATATTTTACACTTCCACGACTTATCATTTACACCACATTTAACCCATTTAAATGGATGCGCATGCAAGCATCGCTATACTTTTGTTTATAACTAAAACGTTATTATGATTATTTAAACGTAAAGCTAAATAAAACTACGGCGGCTGGTAGCGCACCCAATACTTAAACATCACTTAATTAAAAATAGGTGTTGATTGTCTTCGACATTGCTGGGCGCTGACTAGTTTTTGATGAAAATCTAAAACGAGCCGGTGTCTTGCAATAGACCTGCCCGCAGCTCAAGAGCACGACGACACACCGCCCCCTACCGAGGAGCCAGAGCAGCAACAGCTCCCTCATGTGGAGGAACTGGAGCAGCACAGCTTCAGCCACCCGCTCCTGGCCGCCACGCTGCATGTACAGTATGAGTGGAGGACGCGTTTTGAAGTCTGTTTATTGTACGATGACTGATCTTACAGCACTGGGCTATTCTGGAGCCTACAGCACAATTATGTCGTCTCATTACCCTTTTGACAAGCAGGTTACCACACTGAACATTGTTCAACTTCGACCCCTCCTGCTCAGCTTTCTCCTACAGCTCACACATACTCCCGTGTTGTCCGTCACGACCAAAGGGAAGACCTGTTTGTAGCTAAAATATGTTGTCCACCTCCTTAGGGTCACTATGGCAACGTCACCTGCTTGGATTTCAGCAGCAATGGTAAATACTTGGTATCTTGCTCTGATGACGGCACCATCCGTATCTGGAGCACAAAGGATTTCCTGAGCAGCGAGCACCGGTGTTTGCGTGTTGCTATAGAGAAGGACCACGCTTCACTTGTGAGCCTCAGCCCTGATTCACGGTACATGGCTGCGCCGGTCGGTCAGGGTGGCAGGGTCCTGTTGAATGCCTCTTCCCTGCTTTGAAAGACCCCTAATTTTCTCTGAATTACAGCACCTTCATTACCTGGCTGGCTGGCAAGAACACCCTCCGTGTTTTCCAGATGTGCAAGGAGGACGACAGCTCCTTCAGCTTCAAACCTGCTCCAGAAGACTTCCCCCGGCAGCACACAGCGACCGTTGTCAACATTGGCATTGCAGAAACTGGTACAGTTAATTCCATTGTCGGTGGTTCATCAAACCGCCATTTCTCATTTTATTGATTATGTATGTGTTGCTGAGTGCAGTGTGCCCCAAAAATGGGCTGTCATTTACCAAAGGTGCACATACTCATTTCTTGTTTCATTTTATTAACCTTTTGTCCAATCAAATTGTTAAAAACAGAACAGGTAACACGTGACCTTCAAAATTATTCGCCTCTGTAGTGAGGGACAAAATGAGGCTTTGTGAACCATTTGCTGTTTCTTTTGACTCCACTAGATGGAGCTCTCTGTACAAAAAGGGCATAAAGCATGTCCCAAAGCAAATCAAGAGCACCATCTAGTGGAGTCAAAAGAAACAGCAAATGGTTCACAAAGCCTCATTTTGTCCATCGCTACTGGTAGCTTTGTTCATGGTTTTATGTTTTTCCCAGGAACATTTATTATGACTGCATGCAGCAATGCCACCATTATCCTCTGGGACATGTATGGCAAGTTGTTGGCCTCCATCGACACTAACCAGACGACCAGCCTCTATGCTGCCATCTCTCCTTGTGGCAGGTATGGGTAATGCAGCTGAGTACTCAGAATATTCAGCCACATGCGTTGTGTGTGAAATCAACGCCGTGTCCACCGGGCAGGTTTGTGGCATCCTGCGGCCGCAACGTAAAGGTGTGGGAGGTGTGCTTCACGACAGACGGACAGTTCAAAGAGGTGGTGCGAGCGTTTGACCTCCAGGGGCACTCTTCTCCTGTTCAGTTCTTTGCATTCTCCGGTGACTCCTGCAGGTGGGTCTGCTGTGTGGAACCAGCTCGGCAAATGCGTGTCGTAACAGGCAAGTCTTTCAGGGTGATTGATAAGCAAGCCTGGATGCGAGCTGTCCTGTACAATCCTAGCGTAAACACAATGATTTCCCCAGCTGTTATCTTAGTCAAAAGTTTGGACACACCAAGCCACCTACAAAGGAGAGCGATAGTGTTGCTTCACATAACCTGGCTACCTGACCTAAGCACAGTAGAGATGGTTTTTGAGGAGTCTGTCCAGAGAGTGAAGGAAAATCAGCCAATGAGAGCTCAGCATATATGTGGGACCTCCTTCTGGACAGTTGGATAAGCATCACTGGAGGCCACCTCATGGAACTGGCGTAGAGGTGAATATAGGGTCAGCCAGTCCCTGGAGCAATTGCAGTGAAAGGCCCAAAGGTGGGATCACTCTCGAATTTGAACCGGCAACCTTCACGGAGTTAACTCTTGCCCCCCCCCCCGCAAATTTTTTTTTTTAAAATTCTTCTTTGGTCAGTGCATAATTCCATATGTCATTTTATGGTGTTGAAGTGGGTGTATCCAAACTTTTGACTTTTGCCAATCAGTCTCTGAGTAACATTTATGAGCAGTTCGGTCCAGATGATATTTACCTGCTGTATGCCGTTTCAAACAGGATGGTGACATTGTCCAGAGATGGGACATGGAAGTTGTGGGACACTGATGTGGATTACGAGGAGCAGCAGGACCCGTACCTGCTGAGGACGGTGTCCTGCCAGGTGTCAGAGAACAGTCGTATTGCCCTGTCCCCTGATGCACGGGTGGTTGCAGTGTCCAACGGCTGCGGCGTGACCTTGTACAACACGGCCAGCGGGGAGCTAGAGGAGGAGTTTCACGACGTTCAAAGTGAGGACATCACGGACCTGGCGTTCGACATCAACAGCCGTTTCCTGGCGTGCAGCGGAGGCCGCGCCATCCGCGTTTTCCACAACGCCCCAGGCTACCGGGCGGCCATCCAGGACATGGAGGCTATACTGCAGAAGACCTCCAACGAGGACATGCAGCAGAGACTGCACCAGCAGATCCAGGATGCTCAGGATGCACTGGATAACCTGTTTGCAGAAGCCAAGAGCTGAGCGTGTGAACAAACACACACGTGTGCACACACTCAGGTTCTATCAACCGAATCAGAATGAGAATCAAAAGCTGCCTGCCTGACTGCTCCACGGTTTGCTTGGATATGTGCAATTTGCATGTAGATTTTGCCTTAGAAATCATGGTGTGTTTTAAAACTGCCTTGCCCAGTAAAACCAAGTGTAGTTTTTTTTTTTTTTTCTTCTTCTTCTTTCTTGAATGTTAAATTTAGATATATGAAAACGTTTTCTCTCTGTGCTGAAGACTAGACAACTTGCCTGTTTATTTTATTTTAGGAATTGCGAGAAGACTGTGTTTAAAGGTTAAGGGGTGGTGCCCCTGGCAGCAGTACTGCAGTGTCACACCTTCATGGCTGGGGATGTGAGTCTCACCCCCGTTCAGTGTTTTTGCTGTAGCTCAGTTAGGTGCGGTTAGGCTTATTGGCGTCTCTCACCCAGTGGACTGGCATCCAAGGTGACCCAGCCCTTGTACCCTCTCCTGCCTGGGAAAGGCTCTCGCAAATTGGATGGGTATACGACTTAACACACATCACAGTCCTGGGCCACAGTAGAATCTCTCTAGTTCGTGCATGATCAGAGACCATCTTATTTAGACAGTCGAATACATTTTCTATTGTAGCTCAGTTGCACATGTTTTGGTAGTGGAAGGGGATTTGAAACCCACAATGGGTGGTATAACCATCGCCTGTCAATCAAGCGCTGATTTGATCCACTTGAGACTAGCAAAATAACCAAACAGCAGTGCTCCCTTCTACCATTTAGGCCTGGTTCATACTTGATGCAGATGCACTATTGCGAAATAATGGCTGCTGCAGTGGTCAAGCGCAAAGACCACACTTGAGGGCCACGCATGGGGCCCTCAAGTGCATACTACTTGAAAATCAAAATTACACGGGCGGTCTGTTCTGTGACGCAAGCATGCCTTGGTTGTTCATTGGCCGGGGGAAAAGTCTAACAGGAGGTCGGAATGGAGATTGGACCCCGTAAGGTATGTAATCAACCTTTCCTTGTGTTGTGTTGAATAAAAAAATGACGACATGAAGTATCACTGTCCGCCTGCATTTATTCACTGACAACAAAGACACAGCATACATATCATTTCCAGGCTCCTGTGCACATTCTAGAAATAGAAATTGATTTCAAAGTATTTTTGCACACACAACCTTACGTAATATTATGTTTGCTAGCTTGCTGTTGAGAGGGCTTAATTCACTGTGCTGAGATGGTTAGTGATTTAAAGAAAACTGACAAAGATGAAGAACAAGGTCTGATACGTGAGGCTGGACGCCATCTGTATTCACCTCTGCTTGTCGTGTCTCCCAGGTCAGAGACACTAACAGGTGGATCGTTAGGAGTGTTATACAGACAGATAATCCACAGCACATGTGGATTTTTGGTTAAGAATTATTTTCTGTGTGGGTCCAATCTGTATGACCATGATATAACATAGGAGAAGATGATGTATGTGAATGCGTGTGTGATTCTGAATTGAGGACTATCAACACTTCAGGACTATCGCCCAAGATTTCAGTAATGGAGTTATATGTATGTTGTTGTGATAAATCTTTAGTCCTATTCTACATTGAAATAGTGATTAAATGCACTATACTTTATAATAAGTACTATTAAAATTGCATTCTCAAGGAAAAATTCCATAATAGTACTGACGACAAATAGTCTTAATCCTAAAACACTGACCACCTTTTTAACTACTATGACGTTTGAGCCTATAAGGCAGTCATTTGACTTTACCCCAGATAACCTTCAACCCCTTCTTTTAACTCGACGTCACTTCATCTCCCTTACTGGGCGGAGTTACAAATCGACGGTCGCGCGCGGAAGTTGGGGGCACGATGAAGTCACGTAAATGACGGACAGTTTTGCGGACCTCTGAGCGACTGCCGCTGCTGCGCAGAAGCTCGGCGGCCAATAAGCATCCGGCGGAGGCGGGGCATACGGGGCGACGCTGTTTGGCTGCCGGGGTAACGGAGCTTTAGGGCCGAGCCTAACGGAGCCGGTGGAGTAGGAACTCCCGCCATTTTTCAACCGAGCCTCCAGCTTCTCGTTTGTTTGTTTTTTTTCCGTATCCATCGAAATAAATAGAAATTAAAGGCCCGATTGCCCCGGGTTTCTCTACGTGCCGGGAAGGGCCTCTATTCCCCGCGTGAGGCGTCTCCGTTCCGCAGGAGGAAGCGCAGCCGGCTGACTGGAGCAGCCCCTGGAGAGGTTCGGCCGGACCGCCCGCGTCAGATACCCCACCGCCTTTCTTAGACCGGAGCGCCATGGTCCGGGCGGCGGCACGCCCGGCGGTCGCTGCGCGGCGTCGCTGTGACTGAAACAGGCGTGCTCTCGCTGTTAGTCTCCTTATTGTTGTCGTCTTGCCGGCTGGATCGATCCGGAGTGGCTGCCGCTCTTTGGATGCACTGAAGCGCCGCCCCAGCCGTCGGCGTTTGATTTCGGGCTACCGGAGTAACGCCAGCGCCCTGCGCTCCTGTCAGCGGTGCCGGGTAGGAGGATTCGACCCGCTGACGACGCATCATGGCACCGCTCCTGGGGCGGAAGCCCTACCCTCTGGTGAAGTCGCTGGCCGAGCCGCCAGGCTCTGGAGAAGAGCTCTACATAATCCCGCACACCCAGGAGGCCTTCGGGGACAAAGAGTATCCTTTGGCTCTGGTGGGGGCCGCCAGCGTTGGAGGTGTGTGGCCCGGCTTGCGGTCCCATCTGCTGGGTGCCCGGCCGGTGCTCGGCTGCTGATTGCCCGCTGCCTTGCACTGATTCGCCCCGGTGTTAATTTAGACGCCGGCTTTCGCTGTTCACACACCGCAGGCCTGCTTCCAGCCTCCCGCAGCTCCCAGTCTCGCTTCGTACACACATGGGGGAGTGTTTTTTTTTTTTTTCCTTCTTTTTAACATCGCCCGATCGCCTGTCACTCTTTAAATAATTAAGTGTGGGCATAGACAGACCGGGTTTAGCAAGCGGCCATGTCTCCATGTATGCTGTGTGTAGCTCCGAATGGACGCACTTAATGCGTATACCCGGCTCCATGCCGTCGCCCTCCACCTTGCCGAGGGTGGCGTTTCCTGTCACCTGTCACCCTTCACTCGTGGTCCCTGTAATGTTTGCGGGAAGCCGTACCGGGACCTGCTCGCCGTTTGTCAGGCAGATGCAGCTCTCCGAAGGCCCCTTCACTCTGTTCGTCCAGGCACCGTAGGCAGGCTTAGAGATGGGGTTGTGGGAGAGTCACTTGAGTCTGGCAGCCGTATATAATGCAGAAGGACACTCGATACTGTTATTGCTGACTTGTCTTTTTCGTTAATAATGCATATGAACCCAGCTGCTGTTATAACCAGGACCAGCTGTATCTGATGTAAACAAACACGTGTGGAATACTGGCTGTCAGGGTCCCTTTGCAGGAGGGGACAGTGAAAGCCTTTTGCTATTGAGTCCTGCAGTAGCTTCATTGACCCCCCACGATAAATGCTTTATTGTGCAGGATGACTGGGGACAAACACAAAAACATCAACATGAAGCTCATTTTAAAATGGATGCAGTGTGCTGACAGGCCTCAGCGGGGCGCCTTCTGTCTGGTGACATTTGTTTAACCCAGTGTCTGTGGGGGGCTCGTGTTTTTCCTGAACAAATGTGATCAGAGAGTATGAGGCCCGCCTGCAGAGCTACAGCGAGCACATCTGGACCTGCAAGAGCACGGGCAGCGGCCAGCTGACGCACAAGGAGGCCTGGGAGGAGGAGCAGGAGGTGGCCGAACTGTGAGTACAGCCTCCCCGCGTCTCCCCGGGCCCCCTCACAGGGCCGAGCCTTTGTGTGACATTTTGTGAACTGGTGCTTAGCTGTGGTGTGTGAAATTCCAGCATATTGCTTAATTGGTTGAGCAGCCTTGTTTAGACAACGAAAAAAAACTTTACTATCTGATGATTGTGAGAGCACAAAGGGGGGAGAATGTCACCTGACGCTAGCCTTTTTTTTTTTTTTTTTTTCCGTTTTGGACAGTTTGTCAGACTCCCTCCCTGAGTTTGGCGAGGTGGTTCACATTTAGCATTAGGTTATTGAAGGATGCTTGCAAGTTGGGCAGCACGGTGGTGCAGTGGTTAGCACTGTTGCCTCACACCTCTGGGACCAGGGTTCGAGTCCCTGCCATGGCTCCATGTTCTGCCCATGTCATTGTGGGTGGTTTCCTCTGGGATCTCTGGGTCCCCCCCACCATGGTCCAATGGTCCAATTAACTGGAGTTACCTACAAATTTGCCTGTAGGTGTGCTGGTGTGAATGAATGGTGTGTTTGTTGTGCACTGTCCTGGGTTGGTCCCTGCCTTGTGCCCTTAGTCTCCCTGGACCCTCCACGGCCCTGAATAGGAAAAGCTGTTAGAGAAAATGAATGAATGGATTGATGACTTCCAAGGTGCCCTTTTAAACTTTGCTGGTTGCGTTCCTCTATGGTAAAAGGGCTTGACGCAGTGCTGTGTTCTCTCTGTAATATGGCTGTAATAGGGCTGTAATATGAAATTTAAGGTGAGTGGCTGCACTGATGTGATCAGATGTTCATGCTCATTTCACTGTGGCTGAATCTGACTCTCCTGTTTACCTCAGTTCTCTCTGCCGGTAGCTCACAAGGTCATCTTCTGAACCTCTGAGTGTTTCTCAGTGTGTCCTATTGCTGAAAGCAGATGGGAAATGACACCGGCCTCTCGCTGTGTTCTGACAGCCTCAAGGAGGAATACCCTCTGTGGTTTGAGAAACCAGTCCTGGAAATGGTTCACCATAACACTCTTTCCCTGGACAAGCTGGTGGACCAGGCATGGATGGAGATCTTCACCAAGTATGCAGTTGGTGAGGAATGTGACTTCCTGGTAAGTGTAGATTTTCGTTCTTGAGATGCCTGCCGTTTCATGTGTGAGCTCAGCTTCCAGGGGTAGCACTGGCTGGCCTGTGTGTGCCTGCAGGTGGGGAAGGACAGGAGCCTCAGGGTGAAGGTGGTGGAGGTGCTACCTCTGGAGGGAGTGCTGGATGAGCTAGGGGAGAAGAAGGTGGAGGGGGCCTGTGACTCCCCATCCAGTGATAAGGAGAATACCAGCAGGGAACAGCTGAAGGTGGAGCTGCAGCCTGAGGAGGAGAGCAGGAGTCGTCACTCCTGTGAGTGCCTGGCTCAGACCACATGCAACGCTGGGATTGGACTGTTCATGAATTATTCATGATGACTAACCCACTGGTACAGTCATCAAATAGTGCCCGATACCAAGATATCTGAGGTCCTTCAGGTGGAAAGATGAGACGCCGATTCCTGGTTTAGTGCCATCATTTTTCTGGGCTGCCGTTGTGTTTGTTGGTGTTAAGCAAAATTATAATTTGGGTGGGTGCTTTAGTTTTGAAGGCCCTGTAAAGCATTGGCACACTGAGTGGGTTTATCAAGTGCCGAGTGCCGGGTAAACATTGTTGTCCTCCGTGAACGCATTAGTCACCGAGTTAGAAGGGTCACATTTCACATACAGGCTCACCAGTGGATATTTACTGTGTCCCAGGTACATTTTTGATGTGAATTTTTAACTATGACACATTCATAGAGTGAGGTACTTAATTGGGTGTGGTGGCGTGCTCTGAGCGCGTTGTGGGTATTTCATGCGGAGTGTGTTTTCTGCCAGGTGACCGTGCCAGGCGCTCCCCCAGAAAGCTTCCCACCAGCCTCAAGGAGCACAGGAAGAAGTGGGTCATGCCCAAGTTCCTGCCGCACAAGTATAACGTCAAGCTGATGGATGAGGACCAGGTGGGGGCCGGGGACCGTGACGGGTGGGATCAGGCGCCTGTACAGCCTTATGCAGTCACTGCGTGACCAGTGCACTTATTGCACGTAACCAGGCTTTTATATGCGTTCTTTTTCAGCTCATCAGCAATGTTCCCGCTGACAGCCTCTTTCGCACAGAGAGACCCCCCAACAAAGAGATTGTGCGCTACTTTATCAGGCACAACGCTCTGCGCGTGGGTATGGGAGAGAGCGCTCCCTGGGTGGTGGAGGACGAATTGGTGAAGAAGTACAGCCTGCCTAGCAAGTTCAGTGACTTTCTGCTGGATCCATACAAGGTACTTCGGCACGTGGCTTCATAACCCCACAGCGTTAATGCGGACGTCTGTTCGTCATTCGGCTACGCACAGCCGACCTTCGTGACAGTTTTGCGTTTACAACTTACAGTACATGGCTGACATCTCGTCTGGTAAGCGTAAGAGTTTGAGTTTGCCAGAGGGGAGGCCAGAGAAGAAGGCAAAGACGCCCGACGGGGCGGACGCAGCTGAGAAGGGGGCGAGGAAGAAGCTGCAGAAGACGACGCCTCAGACCCTGCCCCTCGGACCCACGACATGGGGACACATGCAGGTCAGGCTTTGAACTCTCCTCCATCTGCTAGGTTGTCAGGTCATAGTGCAGGCTGTAGTTAATAGACGTGAGCAATGCAGAGGGATGCTTATCCAACATAGAACTAAATGCTGTTTGTCACCCCCGAAGAAGAAGGAGGGCTCTCCCTTGAAAGTGAAGAATGGTGGGTCTCCTAAGAAGAGGAGCACAAGCGGAGGGGATAGTGGAGTTCATGTGTCACAAGCAAAGAGACACGGGAAGAGTGTGGCCAAGGCCGCCAGTGGCCAGAAGACCTCCAGGAAAAGTGAGAGCAAGCCCAAGATGAAGCAGATGACTTTGCTGGACGTGACCAAGACTGGTTCTTCTGCAACCCCCAAGAAGTTGAAGAACAGAAGGCCTGGAACTCCCAAACCGGGCAAACCCCTGCCGCCAATGGCCCTCCACCTGCTCCACTATTACCGGGAGAACAAAGACAAGGAGGAGAAGAGGAACGCCCTGTCCTGCCTCATATCCAAGGTGGCCAAGGTGCTGACGCCTGAGGACCGGGCCAGGCTGCCTGAGGAACTGCGGGATATGGTTCAGAAGCGCTGGGAACTCCTGGAGTACAAAAGGCGTTGGGCAGCCATGACGGAGGCGGAGAAGCAGGACGCCATGCGCAAGAAGCGGGAGGAGATCAAGGAGAAGCTGCGCGAGCGAGCCAAGGAGCGCCGGGAGAAGGAGATGCTGGTCCGGAGGGAGCAGCAGCGCCGCTATGAGGACCAGGAGTTGGTGGGAAAGAACATCCCCAACTTCAAGCTGGCAGACATGCCTGATGGGTTGCCTAACGTGCTCTTTGGGGACATTGCCATGGTGACGGACTTTCTCAACTGCTACTCTGGCCTGCTGATGCCTGAGGACCAGTCCCCTATTACGGCCGCTGCCCTCATGGAGGCTCTGGCCACCAAACAAGCCGGCTTCCTGTATTTGAACCGTGTGTTGGTGATCCTTCTGCAGACACTGCTACAGGACGAACTGGCTGAGGGCTACAGAGAGTTGGACATGCCGTTGTCGGAGATCCCGCTCACCATGCACTCTGTCTCGGAGCTGGTCCGGCTCTGCCTGCGTCCCAGCGATGCCCACGACGAAGGCAGTGGCCATGGCTCAGAGGACTGGGCTTGGGGCGCCTCGGACGATACGCTGGGCACGGAGATGCTGGAGAAGCTGGAGACCTCAGAAGTATTTGAGCTGAACCCGCAGGAGAAAATCTGCCTGCTGGTGGCGCTGTGCCACCGCATCCTTTTGACCTACTCGGTGGAGGACCACGTGGACGCCATGCAGCAGCGCGCGGCCGAGCTCTGGAAGGAGCGCCTGGCCACACTGAAGGAGGCCAACGACCGCGTACGAGCGGAGAAGCAGAGGCGCAAGGAGCAGATGGAGGCCAAGGTGGGGGGCGACGGCTGGGTCAAAGTGGAGGGCAGTGACGCCGGAGGGGCGGCCAAGCAGGACAAGCGGAGGGATGGGGGGGCCAAGAAGGAAGGCGGCGGGGGGGAGCCGGCGGCCCTAGAGTCTCTGCCTGAGGACATGGTGAGTGCGGTGAGGAGCAGGAGGCTACAGACCATTCAGGCCAAGAAGGAGAAGGAGGAGCAAGAGCGGATGAATAAAGGTATGAAGGCTCATGTGACTTGGGGGCAGCTGCCCATATAGCTGGACTTCTGTTGACCTGCGGTCGCATTTGCTGACTCATGCTGGAACTTTATTCCCCTACAGAACGTATTGAGAAGGAGGCTGGGGAGGAGCGGGTGCGTAAGCGGAAGGCGGCGGCAGAGAGAGCCTTTCAGGAGGGCATCAGCAAGGCCAAGCTGGTCTTGAGGCGCACGCCGCTGGGCACGGACCGCAACCACAGCAGGTCGGGGGGGCCGGTGACTGCCGACGGGAACGACGGTGCAGGGTTTGGCTTTGACAGCGTCTGTGAGATCGCATGTGTCTGTTGTAGGTACTGGCTTTTCTCTGATGCAGTGCCGGGCCTGTACATCGAGAAGGGCTGGGTACACAGCAGCATAAACTACAGCTTTACTGTACCCCCTAAAGAGGAGGAGGAGGAGGAGGAGGAGGAAGAGGAGGAGGACGAGACTGATGTGCCAGGTGAGCACGTTCTAGGGATTGTGATGTACTCCCTGCCACATCTGGCTGTGAGATATTTACACAAAGGTTTCTTTGCATTCCATAGAGAGTAAAGAGGAATGCAGTACAGATGGTGGCCAGCAGGGGACACCAGAGACCCCTGTTGAAAGTACAGTTCCCAAAAGGGGACAGAATCTCTGGTATGTTTGGATCCGGATATAATATCTGGACAGCTGGCCTAGGCTGAAATCAGCCTGTGAAACTTGGTGCCCTTGGTGCATTGTGTGTGTGTGTGTGTGTGTGTGTCCGGCAGGTTTGTGTGCGACTCCATAGCCCAGCTGCAAGAGCTGATGGACAGTTTGCACCCCCAAGGTGTGCGGGAGAGCGAGCTGAAGAACCATCTCCAGTACAGGTGAAGCACTGAGGAGCCACGGGTGGTGGGCGTACCCCCTAGTGGCTAAATGTCTAAAAACCTGGCTGCCTTGGGTTAAGCTTTAATGTAAGGATTAATGTCGGAGATGTAATGTAAGATGGCTGGCTTCACTGGTAGGTAGAAGTGTGGTCTTGTTACTTAGGGAAGTTTGGGTCTTGTGCCACATGTGATGGCCCTGTGTTTGGTTCTAAGGTATCAGGATATTCAGCAGTCCATCAACACTGCCCAGAAGGCCAGCTCGCAGCAGAAGACCTGTGACGGTCCCCCGGAGCTGCTCCATTACTTGCAGAATGACATCCTGGAGGTGGCCTCGCGGCTGCAGAAGGGCGGCCTTGGCGACCTGGACGATATTGGCAGGTTTGAGGATAAGGTCAGCGCTCTCTGTGTGTTTAGTGAGTCCTGCGAGTGATCGCGAGGGGGCTTGGGCGGTGTCTTTATGCAGCGTTCTCCTTACCCCTCTCTCGGCTGCCGGCCCAGGTACGCTCGCTGGTGAGCCTGAAGGACTTCGGGGAGTGCATCATTACCCTCCAGGAGAGTGTCTTCACCAAGTTCCTGCAGGGCTTCATGGACCCCAAGCAGAATAAGAAAAAGAAAAAGCAGAATGGAGAAGAAGGGAGCAAGGCGGAGGAAGCGGAGGAGGAGAAGAGGCTGGCTGACGAGGCAAGGGTAACGTGGCCCGGGCTCATTGTGGGAGGCAGTCGAGTTGCCCCTCCTCTCCAAACCTCCACACTTCATTTTTCCTTTTTGGGTCTTAACCCTCTGAGCCCGGCTGCATCGTCGACGATGCAGCGCACCGTTCGCGTCTATTTCCGTTTATATCTCGCTGATTCTTCATGTAGAATCATGAAAAAAACACTGACTAAATCCGTAATCTGCCTTCTTTTTAAAACGTCCGTTGTCGGAAGTATTAAAGTTTTAAAAATTAGGTTAAATCGGCAAAAAGTAAACCATGTCACCTTTCTTTATTTTACC
>JAODKC010000039.1:4586027-4611997 GCA_026777985.1 Mormyrops attenuatus
CTTCATGTAGCCAAGACTTTGGTGATCAGATATCTGGGATCAAAACGAACTGCCACCATTGCTTACTATGTACTTTTTTAATTGTTTCTGTAATTGCTCCAAACTGCATTTTGCAGTGTCTATACCTTGATGTCAAATTACAAACTTAACAAAAATCTGACATATTTACAATATACATTAAAATAAAGATGATTGTAATGGCAAAACAAATATATAAGAAATAATTTATTTACCATGAATTAAGCTTTCTTTGAAGAAATGTGTGATCATGCCCCAGGCAGTGAAAGTGTGTTTTCTACCCTCAGGGCTCAGAGGGTTAAACAAATTCCAGGCAAAAAGCACGAAGTCGGTCATTTCAGGGGAATCCTGCATCCTGAAAGTGGCTTCAGCACTCTACACTGTGTGTCCTGCAGGTGGCGACATCTGTGGAGAAGTGGAAGGCCGCCATCCGCGAAGCGCAGACGTTCTCGCGGATGCATGTCCTGCTGGGAATGCTGGATGCCAGCATCAAGTGGGACATGTCGGCTGAGAATGCGCGCTGTAAGGTGTGCCGGCGGAAAGGTGAGTGTGCTCTGATTCCTCACCGCTTTTTAAATAGTCATATCTCATTATTCCTGTAAGGGTACTGGTGATAATCCTTACACCCATTGGGTCACTGGTACTGCTTCAGAGACTGTGGGTTTTGATGGAACTTCTACTGATTCACCAGTAGGGGGCTTCATTTGCCATAAACTTATTCACGAAGAGAGATTTAGGTCATTCTGTAAACACAAAGTCAATAGTTAATGTACCAGCAACAGCGTAATAAAATTTGATTGTTTTGTGAGGGTCAGTTGGTGCGTGTTAAGGAACACTGTAAATGACCTGTGAAATGAAATATGGTTTAAGCAGAATGAGGTCACAGCCTGCCTAGTGACACTGGCTGTTGGGCCTCGGAGGCACCAGCGTCCGTAGTGACTGTATTCCTCTGACCTTTGCCCGTCCCTGCTGGTTATGCTCGCGAATCAGCCATAAACTGGTCGCAGGGTCTTTCGTGTCAGAGGGCTCGCCGTGGCCTGCAGGGCCGTGGGCTGCTGGCCCTCAGACTGCTTCCTTAAGACAGGCCGCTTCAGTGTCTGTTAGCGCTGTGCTAGCTTCTTGCTGAAGTACCTTCTGATACCACCAGGCTGGCTGGGGGTCAGCCACACGCCTCTGTCGCTCTCCTTCCTGTACAGCACACAGAGAGAGTGTGTGTGTGTGTGTGTCTGGAGAGGGCGGCATGGTGCCTGAGAGCCAGAGGCCCATGCAAGGTCTGGCTGCACCTGTTTCCATCAGAGCCACCGCCCCCTACTGGGCCAGCTTTCCTCCATCTTATGTGGAACCGAGCGGGTTGGGAGGGGGGGCATGGAACCCGTGACCTGTGCCAAGTAGTGTGTCGCCCCCCGAGACCCCGAGTTGGGTTTTGAGTGTTGATGACTGGTATGTGAATCTGAGCTGATCTTTCTCCTCCCCAGGGGAAGATGACAAGCTGATCCTTTGTGATAAGTGTAAAAAGGCCTTCCATCTGTTCTGCCTCCGTCCTGCACTCTATTCCATCCCAGACAGGGACTGGCTCTGCCCTGGGTGTCAGCCTGCCCTGACTCGCCGCCATTATGGAAGGTGGGCTCTTACTCCTTTAAAGGCAGAGCTAGTGAGGGGTGGCCCTGGGCTTGGGGTCTGTTCTGCTCAGAGACGTTCACTTGTCGGCCATTCGGGAAGATGTAGTCACCGTTGTACGTTACCATTGAATATGTGCCTTTTGTGTTATAGAAGCTATGAAGAAGACTCTGAAGAGGAGGATGAGGAGGAAGAGGACGATGAGGAGGAAGATGAAAATTCTGAAGAGGAGGAAGATGACAAGAATGAGGATGATAAAGCCACAGGGCACTATTGTAAGGGACCCCCGTATTAAACAAGCAGCTGTGGGTACGGTGTGGGTGCTGTGAGGCTAGAGATGGTCTGACCGAAGCATGGCACAAGCTGACAGGTCCCGCCCACCCATTCAGCCAGCAGCCAATGAATGACTGGCTGCGGTCTTGCAGGCGGTGGTGATGTAATGCTCATGTTCTGGAGCATGGGTGCCGTCTAGAGAGGCCTGGATTGTGGTATGCTTTGGCCACACGCTGTGTTGTGTGTCACAGCTATATGGCAGGGCCTCTATTCATTGGCCTTTCACAGCAGTGGGTAAGATCACGCTGTAGGACCCTACGTGGAGAGATTCCCGAGGTAAAACGCCGATTGGAGCAGCATCTCCGGTTTCCGTGTATGGACGGGGGGCTGATCTCTGCCTGCCCGCTTGCCAAGTACGAGCCTCCGCGTTTTCACACACTTTCCTTGCTTTTATTGCACAGTGAGGTCAAGGAAGGCCAAGGGCAAGAAGTCCCGTAGCAGGAAGGCGGGCGCCAAGTCCCGTGGCGGGCAGCAGAAGGAATCCCTCAGCAATGCCGTCGACATAGACGAGCTGGTGAGTGTCGCCGTGACGGTACTGACATCTGTGTGTTCTCCGGCTACTTAGGGAGCCCCGCGTTGCTCGTTCAAGTCGCCCTTGTCACACGGGCGTATGGGGTACGGGGTATGTGGATTGGTTAGCTCGCCTGATGCACTGGCCTCACCTGGCCCCCAGGGGGCAGCCTTACCACACCTGCAAACACACGTGGCTGTCAGGGTGGCGTTTTTATTGACCATGACTGTAGAAAATGAGGCTTAAACATCAGTTTGTCCAAACTGCCGTGTTAGGCTAAAGCAGCTGAATGTACGAGTCTGTGAGCATGCTCTTTCCTCGGTTTTCCTGCTTCAAGCTCATGAATATTCAGTGTTTCAGGTCTGACTCGCCATTCACGGTTCTGGCCAGTAAGATTCCTTTACTTTAATCTGTCAGTTGCATCTTCCCCCCGCAGTACATGCGTAGGGGTCTCAGTGTGGCCCTTTGGGTCCTTTAGATGTGGGTCCCTCCCTTTGGGATCCCAAAGACACGATAGAGTTGCTGTTTCCTTCTCGCAGGTGCAGCAAAACTTTGTGAGGGGGGGGTGTCGACGAGCCCTGGAGCTGGACCGCTGTGAGGAGATCCTGCAGCGGCTGGTCAAGTTCCGCTACTCCTGGCCATTCAGGTGGGTCCGCGCCATCATCTCTGGGACTGCAGCTCACTGCAGGAGCGTGGGTGGGGATACTGTCTGTCCCTCGTGTCACACTGCCGCCTGCCTGTCACCCTTAGAAAGCCGGTCTCTCCTGATTTGGTTGAGGATTACCAAGACGTCATCTCCCAGCCCATGGACTTCCAGACCATGCTGTGCAAGTTCTCTGACGGCCATTACCGGCACAGCGGTGACTTTCTGGAGGACATGAAGCTGGTGTTCTCTAACGCTGAGGAGTACAACCCCCCTGACAGCCCCGTGCTCTCCTGCCTGCTGAAGACGGAGCGCGTCTTCGTCGACCTTCTGGCCCAGCAGCTGCCGGGACTTGCATACTTCCGACGCCACAAGCGCACCTGCCGCAACCGTGGTGACGAGGAGGAGGCGGAGGAGACACTGGAGGAGGCCGGGCGCGCTCCCCGACAGGGAAGGCCCGGTGGGAACAAGAGACAGGAATACGGAGACGGCCTGCGTAAGAGTGGCCAGCGTGGCCTGAGGTCAGAGGAGGAGGAGAGCAGCTGTGAGGAGGAGGACGGTGGACTGAGGAAGAGCAGGCGGGCTGCTGTCCTGGGCCAAAGGAAGAATTACCGCGAGGTGGAGAGCGACAGCGATCCGGAGGAGGCTGTCGTCCACAGGAAACGGGGCCGTGGAAGGCCACCGCGGGACAGCAGACAAGACCATACCCCATGCTGGGCGGAGGCAGGAGACGGTAAAGGGGGCACGGCCAGCCTACGGCATTCCAAACGGCAGAAACCATCTCTGTGAGGTGGAGGGGGGACTCTGAACCACCCGGTGTGGTACAGCCCCTGCTGTCCTAAAGCTTCCCTCTGCTTAAGATGACCAGCTACAGGACTTGTGTATTTTTTATTATTATTTTTATGTTCCTATTTTGAAGAAAACCAATTTATATTTGTAAAGTGGTTGTTTTCCAGACAAGATTTAGATTTAAGGACATTTTGGAAACTCTCCAGATTATTCTAGTTTTTTTTTTTTTTTTTTTTTTCCCCCTCCTTTGTGCCCCAGCCTGTCTCGGTTTGTATGTCTTGTAATTGCAGAAATTCCATAGGCGGAGGACTGGTTGGGTTTAACAGCTGTTGGTGGGGGGTGGGGGCGGTACAGCGCAGCTGTAAATGCTGCCCCCCTACCCTTCCAGACTGTCCACTTGTTTGGACACAAGCACCAGTCCCCCACCGGGCTCATCTCTTCACTGGCCAGTTTTTGCGCTCTGACTGCAAATGACTTATTTTTGGTCCTGACACAAGTCTTCGTGCTGTTCTGTGATGCAGGTGAAGTGCCGCCTCTTCAGTCTTGTTCTCTAGCCAGTGGGTGGTGCTCTAGGTCCACTAGATGTGTATCTAGAGGTGGTCAGACCTTGAAGCGCGTCCATCTGCCCGTGTCACCAGTACCCCAACACACAGCTCCAGTTTAAAATGTGGTCTGTGGCCTTGACGGCTCTTCAGCAAAACACATCGGCTTGGTGGTCCATCTCTTAACCCCCCCCCTCCCCATACTTTTCAGGGTGAGGGTTCTTCATAAATATTGATTTCTGTATTGTATGCACCTGTTTGCTCACAGGGAGATGCAGAAAGTGTGTTTTACAGAGGATTTCAAATCCTCCCCTAATTTTTTCTCTTTAATATGATCCAAGTTAAATGGAACAGGCTGGGGTGTTCCCTGTATGAAGAACCAAATAAAGAAAATTGAAATTGTAAATTTCTGCTTTGGGGAAGCATATTTTTGTTAGACATTCGATTGTTGTCCTGACGGTTGTGATGTAACAGGCAAGATTTCCATGCATTGGCTGGTTTTGAAAGTAAAGTCATGTGACACCTGTTGGAAGGAGGGACCTGATGGCTGCCTGGTTGCTCTTATTAATTGCAGGCATTTTGATTTTCTTGTATTGTGATTTGTTAGGTTTCTGGCACCCCAAGGCACTGTTTGGGGTGATACAAAAATGGCTTCACTAATTCTTCTAGCCACACTCAGATTTCCTGCACATCCTCCAGCTATAGCTTGGCTACAGCTATCATGCAAAATGTTTTTGAGAGCTGAATGAAATATGATTGGTTCTCCCTCTGAACCAATCTGGTTGTAGAGGAGGTGGGACCAACCAGTCGGATGTCTTGGTCCCGCTGCCTCTAGATGCTTGGGCCCAGCTCCTCTACAATCTGATTGGCTATCTCTGTGAACCAATCATTTTTCTTTGTGCCCTCAGAGCATTTTTCTGTAAGTAACACTCCCTTGAGCGGGATGGACAAGAGCCCAGACCGCAGGCAGTTGTGAGTGGCCCCTCGGCTTATTCCGAGCAGGGAGAGTAGGGGATGAACAGCCCAGACCAGCACGTGGGGGTCCCGCATGCCGCCCTTGAGAGGAACTCGTGTCTTTAGAAAAACCTCCACATCAGTCATTCTGTTGGCGTTGATCTCGCCCTTGGAAGATCTCTGCCCCCAACGCACAGCTGTTTATCGCTGGGCCCTGCCCCCTTGCTCAGTGTCAGGCAGCTTTGGGTCGTGTGGCGAGAAGGGCATGCTGGGATGATACAGCGGTGACGGCCGTCAGCTTCCAGCTGGTGAGAATCACCTGACACTGCACCCCCTCTGCCCCACCAGAGCTCGACTTCCCCGCTGCCACATTACCATCTCATTTCCACCTGCTTTCATGTCTGAACACACCTGTGCTGAAGAGGTTTGTACTTATTTCCTGATACACGGATCGTACGTAATACTCATAAATAAAATTCCTTTTCCTTCCACACAGATGGCCAGTTTTAAACAATGCATAAAACAAACACATTAAGCCTGGTGCACATTTAATAGTCTACATTGCATATTTTACAGTATGATATTTTACATATTTTCCACCAAGAAGAATGCTCCCTCACAGCCAAGTGTCAGGGTAGGACTGAGGTCACGCGTACTCAAGCGCCAACCAACACCCCCTGAAATATAAGCACCCTCTCCTGATGCCTCACAGGAGCGGTCAGGATTCCCTGGATTTCGGCATGGTACTGGCCTTCATCTCATCCTCTTCTATGGGGATTGTAAACGACGATGGCTGAACTAGAGCCTTATGCAGGTATGGTACTTGGCAGAGGCCGGGACGGTTGTCCGCATTCCACCAAGCTGGGCTCACACTGACCGCAGCAGGCAGACAGGGCCACAGCGTGCCTGTGTGTAACAAATAGAAACCAAAAGCAAACATGAGTGATGCCTTCCTGGAAGGTCTTGTTGGTACCTTGCTTCTCCTCCAGGAATCTGCATTTTTCAGTCTCTCCTGGAAGTGGCGATGTTGCAAAACAGTTGCAACTATTTTCGTAAATTCATTTGTTCTTGCAATGACAGACAAAAAATAAAGCCTTAACAATGTTTTGGAAAAGCTGCCTCAAAATGAAGCATTTTAAGCCGCAACAATCAAAAACAACGTCTGTGGAATCCTGGAGGGACTGATTTTTGTTCAGTTGTTCAATTGTTCAATTTTAAAGCCTCTGACAAATCAAGCTCCGTGAATTACGTAATTTCTGAAAGGCTTAAACACTTAGCACCTAACACCTTGGCCATAGCAGCAATTTGAAAACAAATGGGCGAGTTCACACTGAGCTTTGTGGTGTCGCCTTAGTGTGCGAGGATCTGCGTCCAAATCAAAGGTTTTACATGTGGCTGTCAGGAGTCATCGCTGACAAATCCATGTTTCTAGGGAGCATGAAAGGAAAAATCACTGAGGGTGGTGCTATTTTGTGGATGAGCATGTAGCTCATGCATGCTGGGTAGTCTGTCTGAAGCTAAGCAGGTTTGGGTCTGGTCAGTAATTTTGACTCTGATGTCATAAAAGACTTCTGGATATTTTTCTAAGGTGTGGGGGTGGTACCCCCCTTATCTTCTAGGCTAGGGTTTGGGTGGGAGAGCTATCCTTGGTGCAGGGCATTTCATTGTTTGAACCCTGGTCCCAGGTGTATGGGGCAACAGTGCTAACCACTATGCCACCCCCTTCCCCTCTTTCCTGCTCCTTCACCACCTTAGATGCTGTATGGTGAGCATACTGGCACAGAATGGCTGCTGCCGCATCATCCAGGTGGGTGTCTTGAAATGTCCTATGTAACTTTTGTTATTGGGAGTTTTGAAAGGTCAAAAAAGGACTGACCTGTGAGGAAAGTTAGGTCTTTATCATTTAATTAAGGGTGTAGATTTGATTTCCATATTGTTAGGGACCAAATCGCACTCCCGCCAAAAAAAAAACACACACACACACGATACTCCCACAATATCGATAGGGGGGATCCTACCATCCGAACCAAAATCTATGGCCTTGTTTAATTATCATCGTTTGTAAATTTCTTATGTTCTTATCATATTGCTCATTATTATAATCTCAACAGATCAAATTTTGGTTCACTATCAGTTTTAGGACCCAGCCAATCACTTGAAATGTTGAGGATCCCCTGTGCTGCCACAATTTCAATGCTTCGCCAGTGGGCTGGCTTTTTGGCCCCTCCTGGTGGATGGGCATGGTAGTGCAGTGCAGTTGTCCTGCAACATTTGGAGGAGAGATGAGGTAGCAGCTTGTTTGGCTCTGTGCAGCTAATCTAAATGAGCGGAACGACAACGCCAGGAAAGCCCAAACTCCCACTTGTCTTCACCCCTCATCCACTTGGCTGAGTCAAAGACTGGCTTCTACTTTCCATCTTCAAGGCCTTCCTCAGGAAAAAAGACATGCAAGAATATACAAAGAAATCTTGCCTTTACTTGTACAACAGTCCCAGAGCTGTTTGACTTTTTGGGATTTAACAAACAGCCTTCTAGCCAAAAACTTACCCGTAACCACTACGACACCTACTGGCAGGAACCAAAGCATGCTGTGAATCCTCCATACATTGTCAGGTGGCCTTTAGGACACCTACCACGGCAGGAGCACGTCACATGACCATGGAGCTCTGTCACCATTCACTCTGGGGGCTGTGCGTGTTCCTGTGATCGAAGATTACCGGTTGGAGCCGCGGCCATGGCAGAATAATCACCTGTCGATGGGCCCTTCACCCCGACCTGCAGGGGCCGCTGTAGACTGGCTGACCCTGCACTATGGCTCTAAAGCTTGCGGTCAATCGTATATGTGCCTGTGTGCTGCATGGAGAGCAAGATGGGGTATGCAATGGGAGAATTTCCCCTTGGTGATTAATCAAGTATCACTATTCTGTTCCATTTTGTGTGCCTCAGACCCATATGATTCCAGAGCTCCTGGCATGCGGACCATCGGATAAGACGTCACGCTGGTTAAGACGAGAGAGCTGTATCAATATGAAGTTAATTTTTAAGAATGCGTCTGGCAACAGAATATCAGAAGAAAAAAACACCTCCCCCTTCAGGCACCGGCTGGGACTGTCGGGGAACAGCCCTCAGGGTCAGGGAGTGTTTCCAGGGAGACCCAGACCTGTCAATATGAACGGGACAGAAATGATCACAGTACCCCCCTCTGTGCTTGTGCAGGCATCCCTGCTGTGTGGAAAATGATTTGTGATGGTTTTGCCTCCGGTTTCCATGTTTCATTAAAAGCCATTAGACTCCACCCCCCTCGGCAAACTCAGGCCCCATTTCTGAGACCATAAACGGTCACATCAAGGAATCTGCTACAGCGGACTATAAAACGCTACTTTAAAAGGGTGCTGAAGTGCGTCAGCAGTCAGCAGCATGCATGAGGCTCAGAAATTTGTCAAACACAAGCGATAAGACTGACAGTGATTTGCAGCTGTGAGGCAGCCTATAGATGCTTGAAATCCAGTACTTTTACAGCGCAGCAGGTTCACTGTAGGGAGGCGCAGAGCTGAAGCCGTCTTCTCTACTTTAGTGATGGAGCCATTTCAGGTGAACGCATGGTGACGCCTGGAAACCAGTCACCCTCCTCCTCACCTCCCACGATCCTAAGGGTCCTCAGATTCGCCTGCCCGCATGCAGGTCGTCCTCTCACTGCCTGTCTGACCTATGCCTGTTCACAGGATCACATCAAAGTGTGGCCAAACTAGCAAAACCACTGAACATTTACCATTTGAAAAATGTATAGTTTAGTTTTGTTTTCCCAGAGAATCTGACCATTTTGAAAAACATGGTAATGTGACGCACAGACCCACCTGCCTGCCGCCTATCACCACAGAGAAGCAGCTTCTGCCCAGCTGATTGAAAATGAGGAAGCCAGGCAGGAAGGAGCCCAACAGGCAGGAAGGAGCCCAACAGGCAGGAAGGAGCCCAACAGGCAAGAAGGAGCCCAACAGGCAGGCGGCCTGGACCCAGTCTCGCCCCTGGCACGTGATTAGCGCTCGTGACAGCTGGCATCCTCTCAAACAGTCCCCTGCTGCCCACCAGGGGCGTGTCCCCACCCCCACCTTCTGTGAGATGCGCCCCCCACTGTCTGCACAAGTGCGACCAGCAGCATCTGGGTTCCTACTTTGTTTTTTAAATAACTTGACAATCTGTCGATTTTGCTTATTCTGGGTCTAATATTCGTTCGCAGTGTTTGTTTGTTCACTAGCCTGACCCCAGTGTGTTGCCCTCTCTCCAAAGGCCAAGGTCTGCCCATCCAGAAAGCTATGTGGAATTTCCCATTGCGTATTTGTACCTGTCGCCTGAGCCAGTATCCTAAATCTGCTGGATGCCCAGAACACGTCCAGGGCAAACGCTATGGCCGCTCATCAAAATTCCCATGATGCACTTTCACTATGAGGCCCCCTATCCCAATTCCACAAGGTCATAGAATAGCCCTGGTCCTGCCCTGGCCTGGCCAGGAGAGCCTTTCTGTGGGGGGGGGGGGGGCTTAGAGACGACCATTCCAGTCCGGCTCATGATCCAAGAGTCTTATCGCGTTTCTAAAACGGTCCTGGCGAATCTGCCACAGCAAGCCGAGGCGGAGCAGATACAGGCAGCCCTTAATGTGGAAGGAGGAGGTCCGTCTCACACTGCGAAGGAGGTCCATCTCACACTGCGAAGGAGGTCCGGTTTATGCCATTGCTCACTTTTAAGAGGATCCAATAAAGACAAAAATCTCCTGTAGATTTGGGGGCCACAGATGAATCAGCTGGGCTTTTAATCTACCTCAAGGGGACCTCTAGCATTCCCCCCCCACAGAAACCCTGGCACACCTGAGTGATAAAGTGGTCACAAAGAGCTTGTGTTTCCTTAACACTTAAAAAGTAAACACACTAACTTTAGTAACATCTGTACTATTCCCATTAACCCCCACCTGCAGCTGCTCTTCTTTGTTTCCATCCAACTCCTCCCAGGTCTCTGCTCATCATTCCTCCTGGTCACCCCCTTTCTCCAGCCCCCTGGGCGGATTACAAAACCCCACCTTCCCTTCCGGCTCCCACCTCAGCAGCCTGATGTCTTACCATTTGACCTGGAAGTGAACGACTGTGGTGACCTCGGTGACCCCTCACTGACACTGTTAACCCCAGAGACATGAGGAACATTGCACCGCGCCCCTCATCCTCTTATTGCTGTGGCCTTTCATCTGTGATGGGAACACATGCCGATCGGTGACATCACAGTGCCAGATGAGACCTGGAATAAAAAACAAAACAAAAAAAAAAATACTGTGCATTTTCGTCAGAAATGGCCACACCTTTCATTCTTGTCACTCCCCCTGACCAAAAAGACCTCAGACCAGAGGGAGAGGGAGGTCCGGGTCCAGACTGACTTGCTTCTAAAAACCTGTTGTGTCTGAAGGCACTATGAGGGTGGGGTCAGACCAGTCTGACACTCACAAAGGTATTAGATGAAGGCCAGTTTAAGCCCCCACCCCCCTCGTAACTTCATGTTAATCTCTTTATATCAACACTGTAAAAGTTCTCACTGTTAATCCAGGCTGAGTGCAGTCGTGACCCCGGAGATGACCGTCTCCCGGCTCCCGCAGGCTGCCGCCCTTTTGTCTGCCACAGCAATCAGCCGTTACACGCAATCCTGCGGCGTCCCTCTCAGCCTGACCTGTCCCCCATTTTCCAATCCTACCCAGGAAGAGCCGCCGTCTCTCGCCATCACACGCTGAGCTTCGTGAATGACTCATTAACGCAGCTTGAAAAGGCCCATCCTCGGCCTACATATGGAATGTATTACGCTGTAAAGGGGCCCAAATTTGCCCGGCTCTCTTTCCTACAGCTTCCCGACACGGCGAAACATGAACACTTTAATGAAAAACGCTGCACCATAATGGGGCTCCTGTTTATTTTGTCAAGAAACTGATCTCACTCCTTTGCATTTCTTGGTTTCAGACTTTGAGGACTGAATGAGGATTTCAGTGTGTCTGTGACATCAACCTTCTGAACACCCCCCCCCCCCAAAAAAAACAACAAGCGGCAACAGAGTTTCTAGGACCTGAGGTTCCTGTCTGGGTTCCTCAGAGTCCTGTCAGCCAGAAAGCGAAGGGAAGCTCACCACAGATCCATGAAAGGCTCCTTTGAATGCCAGGCAGTGCCAAGGGACCAGGAAATATCTTACAAAAGTGGGGGAGCTCGCAGCCAAACCGTGGGGGACACCGACAGACTGGCCTCCTGGGGTGTGGCCGACAGGACAAATCTTTGGTCAAGGCTCACTGAGGGGACATAGTCCTGTTAATCATTCTGCAGTCAGCTGCCAGTGCAAAATCATACCGGGAGTGACGCAGAGAAGAGGAGCCTGTTCCAGGGTCAAACTGCAATTCCCCAAACACACAATCAATCTACTGTGCCTTACGAAAACAGAGATGTCATTTTTTGGCCTCACAAAAACCAAACGCTTATAAATATTAGTGTTCCGGTAATGTGGGTCGACCGGGACCTGGTGTGGGACCAGAGCATGGGTGAGATCCAAAGAGCCGACAGGATCGAGTGACTGAGGCGCCTGATCAGAGACAGAAAATAAAGGGCGAGATTTCACACCAGCTGCCCCCCCCCTGCTCAGCCCACAGCAGCGATTTAGCTTTTAATTAAAAGTCAACGGAAAACAGCAGGACAGAGTGCCAAGTGTCTCCCTTTACAAGACAAACAGCCAGGGGCGCCCCCTCTGAAAGGGGATCAGCAGCGGTAACGCAAACGCAGGGATCGCGTTCCATGTCCCCCGCAGAGTTTGTTTTACTGTCAAAACCTAACATGTCTGCTCACCCCCCACACAACATGGAATGGAGGAGTGAGAGACATCACTAAACTGAGAGTCCCCCATCATGGCGCTTTAGGCTGTGGTGATCTGCAGTATTCCTCCATTCATTTTCCCAGAATCCACCTCTCAGCTCTGGGCATTCTGTGATTCCTAATAACTCTAACCATGATAACAAAGTTGTGGCACTTTTCATTTCCTTCTAAAATCCACACGCATATTGACAGAGCAGCCGTTTCCGATCGACAGGGGCCAATCCATCAGCACCATTATTAATGATCCTGTTCTCCAAAGCTGTGCCCCCTCCAAATAAAACTACACACGAAAAGCCTCACCACAGAGTGGGGGCTGAACTTGTATTGCCAGGTGTCAAAGGAAGACTGTTTTATAACCCAAAAAAGCCACAGTCCAAACCCCAGGAATGCTCATAATGCTTTCAGTCTGTGGCCACATTACCAGTTATTGAGGAACCCAACTGAGTCCTTGTCTGAAATGGTCACACAGGGGTGATGCAAACAAGGCTCCAAGGCAACTAGGCCACTGGTTGGGAAACTGGTACCAAAAGGAGCCCATTTGGCCCACTTGGCCTGACTTGCCACAGTTTCTGTACTGATTCTGTTTGATTCTGTACTGGAGCGGTCCTGGGTCACACCAGAGTAACCGGGCTGCTCCATGTCCCAGCAGAAAGTGGACTTTGGTGCCGGGTTCCTCCTCCCACGGTGGCTGAACCCGTCCCATGTGCACGTGGTCTAAAGTCCATCTCAGTGTGCGTGAGATGGTAGCACCTGGGCCAGACTAAAGGGCTAAACTGGGGCTGATCTACATGCCGCTAGCCATGGTGAGGAGTTCTGGCCATCCTCCAAAGCCACGTGCATTGCCCCGGCCTGTCCAGCAGGGGGCACTGGCGACAGAGCCTAGTCCATGATTACAACACGAATGGTCAGGCCAGGGAGCATCTAGCCACTGAGAACTCTCTCCCACTTGGAGTTCGGTCCTCGCACAACAGCTTCTCTGTACCCCCCAGGCAAAGGCCCTGTGTACACCCCATTTGGGGGGCGGAGCTCACCCTAAATATATCCTTCGGTAAACCAGTCAAGGTCAATCTCAAGATAGCAAAGCATGGCACAGTTCTGTGGGGAAAAGAGTAATGAATAATTCTCTTAGCAAAAGACCACTGGAAAGAACCCTTGATTTACTACTATTTGTTTCTCTCTTTTTTTTATCAGCTGACATCTTATATAGCTTATTACTTTCACACACTGCCCAAGTGACAAATATTCATGTTTAACCTCACTGACAGGCTTCCTGTGGCTTGCCGACTCTTCTCCGTTGATACTCAAATGACCACTAAATGCTAACAGCAAGCACGTAGCATCCTCTGTAGAATGTTCCAGAACAACCACACAAACAGCGTGATGTCACAGCGCAACACCTCGCCACTGGGGCCGACTGCAGCTACGTATAAGAGAGGGAGGGGCTTCCGGGCTGTCGATCACTCACTAAGGAGTAATAAAGATGTAAGGGTTTGTTGTCTCGTTTTTCTGTTCTTGTTGTCTATGTGCATCTCTCCCCGGGGGGGCACAAAACATCAGACTGCCTAGCAACCGAATCACAATGGCAGCTGAACTCTCGCAAACATCTGACCTACATAATTCAGGCCTTCTGATCTCTCAATCAGCTGGAGTGATGACAGGGCACCATGGCGCTCAGGCCTCTACAGTGTGACATTCCCGTCACACATGCGACTAAAAATCAATGAGTCTGAAGTACAAAAAAATATTCCCTCGCAATGTAGTTTTTTTCCAGATAGAGCATTGAATTCACTAGTAACTGTTTGGTAGGTTAAAACTAATATTCACAGCATGCATCACACTGCTAAACGCTCCAGAGTGTATAAAACAATAAGTAGATAACTGACACTTAAGCTCAGAGGTGAAAAGGTCGGGTCCAGAAAATAAAAATCCAGACCATGATTTTGTTTCAACCAAACAGTTGCGCATGAAGAGTTACAGTCTTAGAGTACTCAACCGGTTGGTTGAAACAAAATCTTGGTCTGGACTTTTACTCTCTGTACCTGAAATTACCACCATTGATGATTGTTAACAAATTAACAACTGCAGTAACAGATACACTGCATAATGTTTCCCTGAATACTTAAATGACATAATGGCAGCAACTAACAAACACAAAATCAATTGCTTGTTATTTCAAGAGGGATGTTGATGTTGTTACGTAGGAATGGGGAGGAGGTAACGGGTATGATAGCAGCACTGTTAGCAGTGTGTGTGGGGAGAGGGAGTGTGTGTGCATGCGCACACATCTGTACATTGTGTTTGTGAGCATGTTTTTATCAGAGCAGACTCCCTTTGTGTATATTTTGTACATTCAATTAACTGGCTAATTACTGCTCTATTTTGAATTAATCTATAAAATTGAACTATTAACTAACTTCCTAATTTAATGAAACCTTGTTAATTGTCAGTATCTTTCTTGGACCTTGTGAAAGAGTGTTTCCCTGAAATTCATCGAGGTCATCTTTTTTTATTTCTTTTTTTAATATGTGTCACCGAAATATTTTGTGTACTACAAACTTTTAATACTTAACTCACATGCTACTTGGACAAATTCCTAGCGGAGAGCCCCGGTGTCACTCTCTGGATGCTGGGGGGGTGATTAGTGTTTTAAAGCAGGCCTGCTTTATGGCCTTAGAGCAGCATTTCTCAACTGGGCCGGCACCACCACCCCCCAGATAATTTTTAATGACTTTTGGGTTGTGACTTTATGGCCAAGGAAAAAAGTGGATCTGAAGGCTAAAACAGTTGAAAACCACTGTTTTAGAGAGATATACCCCCGCCCCCGCCCTCAGATCAGCAGTAAGGGCATCCTATATCTAACCAGCCGGCAACCTTGGATCAGGTCGTGGCCGGGTCTGGCTATGCAGGAATGGCACCGCCGTTAACACTGGGGGTGATGCACATACACACACACACACGCACGCATGGCAGGCCTCATAGCGATGGCGTGCCAGCGTGTGCCAGGAACCAGAGGCCTTTCCAAAACAAACGGAGATTTAATGGGGTGTCGAGCTGGGACGTTAGAAGCTGCCGGGCAGGAGGTGTAGTGTGCACGGCCGGAGACAAACAAAGGAAGGTTAATTATGAGAGAGAGAAATTCAACACCACCCGCGGAAAGAAGCTCTCTTTGGTTCTGTTTAACAGACATTAATAGACGGCTGGCTGGGACAGCGAAACTAGGGACTCCGCTAAGAGTAAGCTGCTCTGGTCCGGAAGATCACAGACCACAGGAAACCTAACCATGCTTGTAAAATGGTTATACAAATGGCTGTAAATCTGGTTGTTATGCTTTCAGACATTCTTTGATATCCAGTCCTAGATAAGAAACCCCAGTGCCCTCATTAAACACCGTTTTGTGTTAGAAAGCCCTGGCGATTTGTTAGAAACGCAAATCCAGCACCAACAGCCCATATTAGGGGTCAAACCAGACCAACAACACAGCAAAGCATCATGGATCAGTTACCTCCAGTCTCTCCGCAATGGCCTATCAGCGCCGTCTCTATGTTTGCAGTATAAAGCGTAGATAATTTAATAAAAATGGATGGATCGCTGCATAAAAGCAGACGATCCTGACTGGAGAAACATGGATATTAGGAGCTGGTCTTACCAGAAATGACAGACGCACATCCATCCATCTTCTGTAACTGTTTATCCTATTCAGGGTCGCGGGGGGTCCTGAAGGCTACGGGTACAAGGCAGGGAACAACCCAGGATGGGGCGCCAACCCATCGGAAGGCACACTCCCACACCAGTCACTCACACGCTCACACACCATCCACGATAGATGCACATCAGCGATTGAATGTACCCATCAGTGATGTCTCCAGACACATGCAGATTTGAAACTTAACGTCACATTTCCAAAATTTGTCGTTTCGATTAAACGGAAGTAAACACCAAACGGCGGACAGGACAGGCGTCACATGATACACGCTGTTAACCCAAAGCCAAACTGAGTGGTTTTTACCGCTTATGTAATATATAAAGCACAACTTGTTTGCAAGCAATCACAGTGTTCGGGTGAAAATTCAATTTGCACGCATCGCGGACAGGAAACGGGAGAAAGCTAAAGATGGTGTGAACTGGTGCACGGGACAGAGCTGTCTAACATAGACTTCACAGTACATTTAAGCACTATTTGCTTATTGGAGACCTAGTTTCACAAACTGCGATTTACATGCATTGGACACCGCAACCAAATCAAACAAAGACAGGCAGACAGACACTTATACACCTGGTCTTCAGTCTTTGCGAGTTAATAGTCCACAGTGTCTGCAAACAGGGCAGTAATATTTCAAAATATTTTTAATTCTATTAAGGCACTTATTTTCTCTGTAGGTTTCAATATTAAGGTTTTACCAAGAAGTGTATATACACAATACATACAGCGAACTGAAATTAAATACAGAATAAATAAAATGTAACAATTTTTAACATGTATACGTGTTCTATTTCTGCAATTTCGGCAGAGTACGTTAAGTTTATTCTTTTGAAATCCAATTCCTGTGTCCAATGGCAAACAAGCAGGGTGTCTTTCACAAGTCACTAATATCTCCATTTTCGACTCGAGAGAAATATTGTACATTTGTCTGTATTGTTTTTATGTTGGATTATAATACATCAGTCATTTTAACGTCAGCAGTAAAGAAAGCAGGAAGTCCAGTCAGTTCCACGTACAGCTAGGTCAGATTTAGTCCAGCACTGTGGCAAGTCAGGTCTCCTTGCAGAAAAACGCAGTCCGCCAGCCAGGGGCCCCTTGACCAATCACACGTGTGCAGGGCAGTCTGAGTATGGCTCCGCCTTGCTTACAGGGAGCACTGCTGCAGGTCCTTTGTAGTGACAATGCATGTTGCTGCAGCTGACCCCACCGCAGGGCTTCCGCTGTGTTCTTGCCTCCATCTTCCTGCTGCACAGGCTCTGCCAGGCCTGCAGCGTCTTGGAGCTCCAAACCCACACCCCACTGGTGATGCCCACAACCAGGGACATGAATATCTTGAGCATGAAGACTGTGACCGCGGGCAGCGAGGCCCCGAGGGAGCAGTCCTCGCTCCTGTGACCTCGGGAACGGGAACACTTGCTGGAATGTCCCCTAAGCTTCCAGTGCTCCACGTTGAGCCTCTCGTAGAAGTAGCAGATGATGACACAGGTGGCCGGCACCGTGTACAGGATGGAGTAGACGCCGATCTTCAGCATGAGCTTCTCCAGCTTCTCGGTGTTGGTCCCCTCCGTCTTCATGATCTTCCGGATGTGGAAGAGGGCCACGAAGCCGGTCAGGATAAAAGACGTACCAACGGTGAGATAGCAGACCAGCGGGATGAGGACGAACCCCGTGAGGGCGTTGACGTCCATGCTGCCGACGTAGCACAGCCCCGTCAGCTCATCGCCGGCCACCTTCCTCATGGTGAGGATGATGATGGTCTTCATGGCTGGGATGCCCCAGGCGGCCATATGGTAATAGCTGCTGTGAGCTTCAATGGCCTCGTGACCCCACTTCTTGCTGGCCGCTAGGAACCACGTCAGCGTGAGAACCACCCACCAGATGGAGCTGGCCATGCCAAAGTAGTAGAGGATGAGAAAGACGATGGTGCAGCCGGTGCTCTCCAGCCCTTCCTGAATAATGTACAGCTCACCATTCTCCCGGTCGCAGGCGATGTTCTCTGCCCCAGACACTGATCGGATGATGAAGGCCACGGAGTAGACATTGTAGCACATGGACAAGAAGATGATGGGCCTCTCGGGGTACTGGAATCGGGGTGGGTCCAGGAGGAAAGTCAGCACTGTGAAGGCAGTGGAGATGAAGCACAGGGAAGACCACACAGTCATCCAGATGAATGCAAAATCCTTGTCCTCTCTGGACCAGAAGACATCCACCGCAGAGGAGCAGCGTGGAGCACAAGACCGGCTCTTCTCCACATACTGGAACTTTTCTGGGTTCTCGCAGGACCCCAGGCTGCCAGGGGGGTTCAGCTTTCCAGTGACAGGCTGTCTGGGCCTGGGGGGTACAGGAAGCATCCCTTCGCCTTTCTTGGTCTCCACCTTGGTGCCGTTTTCTGGGGCCTCCATGCACAGGGCGTTGGGATCGTTCTTGGTTGGCAGCCTGGAGCAGTTCAGTGAGTCGGGCCATGAGAAGCTGAACTTCTCCATGATGGGAGAGCACTTCTGACGGGCCTGCTCACACATGGGCCGGCAGGCAGGGATGGAGGTGGACACTTTGTCTGTGCACATGGGGGCATAGAGCGAGCAGAGGAAGAAGCCCAGGTGCGGGTCACAGCCATACGCAACCAGAGGGGCAAACTCGTTGAGCTTGATGCCAGCCTCCATCTGATCCTCATGCCCCAAGAAATTGGGCATCCTGGTCATGTTGTACCCAATGCCCTTACACATGGGAATGACAACGGGCTCACATTTTGCCTGCCTGCCAAGCTCTACGTCATACACCATCTCCAGGCTGGAGTCCGCCACCACAAGCTGACACCAAAGTGAAAGCAGCATCTTCAAATAAAAATCTCCCATGGTCAATGTTGTTAATGAAAATGCACAAAACGGGAGGTTAAAGCAGGGTGTTCCATATAGAGCAAAAAGTAAAATTAGCGCAAAAAAAAACACCGTTATTTCAATGCGATTTTGCTTTGCGCGGTCCTTCGGCAGAAGGCAAGTTAGAACATTCGTGTTACTCCAGCATATTCTCCTTCTTTAAAAAGTAACAGTAGAAATACCGAATGAATTCCTTTAAAAAAACAACAAATACTTACAACTCCTTCGAAAAAAAAGGTCGAGGGTTGTAGAGTCGCGACGGGACGTATGTGTTTTACTGCGGAGCTCCGAAGTGACAGAGAGACTCACTCTTAGTGCATGGATCCTGAACGAGGCAGCCGGTGCCTGGAGCAGCGCTCGAATAAGCTCGTCCTTACGCTCAAGTCATACTCGACGTCTCGTCCTAAAAGTTCATATATAAGCTTAATCGGGGGGGCGCCGCGGCAAGGGTCGCCACGTGTTTGTATTTTTGCAGCAGTTCACTATATCGGACGCTTTAAGCAGCGCCGACCGGCCCATCCATGCCCATCGCAGCGAGAACTGAGCGTGTGACTCCCCGCTCGGCGGAGGCTCTCCGGCGCGGTGCGTCGCTCCGCCTGGACTCACCAAAATAGGCGTTTTTAAAGCCGCCCGCAGCGCCTCCGGTCACACGCTCGTCCGCAGTTTGTTTAATTGGTGCGTTTGCAGCCAGCCCACTGTCCTCCTACTGCAGTGACGTTTTAAAACTGTAAAAGCATTTAGTGGATGGACATATTTAAAAGTTTAGTATTTTAGATGCGTTCCATGAAATACTATGATGAGCCCTGGATTAAAAATTAATAACATTTATCCCAGCTAACAATTTTTTATTCTAGGAACGTTTGCCGAATGAGACGAATTAAGGTATTGAAACGTTCAAAGTTTCCAGTTTTCCTGATGTTCCCAGAACCTTATCCCGCTACTACAACTATACTACTAGCCTACAACTAAGGGCAGCGAGTAACACTGCAAACCTGTAAGGTAATGGGTTTAAGGCTGGACGGCGCATTTCAGTATACACGTTGGACTTTCATAAAATAAGTTACCTTTATTTCAACATTAAATATGTTCAAAGGATGTTCAGATAATAACGTTTTCGTGCTAATATTGACAGAACCTTTGTTAAAACGTAAAACGTGAAAATACCGTTCCATTAACGTTACACTAGAACCTTCTCTGCCAACTTTGAGACCTTTAAAAAACGTTAGCGAAAGTTCGCCTATCAACAGGTTATAACCAGAGGCAATAGATACAGTCTCTTAAACTTCGCCCTACCTTTGTAAAAAAAAAAAACAGAAAAAACAAACAAAAAAAAACCCAATAGAACTCAAAATGTGTAAAATTGCCGAAATAAAGCTGTATTAGTGTTTTAATATACCGAGGGGTCATGACTGGGTCAAATACCTATTAGAAATATTTATCACTAGTCAAATCACGCCAAACTGCTCGTTTTTACATCTGGAAGGTCTGCATGTTCTTTATCCTGGTCAGGGATCTGCCTTCGCGTAAAATATGTCTATCGTGCCAAAGTATTGTATTCACACCAGAGAATACAATTGCAACACTGTTTTATTGAGTTTCAAGTAGAAGTAGGCAGCAGAATTTACGGTTTTCACTTTTTGCCCTTCCCTCAGATATGTGTAATTTCGCCATGGATAATCCTCACGATTCGGGCTTTGCAGATACAGGGCTGCTCACACCTGCTCTGCCATTCCAGGTGTCTTTTCCTCCGAAGGCCCGTTGTGGTTTTTATTATGCAGAAGAGAACAAAGACATGAAGTTACCTAACCCATACGTGTGTGTCTGACACTTGTGAGACCGCCTGGATATGTTCCGACAACAGCAGATTCATCAAACTGGAACAAACTGAAGAAAAATGCTTTGACATCCCCGAGGATTTTCCCACAGAACCAATAAATCCGCATGTAATCGTATCCATGCCATTAGGCTACAGGAGGAAGTTTATCATCCAACTGCTTCAAAATATTCAGTTCTTTGGCCATCGCCCAACAAAGTCTCTTGATAGAAAATAAAGGCAGAAGAAAACAATCGCGCAACTGCAACACAAAAAGGCAGTTATACGGGGCTACTGTGGCTCAGCTGTGGGGGAGAATGTTTCCATCTAGTGGCGGTGCTGAGTACTGCAGCGTGTACGTCCGACCGCCGCAGATTGGACGGTAAGAACCGCGTCAAAGTGGATATTAACGACGCTGCTCTGCAGACGCGCCAGAGCAAGTCCTGTATGCATAGATTAAAGCTGATTCTGAGAATTTTTTGCTCCAGTTCATGTTTCAGTAGTTATTTGCCGTCTCGTTGTATTAATGTGACAAAAGAAAGACTCGTATCGGGCTTGCTGTTGCAGATGAAATAGAAACGGACAACAGACTCACGGTACAGCTGTCACTAAACGAAGGCTTGCGGTGCTGTATAATCTTATACATATTTTTCTTTCATTTTCATATCATTTTCTCCACACACCTTTAAAGTATATAGGGAATGACTCAGAGAACTTTATATACTGGTATGATTTTCCCAGGTGGAAAGATGTAACAAGGTGTAACTATTCAAAAAATAACCAAGTGTACGCTACAGTGATTGAATTCTGATGTTACAATATAATCGCTTTATGAGATCAGGGTTAAACTCCCTTCATCTGAAATATGGAACTGAAATTGATCTGGCACGATAAGGAAATACATTCCTGACAAATCTCATGGTAGCCTGTGTTTATTGGCTACTGCTAAAAGCTGCACGTTAAAACCTACATTGATCCAGGAGTGCACAACCTGCGTTAGCCTGAAAGTACACTTTGGAACACTTGCTGTTTGAATTTCAGAAGTTTTAAGAAGTCTGGCCTTTCAGTACTGTAATTATGGACAAATAGACACACACATTGTAGGGGGTCTAGGCAGAATATCTGGTTATGTCAGTAAGATGCCCGGCAAGCCTGATCAGGGGAAGCAGTTAGATACATGAACAGAAAGATCAGTAACAGCACTTAGTAACAACACCCTTCTTTCTGTAATTGTCCAAATTAATTCTATGTTATGCATTTATCCATCAGTCTTTCCGCTGCTTTTCCTGGCCAGTGTCACTAATTTTCTTCCATTGCTTTATAGTTTTATAATCATTTTTTATCTACTGCTGCGTAGTGGCCACTGTTCGTCTGCTGTTGTATTCTGGAAAATGTTGAAAGGCTTTAAAATGATAATTGTCTGGCAAAAATGAACTGAAAATGTTCAGCATGGGTTTTAGCTGCCGAAAGCCTGAGCATCACAACTATGATCGGCAGACATGCAAACCAGGGTCTGAAACAGGTGTTTAACAAGGAGTTTAAACATGCTGCACTTGCTGTTCACAGGAAGATTTTATCCAAAACAACTTACAAGTTTTATTATAGCAGGGCTGCTATTGGGACTATTTGGGACTATTGGGACTGTACTGAGACTATTGAGTGTGTGTTCTTAACCACTACGCCACCTGCTGCCCAGCTTTAAATACATGCAGAGAATGGTAGCCTCCTGTCCACCTGACTTGGGACAGGGACAGTTAATCTGAAACCAGTTAACAAAGATGCACATGTGGGTGGGGCTTTGTCCCAGAAACCCAGCATGAAGTGACCGACGGGGGTCCTGTCTGCATTTGCCCGACTCAGTCCATCCTGCGCCCCACTGAGCAGCACAATGCCACACTTTCCATTTCAAAGGGAGAAATAAGGTGGAATAAACCTGATCCTGCCCACGCTGTGTGCTGCCCCCAGCCCCCTCTACACCCAACCCCCACGTCGTGAGATTTCCGGCAGACTCCCGTCTGACCCTGCACTGATACCTGCACCCACGATGCTGGGGAGCCCACCTACTTATCGTGAAGAGCGGGCCAGTGTGGGATGTGACCCTGGTGGTTTTGGGAGTGGGAGGGGGGGCACACAAAGAGCCTCTGAACGGAGCTGACTCTGTTGAACACGCCCACATTGTTGGTTCTCCACACGGCGGCAGTCCAATGGGTTGATTTTGTGTCAATATGAAGAAGAGAGAACCGCTGAGGTTGACTCCGTACTGGCTCTTTATGGAGGGCTTGTCTTTCGTGTGACGCGGAACACCATTATCCGAATACGTGGGAAGAGGAGAGAGCAGAGAGAGCCCCCCCCCCCCATCTTCACCTGGCAGCCACAGGTAGCTGAACATTGGTTTAGGTTAATCTGAAAAAACCTGAGATCACGCACAGGAGGTTAGGCAACATGTGACAAAAGCATGTTGGCAGAACTCCACCTTGAACCCTGACCCAGCTGCCAGTCGCTCCCTCTGCCTGGGACGATGGATGCCTGTGCATGCCTGGGCCGATCTTGTTATGGTCATTGGTCAAAACAAAAAGTTATTTTCTGCCTGAAGAAATGGGAACTTCAGGCTATAAAATAACCAGCCAGCTTCACAAAACCTTTTACTAGCGGTCCTGAGGTCACAGACAGGGCGCTAACCAGCGAAGCCCGGCGTGGATGTGGTTGGGTTTCCATCCAGCCATCAGAAAGTCTCACGGTCGGCTCTGTTTTCACCATCGGAGACGGTGGCACAAGTGCGGCTCCCCTCGGCCTGGATGGCAGGCGGACGTGCCAAGGGCAGCCAGCTCAAGGCCATTAATGAAGGCCACGCTGTTCCAGAGAGCTGGATCTGGGAGGCTCAGGCCTGGGGTGCTGGGGGCCAAGGAAAGCACATATTTTTGGGATAAACAGAAGGGGGGCATGCAGTGTCTCGACGTTAAGGTGTAGGGATGGGGAAGTGAGCCAAGAGTCTGCAAAAAGAACAGCTAGTTTATGAAGGTTGGACACCATGTGTAAGCTCCCTCAGCCTCCAGGCATTTCTCTTGGGGTAGCTAACCTACAGCACGGAAGGAGTCATTGGGCGGAGCTAGGGGCAGTGGGTGTGGCCATGCAGAGAGGGCGGGGCTGGCTGCAGAGGGGCGGGGCTGCAATAGCATCTGTAGCCAGGGCATCCGGCTGCTCTCATCCTAACAGCCCACCGCAGGCCCTGTAACACAGGATTAGCACACGGAGGGTTAAACTGAGCCCACAGCAAGGAAAGGGAAAGTTTAAACTACAGAACTCTGGATATACCGGGAATTTGCAATAAGAACACCTAAGTGATCCCATAATATGGCACAAAAGCCCACAGTGACTGAGCCCTGCTGATGGGGAAGATTCTCCTCACCAAGGATACGTCAGTTTTCCCTGCTGGGTTTGGTCTGACATGTCACACTCAGGCTTATCTCACTATAACATTTCCTGTTCTTTGGTTTATTTACCGCATCTCCAGTTAGAGCATTTTAAGCATCTTTTAAACGACTGTATAACCGTCTCTGTTCAGGCATGCTTCTGTTTCTACAGGTTACCTTTACTCTGTACATCAGGGGTTCCCAATCCTAGGCCAGTCCTCCGCCGCAGTGTAGAACGCTAGGGGTGTGGAGGGGGCCCTGGCCCTGTCGCCAAAAGCATGACTACATCTTGTATTTATTCATTCTGCACACAACAGTCCAATAAACAGCAGACGATAAATGACAGGCACGGTGAGGTGGAAATACAACGGAGAGACGGAAGCCAAAGTAAACTCAGTGAAAGGAAGACAAAAGGAATGATTATCCATCAGACACAAACAGGTGTTAGCAAGCAGCTGAGCTCTGATGTCATTGGTGGGGTGGAGTCATTGGGGAACTGCAGCTAAACTTGCAGTCCTACTTCAAATTCATGGCCAGTCGTGTGTTTCGAAAGGGTTAAAAATGTATGATACGTATGATGCTTCAAGTTACAGCTTCCGCAGGGGAAATTAATAATTTGGTGTGTTGTTACTGAGACAGCGCTGCCGGGTGCCACCGGGGCGGCGCTACGTGGTGCCGAGAGGAGGGGAGGAGGGGGGCTCCTTTATCATGGTCATTGTTCTCTGTGTGGTCTGTGTGGAGACGTGTTGTGGAAACTTGAGTCCAGACACGGATATGGCGAGACAGAGGGAAAAAAAACACACACACACACAAAGAACCTTGCAAAGTGTGTGTGCCTGTCAGAGACCCTTTGATTCAGCCATATGGCCACCCCCAGATTTTAGTGTTTTCCTTGGAGCTGTCAGCTCATTCGTAGGTCTGGGTTCCCAAATCACTGTCATTAAAAAGCCTCTTTTAGCCCCCACCCTTTTCTGGGCCCCAGTGATACGGTCCAGCATATCTGACGGCCCCTTATTTAGGCTGCATAGTTTGCCCTGCTGAGATATTAGGTCTGACCCAGTTTGAACAGCCTTTAAACAAACAGATAAGGAGGGACATGGACGGCCTCGATCCTGCTGTGACCTCCGTACTGAGAACGGCAGCTGAATTCATCCAAATAGCAGAAGTGTGTGTTAACCAACTGCCAAAGCGTTCAGGTAGAGTGGAAGCCTGCAGCCTGCCATGGGACGCCAACCAGGAGAATGAATCTATCATTCATTTAACTTCTTCCATAGCAACCTTCCACAGAAACTACCCATTTATACTGCGGGATATTTTATTGAAGCAATTAAGTACCATACTCAAGGGTCCAACTGAATCCCCTGGGTTGACATTCACTGGGATGGGCCATACATCCTGGGCCCAGAGAAACAGCCAGCCCCCCACCCCCCAGCTCTCTTTTTCACCCTTTTCCTCACTTCCAGTGGGGAGGGGCCCCTCAGCTGCCCGGACCTGCCCCAGATGCCGTCGATAGCAGCTGCCCCACTATCTGATGGCACTTTGCGAACTTGGATCCCTCTGTAGACCATCCTGGCGCCAGGGAGGAGGGGGTGGAGGGGGCTCACAAGGTCCCAGAACTGACGTCTCTCCAGACAGCCTTGGCAGAAGCCAGAACACTTAATAATGATTATAGGGATCATTTTCTGTGCAAAATATTATCCACACATGAAGAGCAGGACAGCATGGCCTAGGGACAGGCATTATGCAACACTGCATTACAGCATGGCCTAGGGACAGGCATTATGCAACACTGCATTACAGCATGGCCTGGGGACAGGCATTATGCAACACTGCATTACAGCATGGCCTGGGGACAGGCATTATGCAACACTGCATTACAGCATGGC
>JAODKC010000039.1:4632463-4679319 GCA_026777985.1 Mormyrops attenuatus
CCCCCCCCCCCCCCCCCCCCCCCCCCCCCCCCCCCCCCCCCCCCCCCCCCCCCCCCCCCCCCCCCCCCCCCAGACCTTAATCTATGCAAAACTGCAGACTTAACTACCATCACTCACCCTCTGACATAAAAAGGGTCTACCTTATAACATGTTTTCTAATACATTCCTGGGGGTGCACATAAATTAACACATGGGGGGAGGGGGTCAGGAAAGCCACTGGGGGCAAGGTCACTGGTGAATTATGGGTCGGCTTATACAGACCAGGAGAAAGTCGCACATGTCAAGCCCAGGGTATCACCAAGACAACCAAACAATTAACTGTTTACAGGAGTTTCAAATTCCAGTATTAATTACCTTTATAAACGCCTTTTTCTGCCACCCACCCCCAAAGCATAAAGGTGACATAATGCGACACCTATTCAACCGAAGGAGTCAGCAGGCTGTCTCAGGAGACTGGCACCTTGGGCAGCCATTACCTTCCTGGTTAAGGTGCTGAAGCGCCCTCTGCAGGCCTTGCAGATGTGGTCAGAGGCCGATGGTGAGGGGTAGCCAGTGTAGCTGGAGTTGGCGTAGGCCTCTGGTCGGGCGCTACCTCTGTCTTCCACTGTGGTGGAGTCCAGGCAGAACCAGTTACAGCAGGAGGACCACATGCTCCCACCTGCTGACACAGAATGGATTGCTCACTGCACGAGGATAGGAGAGGGCGAGAACACAAGAAAAGGACTTGCAAGAAGGTACAAACGAGACTAATATGTAACGCATCATCGTACATCACAACAAACTACAAACATGGCAGGACCCTGAAATAGGAAACATGCTTTTTGATCCAGATGCAGGTTTTACCAGTAAATGCGCAAAAATAATACAACCACTTTAGCCAAGATTCTCCCACAGCTCACTAGTACAAGGGCAGCTAGAGGCAAGAGTGCACTGTGGAGATCTGCTGCATTCTGTCCACTGGATCCTGGCTGCACATATAGGGCTCACATCATTAATTTAGAGCTGCCACACAGGTCGATCTTCCGAGGCAGGGCCGGGCGGTTGGTCTCTGAGATACCTTCTCTCTCCACATGCAGAAGCAAGCCATCTCAATGAAGCAAACTGTTTACGGTATTTTGAACCTTCTGAACGTGAGATTTGAACAAGCAATGACAGAGACAAAGTGAAAAACACTTTGAAGAACTAAACATCTTTTGAATTACGTGAAAAAAGAAACAGGAGAAGTGAGGAAACAGGAAATTCCTCAAGTAATGTTCTGACTTTGACATTTCACCATCGGGGACAAATCATACTCATGGTCTTTTTACTTTCTGGTTTCTGGACAGGTGAACTGGTACATTGCATACATTTTAAGAAGTTTAAAACCCTCTGAAGTGGCCCAGTTTAAAGATTTCTAGTTCACGTCATACAATAAGAGTTTAAGCATCTTGCCTTAAATTACGTTGGACAATTCAACCAAGCAAAAACAAAAACAGACCTATTTACGTTGACTGTAAAGGTTTAGTGAAAAGCTAACCAGACACACCCAGGGAACGGTGACTCATTACACGTTATGTCAGATTGTTTACACTCCTGTTGTGAGGTATGGCTCTCTAGAACCACAGTGCCACACATGCTCAGGCTAAGTTCGCAAGTCCCCGAGGATGAGTGGGAAATACCTCAGAAGTCTTAACATGACCCGACCCTGAAAAAATTAAGCCCTTAAATTATGATTTTGAAACAGGAGTGTGGTATTGGTGAGGCAAAGCCCACTTTGAATGTACAGAATATTTCCCCATATTATAAAAAGGAGTAACAGACACGGTACAGCATAAGGACTCAGACACTAAATTCAATGTTTAACCGACCTGCGAGGTTATTGGGTGTTCACTGGATTTTAAGTCGTCTCTAAAAATCAATGACAACGGATCACTGTCATTTAAGCTGAACACCTTCAGGTTACTAGTCACCACGGCAGGTCTGTAAGAATAGTTAGAATATGTGCACTGTTAACATTTATCTCTATGAAAGAGACCGTGGGAGAGACCGCCGACACAGTACAATGCGGGATGAGCTCCACCATTCACATGACCTGAAAAAGTACCGTCCACAAAGCAAGCTGCGCTTGGTTTTACTGTCAATACAAGTAATGCTGGGCACACACGTACAGGTCAGCTCCACCATTTTACACATAATATTAGACAGGTATCTAAAAATACAAACTTTAGAGGACTTAAGCGGCTCTCAAATAACTAAAATCACTAGAAACCGGTGGGAGATACATGGCACCCACAACATTTAAAACTTTACTTCTAGAGCACATTTAGACTATCTAAGCTTTCCAAAGTGCTGTACGAAACTATCACAGACAAAAACAACAATACGACAACGACATAAATAGTGTCAGTTCAATGCAACCGACGGTAAAGTAACTATCAAGGCAGAACTCCTGGAGGGGCGAGCCGGAAGCACCAGGACACGGCCGGCGCTGTCGGCGCACCTGGCTCGCCTCACAGCGGCTTTATTCCGCATAAAGTCACTCAGGTAAGTCCCTAAGCATGAAGCCCGGAAAAATAAGAGGCTTGACTAGCTGTTAAGCGCCCCCCAGGGACACCGAGCCGCTCCCCTCGGCTGCCCGGCCCGGCCGCACAAACTCACCTCAGCACCGGTCCAGCGCAGGGTGACCAGTGTTAAAAATGAGCGGCAAGTTGGGTTTAGTTCCAAAGTTATCCTGAAGAAGTAGGTCCACAAAGCGGGCTGCGCTCAGCGGCTCGATACCGACATTCACACAACTCTAAGAGTCCCGGGGCGCCGCGTAAGCGATACTGTGCCGAAACTTTAAACCCAATTCTACTTCGGCCATGAGAAAGTATCCGGTGAACGGTCGAACTGGATACGAAATACGGGGAACCAAGCCTAAAGGGGCCCCGGGTGAGAAAGAACGAACTCGGACTGAATTAACGTCGAGCGGCGCTCGCGGAGCGGCCGCCCCCTTCCTACGGCATCTCTACTCCAAAACTCACCCACCCCGAGCCCAGGAACGCGCACGCAGTGGCGGACGCGCGCACGCACGCAGTCCAGCTCTTTCATATACGGCAACGGCGGCCACCTGCGGGCAGCAGCCTTCGTTCACGTGTCGGCGCGGAGTGCGCCGTAACGGCGCAGCCGAGCCCGTTTGCGACGTTGTGTTGGATAAGAGCATCATCTGCAGGACTGTAACTCTGATATCGTACACTCTTAGCTATTAATCTTTGAACTTTTTTCCTTTTAAGCTGGGGCTTACTTTTCTAGACCATAAATATTTGTCGATAAGAGTAATCTTCTAACCCCCGCAACAGGTGTCAGTTTATGGAGGGTATGCTTCAAGTGCAGTTGTTACGCATTGGGGAGTAGTTTTGATTGGGGCATCACGGTCTTTTTTGCCAAAACAGTATGTAAGCAGTACTTCTGACAACTCACTTGTCGGCCTCCTTGAGTAGCTTGCATGTATTGCATTGCATGCTAAAATCTTAGTATGTTGTTTAACATTTAATGTCCGTTCCCATTGGGTAAACCATACATGAGGATTTTTACATTTTTGCCACTCAACTTGGGCTACAGCTGAAAACACTGAAACTCTTACTGCTTACAGTGGAAGAGCCTCTGATGGTGATTTTAAGAATGCCATTAATCCAGAACATTCCACAGGAACACATTCACTGACCTTCACCCCCCCCCATTCTCCCAGCACAGGATCCCCTCCAGCCAGAAGTAGTTCGACTCCAAGACAGTCAAACCCTGGCAAACATGACACCAGGACATTTGCTTTGCCATTTTGTTGGCAAGTTAGTTTTTGATCACCATGATTTCTCTGTGTAAACATGGGTAGACTGAGTAAACCTTGTACTTCTTTAGCACATGTCAAAGTGCTTGTTGGGAGAGAGGACGCCTGTTATTTTAATTTAAGTACATGAGCTCCATTAGACACAAATCCCAAATAGGGGAAATGAAAGGGCAATGGTACCCGATATGATGAAAACACCAAGATTGAAATGGGGGTGCGCTCCCTGTGATCAGAAGGTTGTCGGTTCAAATCCCAAGATTGGCAGAGTGATTACACCAGTGTGCAACATTGCTTTGGATAAAACGTGTCTTGCTAAGTTAATAAAATTAACAGGTAAGACACCAAGGTGCAATGGCATTTAAAATTTAATTTATTTAGATGACTGCGATGGGCTGGCCCCCATCCTGGGTTGTTCCCTGCCTCATGCCCATGGTTTCCGGGATAGGCTCCGGACTCCCCGCGACCCAGTGAGATAAGCGGTTTGGACAATGGATGGATGGATGATTTAGATGATCATCCACAGAATAACGAATCCTGCTAAAAATCTACCGGTTATATTTTACTTGTACCATGAGAATTGGCATTCAGTAATTATGCCAAAAGAAAAATGTACACTCAGCTAATATTTTTAGAAAAGGCCAAATCTGTTGGACAGAGTTCTCTAAATTTTGCCAGATTGACTTCCAGTTTGAGACAAATTTATTCTTGTACTAGAACGTCACATTAAAACCACAGCATATTGATTTGGCGCTTAGTAAATAACTAAATTTGCATTAAACTTCAGCAACTCGGCTTATGCCGACAGGACTGCCAGCTCCCACAAAACACCCATCAGGCTACAGAAGACCTTTGCACCAAGTAGGGAGGTTTACGGTTAACGTTTGTATTTAACTGCATCCTCTGTGATGTCACTTTACAATATGTGCACCTACCTGCATTTGAAGCCACCAAGTTAAACTCGTTTTCTGAAATTAAATGCAGAACTTCTCTGCAATTTTCTAAATTGTGACGGGATCTGTGAAAATGAAAGGGCATTTCCAGCTGCCTTTTGGTTGAGGCATCTGAATGCTGCTACTACATAACAGTGTAGTAACAGGTCAAAAGCTAGAGCTCAGATGATAGAGATGATCATCACCCACCAATAGCATAAGACTGGAAAATAGGCATGTGAATATGACATGCGGTCAGGCCTCCTAACAACGAGTCAGAGGGGAAAGTTCTCAAAAGCAGTCATGTCACATTAAGCCAGACGTCATATGAAAATTTTGGCTTTAGAGCAATATAGTCAGTCTTTCCATAAACTCAGAAGGTTTGCTGTGAATTAAAACATGAAAACGGACAGGATAGATATACATGAATACTTGAAATGGTTTCAAATACCAGGAGAAACAATCCCAGAGGAGAAATGGGGAAGGAACCGGGCAAAATGTAAGCCCGGCCTTCCTCTTCATTGAAAACAACTTTGGAAAGCAATTTTAACAGATTTATTGCCAATATTACATTTTAATGACAAGATTTAGTGAGGAATGTCTCACCTCTGACAACCTACAAGATCCGTGGGCCATTCTGAGCCAGAGATGCCCAGATCAGACTGTGCTTCGTGGCCATTGAAATGCCCTCAGTTCAGTACATATCAAGACAGAACAAATACTTCTTTGAAAAGCCCCCCCCCCCCCAGCCACCCTGACCATTTAAACACATTAAGAACAACTGTAAAATGATTTTATTGCCATAAACCATATAGGAAACAAAAACTGATTTATTTCTTCAGTACAGTAAGAAAAAGGTGTTTTACACAGTTACACCCAGTAAAATATGGACAAAAGTGAAAAAGACTGGTTTGTTGATATAAGTGAAGATTTTTCTTCCTATGATTTTCTGCAAGTCTAAAGTTCACATGAAGCTGATCGGTTCGAGTGAGTGTCTCTTTGCCCTGGTGTATGGAAGTTCAAATAAAACGCATGTCAGCCGGGTTCAGACTAAGCAGGTACCTGGTTACCAGTACTGTGTGTGCCAAGCTCACCTCCAACAGCCTGACTTAGTCATAAATATCCAAATTCTACGCATGGATTTCTCAGGTGAAAAAGGAAAACAGGTGCTGCTCTTGGCATAGTGGTAACTCCATATTAAAGACATTGGAATTTAAACCATCTAAAATCTCACACACAGATATCCCTCCTGAAATAGCAAGAAGGAGAGAAAAAAAAGTAGGCTAAATAAGAGGACCATCATGATACAACACAGCGTTTCCCAATCCAGTCCGTGGGGACCCGTAGACAGTCCACATTTTTGTTCCTTCCCATCTCCTGGGAGGGAACAAAAACACGGGGAGCTGGAAGAGAGCAAAAACATGGGACTGTCTGTGGGTCCCTGAGGACCGGGTTGAGAAACACTGCTATAAACACATCAGGAGGGGAGTTTTACACAAAAAAAGGCAACATAATCAATCTGAAGCCAATGTCCAACCAGCTTGTTTTCACCATAGACCCCGCCCTGCCCCTACTCCCTACCAGTTGGACGTGGGCGCTCGTTGAGTGGCTGAACAGGGAGGGGGAAATTATCCCCACCCCCCAGCCCACGCTGCCTTTCTTTGGGACGGGTCTCTGAATGTTTTTTGGTGAACAAAAGCAGCGGATCCAGCGCGGCCTTCCTGAATAACGCAGCCTCACTGACTTATTAGTTCTTAAAAACAAACAAACAAACAAGAGCAAAATTAAGAGCAATGTTCAGCAGCGGAAAGGTGAAAATGCAGGATGATTTAAAAGCTAACAAGGCAAACAGGTCATTACTGAACATGACTGCGCTAGCGGAGGAATTCAAAGGTCGCACCAGCTAGCAGCAGGTTGCTATCAGTGATATTTGTTTTTAAAAAACAATCCAACGTGTGGAATGGATATCTTTAAATAAGATTGTATCATTCATAAACATTATTGACTCCTTTAGAAGTCTGCTCAAATCAGAACTGACCTTTGAAAAGTCCAAAATTTCGGCACATTAAAAAGAAAAAAAAAAAAAACGAAACTCAAACTGAAAAAGCAATGAGTTGAAAACCTCCAAACCGCAAAGCAAATGGTCAGACACCCGACTGATCATAGACGATCCAGGTAATGACTGTCCCTTCGCAGACTAAGACTTTAGCCAAGAGCAGCTTGATTTGTGTAACTTTCAGAAGATGCATTATCCACCCCTGATATAACTACAGTACAAAGCAGGCGCTAATTACAGGGAAACAGGACAGGGTATACGGGGGAGGGGATTAAACACAAAAATTAAAACCTGTTGTTAACTGCTGACATGCATTGTCGGGCTGCTTGTGTGTACTAATTTTTGAATACATCAGTTTCACCTTGAAGGGCTTTAGCTCAACTAACAGGTAGGAATGACACAGGTGGTAGCGCCTCCTGCTGGCATGACCAGCCCATCCTGCAGCCCCCCCCCCCCCCACCCCCACAGGTGTTCAGCGGATTCCTGCACTCTTAGTCTTTCTCTTTGGGAATTACCTCCTCCCGAGGTTTTGCGCCGCCGAAAATGGCGGAATTGGGGTTGGCGACTTGGTTGAGGGGCCCGGCCACAGTGCGCGGTTTCAGCTGCAGCCTTGGTCTCTGTGCCCTTTCCTCTGTGGAAGCAAAGAGGGAGCGGAATGAGCGCAGACCACAAAGACGCCGGCAGCAGACGGTTAGTTATGGTGAATGAACGCCATGCCAGCAACTAGGGCTGTATTCAGGCAACGTACAGACACATACATCAGGTCAGTTATGGGCTATAACAGGGAAGTTGTCCAATGAGGTACAGAGGGGACATCTGCCCAAAGTGACATAAGCGAGACACCTTGAGTCAGCGTTACGCTTGAGTCACTGGAAAATGACCCAAAAAAAGCTCCAGACCTTATAGGTTTTTGAGTTTAACCTCCACAGAGGTGGACATTGAGCCCTTCTGCAATCGGGTGTAAACAAACGGCAGCAAAAAACAAGCAAAGTTATCGACCATCAGAAGGCTCCCTGAAGTCCAAGGAGCCGCCGCCGAGAGGTCCATCTCTGTTGCGGCCCATCCCTCCGGAGCCCCCCCCTCTTCTGTCTCCGGGGCGACCGCCCCCTCGACTCCGCCCACCCATGAAGTCATCATCTCTGTAGCCTGGGTGAGACAGCATGAGGGGAAGTGAGTCGACAGCCCTGCCAAATAACTGGTTGCTAAAGTTGTGTAGGACGGAAATTGAGGAAGTTCAATTCTGTGCAGCTATGGGTCTCTGTAGGAGCGTGGAATCGACATGCTCACATTTACAATAAATACAGCAGAGGTGTGAAGTGTTTGGAGACAGTAGCTCATTAGGAATTGACGCTCACCCGCCACCACATGACGTGTGTACACTCGCACGCACAAGCTTGCGGCCAGGTAGGCAAATGAAGGACAAGGCACGGCATACCTCCTCCTGAATAGTCAAAGTCATCTCTGGAATCCCGTCCCCCTCCTCTGGGGCCCCGTGAACCACCGCGGCCTGAAACGCACAGTAGCAACTAAGGACAAGGCACAGCTGGCGACTGCCACCTGCTGGTTTATCTGTATAAATGCAAGTTTATACAGATTACTAACTTTTGGATATCATAAAATGCCTCATTAGTATTTTAGCCATTGTACTAATCTACTTAAATTGTGGACATAAATAAAACACCCACAAAGTACTGAAAAGCTGGTGTCTGTCCAAATGTTTCACCAGTCATCTGAAGCCCTGGTGATTATCGATATCGCTCAGCCCTGTTCTCTTGGTTTAATATGCCTTCCACATTTCACATGACAGCTTGAACAGTCCCATACAAAGACACCCAACTGTTCCTTTAAAAAGATAACAGAATTCCATTATGCCCATGTAAACCAGACAATAACAGCACGACTCAGAGCTAGCACGCCACTGACTGCCTGGGCAGGACCTTGGCACACAGGACATACCTCTGTCATCCTGTCTTCTAAACCCAAACCCTCCACCCTTCTCCTGCCGACGACCCTCCGCGATGTCCACCCTCAACGACCGGTCTCCCAGGAGCTGTGAAAGAGGAGATACTTAAGGTTATGGATCAGGTTCAGGAAGGGCTTTGGTAGTCAAAGCAGGTCCTTTAGCAAAGAATGAACAGAGGAGCAACATGAGGGAAAGACTTACAGCTCCGTCAAACGTTAAGGCTTCTTTTAGCGAATCCAAGTCGTCAAATTCGACGTAACAAAAACCTGGAGAAAACAAAATTAAACATTTTAAAAATGGCAACTTCTCCGGCAAGGAGGGCAGGGTCTCCACGCCTGAGGTGACACAGATGACCTAATGTCATTCAGATGTCTTCCAAAGGATGGTGACACACAGCCAAAAGTAAATATTTATAAAAATAAAAACTTTCAAGACATTTTAAATCTCGAATATTCTGAGGCCTTTTCTGGACATTCAGCTTCTGGTGCAGGAACCTGCAGAATTTTACCAGCTAAAACAGTTAACGCCCAGAGCAATGGCCCTTACCTTTGAACTTGTCCGTTTCTTTGTCTCTGACCAGCCGTACACTCCTGACATTCAGCTCTTTGAAGATGGCGTCTATGTCGCCTTGCACCGTGTTGAAAGGCAGGTTGCCCACGTAGGCCGTGAACGGCGGCTCAGTCGGCAGCTCCTTCTGCTTGCGGGGTCCTCCAGGCCCCCCTCCGCCACGTGGCCTGTAGTGCAGGGATCAGTGGCGTGAGCCCAATGCAGACAAGGCCCTGTGCTCGCTTAAAATTCTGCATCACCAGGGGCCTGTATCACAAAAGGGGATTTCCTGCTTATCCAGATAACTTGTGAGTTAAGGTAGCCTGGGTTGAAAAGTTGTCTGGCTAAGCATTCTTGCATTGTGATACAGACCCCAGACCAGAGAAGTAGCCAGGGGTATAAAAGTGGCCATAAAACTTAAGGTAAGAGCCTTCAAGTTTGCATCGCGAAGGTACGATTTGTGCAGAAAACTTCAGATGACTTTTATAGTCAGTCAAGTTTGTTAGACTGACACTGTTCATGACACTCCCAGTGCTGAGAAAATTAAGGGTGCTTATCCATTGCACCAGGTACCATATTTTTGGTATGATACTTAACCAGATGTCAATGGAAAAGGGAGAGTTTCAGTACTGAACATACCAAAGCAGCTGGAGTACTTTTTTGGTACTTCAGTACTGGGGGGGTTCATTGTTGACTGGTTATTCAAACAGCCTGCCTCTGAAACATGATACAGCTGCTGTCTCGGAAGACGTTAAAACACAGAAATGGTAGATGGGGCTAAAAAATAAAAGTAATAATAATGGATGTGTGGATTAATGAAGCGACTCGAGCGATACAACAAGATCAGAGTGACAAGACAAGAAGCGAAGCATTATTTTGTTGGAATAAATACTGGGATATTTGTAAAGCAAAACACGAGTTAAAAAATGCATTTATCGCAAACTGTCTATGAGTGATTTAAACCGAAAGGATGAAAATGATTACAACTGGCTTGGAGAACAAGTGCAGCGCTCAGGCAAAAGCAGCAGAGGTAAACTTTGAAATGATTTTAAAAAAAAAACTTACACTACATATTCTGGAAAAAGACCAATCATTAAAATTGCAATGACAATGTAAAAATGCTTTAGTGAAATTAAACACGTCGTAATGTCCGGACAGTATGAAGGTATGAAAAATGGTCTCAATCCAGTTGACTATCGTGGTCCTTGCAGTATGAGAATTCAATGTGCATAACATGCGATGCTGGTAATAATATTACACATCACCCAGCCCTATAATATACTATAGTAATTTTTCTAATTAAGCACACAACACCCATTGTGATGTCAGTCGGCGCTGGTATCAGATTTTTACATCAGTGGAAAACCAGCACCTTTAAGTACCTGGTGCGGTGGAAAGGCAAAGGCACAGTGAATCAGGTCTGATGTTTACTTGCTCATACAGAATGCAAAGACGAACACACTAGGAACAGAGACATGTACAGAATAAATCTGACAAATGATATTTATCCTTACATAACGTTACTGCGTAAATTTGTCTAAAAGACAATGATGCCCTTTTAGACACTAATGGGGGGGCAGTGGAAAAAAATCTATGTAGAAATAATTTCAGGGGACTGTACTCATACATAGAATGAGTTTAAATTCATCGTTAGATAAGATAAAGTAAGATAAAACTTCTATTGATCCCACAGATGGGGAAATTTGCATTGTTCCAGAATCAACACATGGGGTTTTATCAAGAACATATTTATATGCAAACATTTTTGTTATTTGTAATTCGGTTACACTAAAAGTCCTGAAAAAAATTTAGATTATGGATGAGACATGCACAGCGCTGAGGGATCTGCAGCCATGCGAGCAGGTGCCTTTAGTATCATCAGCTCACCTCCCACGCCTGCTCACGGCGAGTGGCAGACTGCGGGCAAACCTCTGTCTGTAGCCCATTAGAGAATAAAAGCAGTCGCGCGATGCTACCTAGACGTCCAAAGGTAGAATCCTATTCACAGCTACAGCCCAAGGGCTCCCAGACCACCCAGTCCCAAATCCCTAAAGGGAGCAGGGGCGACCATCTGAATCCCCCTCCCCCTCCATGTGCTACGCGGTCCCCTGGCGCCAAGTGCCCTGCTGGCATCCCTCGGTCACAGACAGAACACCCTTCCCCTGAACCGATAAACTAAATCTATCGAGTAGAGACTCATGCTAAAATGAAGGAAGCCCCCATTCATCGACGCCGATTCCCCCAGCCGGCTCCCATCCCTCCGCTGATGTGACGGGGCCTGGCCACTCCACACCGCCGGCACATCAGTTTCCACGGCCCGCTGCCGCGCTAGGCCACGGCAAACCTCTCCACAAAATATCCGAGCCGTCTCGGACCGCTGGGACACTCTCTTACCCTCTCCCTCCGCCGAAACTCCCGTAAGCACGGTCCCGGTCGTCATAGTTATCGTAGTCCGCCATCACAGCGCCCGCGGTCCAAAGAGAAAGAAGGCGAGCCGTCGAGGGCCACGAAGGACCTCCGATATAGAGCCTGAAGTCTGCCCTCGGTGCGCCTGATTGAAAATACGGCAGCGGCGCCGGGCTGCAACAAGTTAGTCAGTGGAGTAGAGAGCAGACTTAATTAATACAGCCAAAAAACGGGCTGCTTCGGATACTTGGGTGATGTTATTAAAAATAACACCACCCTTCGCTTTAGCTTTTTTCGTTTAGAATAAAGCCCAGCCGGACGGCACATGCTCGGCCCGTTTTGGCATCAGGTCATGCAGTGTGTCTTCACACGCCCATCATCGCGGATAAAGCAGCTTTCCGTGCCGCTCAGTGAACGCCGCGGATCGGTACCCCTTGTGTTGATAGTCACACTGATACAATAAAAAAATGATGCCTATACACTTTCGCCAATTTGTAGTTTTTATGTTATTAATAAGCTCACTGGCGTGAGATTGTTGTTTATTTTGCTAGGACATTATAGTGCAACTAGTTAAAAATTAAACATTTTGTTTATTTTATTTTAAATGCACAAATGAACATAAACGGACGTCCTGTCCTCCGCTACATGAGATGACCCAGTACATGGGTAGGCGGCTGTAAGATGGATGGACAGATGAATATATAGAATTTCCATGCTTTACAAACATAGAGGATATAGCTGCAAACAATATTATAAAACGGCAATAGAATAGCTTTCCACAATTAAAGTAGACAACAGTTTCGGCTGACTAACAGGCGCACAATAACATGACACATCCTCGTCGCTAAAATCTTCTCAGCATCAGGCGTGTGTGACAGATGTGTTGCACACGTTTGACTTACCGTCTTACTTCCCTGACAGGCATTTGTAAGTGTACAGGACGGGGTAGGGCCTACAGCATAGTTTGCTTTTTCTACGCAAATAAAAAATGTTTATATTCACTGAAATCTCCAAATAGGCGCTACACAATAAAAACGTGTGATTAAATTTATATCTAATGCCATAGTATGGTAATAGAACAACTCAGTTGCTGGAAAATCTAATCATGTTCTCTTCTTCAGCTAAAATATGTCATAATATGTCCGTTTTCTTCGGTACCTACCGTGTCAGACAAAATTTCTCGTAGCGAATATGCGGTATATTAGCTTATGGCCATTTTAAACAGACTAAAGTTTTACGTTCACGATGCGCTAGGTGGCAGAAGAGCGCCACGGCCCATCGTGTGGTTGCAGCGACACAAGCTTGTACCCCACTCCTTGCTCCCAAAATAACCGTGCCTCACTCCTCGTGGCCTGGAAACCAAAGCATTAAATTTACTTACGGAGAACGAATGGGAGAATGCAGCTCCGACTACGACGTCTTTTATCTTTCGCTATAATATGTAATACGTTTTTACAGAGAGTTTACAGAGTCCTATATTTTTTAAATAACCTGTGTTATATTTTACCATTCTTGAAAAATTCTTCGAGGGATTAGTTGATATTAATCTACATTGACTGATCATTTAAACTTTAATTAAAGCCTTACATACAAGTAGGCTTGAGATGAGTTGAGAGAGCAAAACCATTACGGACAGTTGTGAGAGATCCCTGATTACCATGCCAACCAAAGGTCTGGTGGTGAGCTGCAGATGATGTGTATTTTTATGGAGCACCTAAAGGCGGAGTGGAGGCTCTTAGGCTAGGGATCTGTGCCAATAACTGGAAGGTTGCTGGTTCAAATCCCATAACTGCCCAGAGTGATTCTACTGTTTTTGGGCCCTTGAGCAAGGCCCTAAACCTACAATTGCTTCATCCTGGGTATGATGTCAATTTACATCCAGCCCTATAAGGAGGTCCTCCTACTTACAGAGAAAAACTTGGGGGTTGGTGGCAGGATTGGAACTTCAGTAACCAGAAAAAAAACCTCACACTGGTCCATTCAAACTAGTGTAGTGCTGAGGTATCGCCTGTCACATGGCTGCGCTCAGGTTCTCATCGCTGAGGTCGTTTGTCGTGTAGTGGGTCAGGCAACATGCTATAATCAATGCATGCTCCTTGCCTCCTTACCTGAAGACCGTGAATCTCCAGGGGACACCATTCCACATCAGCACACGTGGGATGTTCTAATTTATAAGAGATTTCTAAAGACGTGACCACCGTAGAGGCATATTCTGTTCTTGTATTGAGAGAATAACACGATAAGTAGAAAAGGTACATTCAAACACGACAGTGCCTCTCCTGGCCCCAGCCTTAACCAGGGGTTTTTCCCATAGTGTTCAGCCTTCATATCTTTTTATTTTGGCTTAGTCAGGTGGAAGATTTCAGTGAGACTCTCTGATTGACAGTGAAATATCTTCATACTAGTAAGCACAACTTGAGGGGAAAATATCACAGTATAACCCCCCTTTGGCTGCAGTTTTATTTAAAAAGAAGACCACCCATAGCTGAAAAATACGGCAGCTGTGAGGAGAAGGTAACCTATTGCGTTCATGTGACTTGGGTGTTTCCAAAGGCTGTGTGTGGCTAGCTGGATTTGGCCACTTTCAGTAATAAACAATTTCATTCCATAAACCTTTCAAAGGAGTAAACTGACTGCATCCATAAACACCATGATAGCATTCTGCACAGGAGATACTTGGTTTGACAGAAAAACATTTGAGCCTAATCCTCCTAGATGGTCATGAAGACACATTTAAACAAGCAGGACAATAAGTATACACATCTACGCAAATAAAATACACGAAAATAAATGAATTATAGGAAGAGTCCATTTCAGGCATGATGCAATACAGAGAGATTTATCAGACGTGAGCAATTTTGTAAGAAAGATGGAAAACAAGCAGAACAGAACATGAGGCTTTGAATTTAAATATAGTTACCCAAAACTCTCTGTACACTGAAATTGTTCTGAAAAAATATTTCATTTCATATTCTGTGCAGCAGCTGGGAGTGTCGCTGGTGTAGCTCACAGCCAAAGCTGTAACTAATGAGATTGTCTGTGGGGAAAAAAAACAGTTTAATTTGGCTTTTTACATTTGGCAGAACAACAAGAGAATGTTCAGTAAAAAACAAGAGGGTTTCCCTAGGATTATTCCTTTATAGGGCATTTGAAATTAATGGCTCCACACTGCTGGAAGGTCAACAAGCAGGTACCATAAGTGATAGGAGACTGTTAGATGGCTTTTAAATTTGTACAGTGCACAGTGTTCTGCAGACCACAAATGGCAGGATGGTCATGTGATTCATTCTCTGCCTCCGAGTTTCACTTCTGACTTGACAGCTGGCGTCCCTGTGCACTGAGTGGTACCCACCATCAACATTGCATTCTCTGTGAGGGAACAGCCATTTTGTGATACAAGCTGACTGTTACAAGCATTGCCACTGTGTGACAACCGCGGTGTTTTGCAACACATACCATCCTACTCCTCCGTAGCCATTTTGTAGTGTATAAAAGACCTCGTGTCAATTTCATCTCATTATTACCTTAACCCCACTTTCAAGGCAACAGGTAGTCAATATGGCTCTCGGTTTCAACCTCAATCCAAACTGAAAATGAGGTGTATGAATGTAGCAGGTTTCCCGAATCTGCATCTATCCTGTCTCCCTGTACTCCCAGTGTTATTTCCCACGGACAGCCGTGAGACAGAACGCACGTTCAGAGCGATAATGAGCCTCATCAATTATCAAAATGCTTTGCTACACTGCAAAGCCACATACCCAAGGACCCTTAGGGGAGAGGGACAGGACACCCTTAACAGCTACCCAATAACTGCTTCTTGGCATAGAAGAGCTTGCGGATTGAATAACAATAATAAAATGTGGACTAATTGGTATGATCGAAACATTTCAGGTCATCAAGGGCAATGGAAAGGAAATTTTTAATCCTATTACAAAATTATGTCTAAAAACCATTTATAAATAAGGATGCATAGCAGATAATGGTCTAGAGATGTGAAATGACCCAGTCACGATATTTAATATGTGAAAAGTACGGGACTGAGATACAATGAGTGTGAACAACACAAGCACAATGAAAACATGACTTTTGGTGTGAGCAATGTGTCAAACTCAGATTTGTGTGTCGTGGGCAGCATTTTGACAGCAGCGTCAACTTTAATAATAGTTTGATGTCAAAACACAAAGTAAATTAGAATGAAATATTTCCTGTTAAATGTCACCTCAATGTAATAAGGCCGAGTTGTGAAAATGTTTCATGTCCTACAAAGTCACAAAAAATGCAGCACAATTTCAGTGTTGACATCTCTAACAATAATTGAGTCATATTAACATCAAAGAATGAAAACATCACTACCACAACAATCACCGATGACGAATGACATCATTTCCACAGCAACGTGATGGCTTTCATAGAGTTAAAGCCAAAGGGGGCAGTTTGGGCTTAAATGGCTCATCCGTTGGTAACCCAGTTTTGCCTGAAGCAACAGTGCACATTGAGAGGCACAAGGGCACCATACAGTGAAAGGCACTGCCTTGCACTGGCCACTGCAGATCACATAACCCTGTTTCAGGAGGAAGAGCTGCAACGTCCAGATGGGCTGTTCTCTGCACTCAGGTTCTGCAGGCTCGTTGGGTTTCTATCCATGGAATGTGAAAAGCCAGTGGTCACCCAAACCCAGACGAAGAAAGCACTTTTTCATGGGTGGCGGCACAGAATTTATTTATCCTTGCTCGATTGACCTGAAAACACAATATATTGCATATTCAGAGCTGGATGACTGCATTGGTGTGATTTGGGTTAAGGACCTTGCTAAAGTGTCTTATACTAAGCGTCTGACCTTAAATATTACGCAACCTACTGGGCGATTACAGAAATGAAGCCTGTAGAAAAGTCACTGTATACACAGACAAAAAAATGGCTTCTGTAACAACTCATTCGTAAACTGAGAAAATAATTGTGATATGGGATGGGGGCACCACTATACTGTCAGCAGCACGGTTTCAGATCTTCACCTCACCTCTGTGTGTGTGTTGTGCTTAGGTAATGGGGGGTTCTGTTTGCAATCCAAAGACGTGCAGTTAGGAACATTTGCATCCCTAAATTGCCAGTAATGCATGACTGTGTGTGTGTCCATATGGAGAGTGTCCAGGTATCCCTGCAATTCGGACCAGGATAAGCAGTTAGAAGATGGATGGATGGAAGTTAACATCCCACCTTAGACATATTGATCTCAGGGATGTGATAGTGAGGAACACCTGGGAGGGGAGTGCTGACTATATTTGGCCGGAAATAAAGTATTACTATTATTAGTAATAAAGTATACTGTGTTATTTTCACTCAAAAATACCCCAGCCCACCCCACTCGGGAGACGCCAGAACGGCGCTGATTTTGTAGATGCCGTAAAAATGCCGCAGTATGATGTCTAAAATACGAGATGGCGCCCAAGCCTAGTGCTGCCTGGGGTTGAGCTTCTCGTCGGTTAATTTTACCGACGCTAAACAGCAGAACGACAGATTTCGTGGACATGGTCCATGAACATTCGGGGATACGTTTCCCAAAAACTCCCACTGGCAACTTACAAGGTTGGACCCATTCAGTCGCATGGTTCCAATTAACTAAGTTGCTAACGTAGTTAGAAACTATGCTTTTGGGAAACGCACCCTGGGGTATCTGGGGGGGGGGGGGGACTCCGGTCATGAATGTGAGAGGTGGGATGTCTTAGGTACAGCAATACTGCTGGATGCCAAGGAATTTGGAGCTCAGACAAACTCAAGTAGCAACAATGAGCAGGAGATGAAGTTTGCTTACAAGGATCTCCCATTAACATTAACTGATCACCGCAATGGCGGTTAGCTTATCAGACAAAGGAGAATTTTAATGCGAACTGAGTAAATATGCCGGTGCTACCTCATACGCGTACAACAACTGTCATTAAATACATACCCTACGTTAGCTAGGCTACACACATACAGAAACTTCTTCAAACACTTGCGACCGTGTCTCCCAAGAACTGCAGGTTTTGCTTTCCTGTTGGACAATTACACTGCAAAATAAAAACCACAAAACCGACTGGAAGAAAGATATCAACCTTATAAAAATACAAATTCACTTTAAACTATATTGCGACTAAAATAAAGACTGGCTAGTCTAATGTAAATGGGTGCGATATGGTATCTACACAAGCTGTTTTTATCTGTGTAATTTTACTCTACTCTTTAATCTGTTAATAGATTAATGAAAAATCTGTTATTCTCGAAACTTCAAATTAAAAATTCTTGGTAGTGAACTTGGTAGTCCTCCTTGAGGAATCGATACAGATACGTTCATTACGTTTCCTCCCAAATGATCCAAAGCCCCCCCCGAAACATTTACTCAGCTTTCCACGATGTGGCGTTATAGCGCAGCACGGTGGACGTGTTTTCACTTAGGTCTGCTCACTGCGATGGTGAAATGCACACTTCTATTTAATTCCAACTGAAACTTGAATAAAGAATATTCCTGGCTACAGTTTTCGAAGACAACGGCGTGGTCCTCTAAAATATCAATTTAAAGGATTACTGCCAAAATTATGACTTTTAAAATATTAATTAAATGACATTAAAACCAGAATTTAATTAAAGAAATATGAAACGTATTCAAATACTTCAGCTTAAGATAATATGATATCGTTTTGTGGCACACTGATAATTTCTTCTGCAATGGAAACATTAAAATCTTTAAAATAAATGCTACCGGTCGTTATTACAGGGAACACAGATCGCAGAGACTTTTATTCCTTGGGCGTCGGGAAAGTTCGACAAAAGAATATGATGCATTTTTTTATATATATATTTTCAAATGTTCTTTGCACTCCGGTGAGTTGTAGGGCAAATAAATACAGATAACAGATGGGATTTTAAAATGGCATGATTTATTTTTGGCCGTGAAGTACATTAAAATACCATTTTAAAAAGACAATTATTAATAACTAGGCCTATTTATAATCTTGTCATTCTTGTGCAAATAAAACTATTTTTGAACCAGATTTCTGCCAAGAACTGTGTAATACTGCAAAAAAATAAAAAATAAAAGTCGGACCACATATATCAACATCTTATTTTGTATGCAGCGTCGTGGTCGAAAAAATAAGCACGTGTGCTTTCACAAACAATTAAATCGCATGTCAGCTATGGAAACATGTCCCAAATGGATATTGATCTTGGTAACCTAACTTACCTAAATAAGGTAAGTTTAATAGCGGCAGGGGATTATTCAGTCTTAGGAAAACTATAGCGGTCAATTGTAAGTCAACATAAAAATTCGGTAGGCTGGAAAATAAAAAGAAACGCAGTAAAGAAGAGTCCTGTGTTGTTTTATATCCCGCGCAGATCATTTGAGCGTCAACGGGATGTTGAAACTGCACTAGATGGCATTCGGGGCACAGAGAAAGCGCAGGACTTATGAGGCCATACCAATAACCATGAGAGATGCAATTCAACACCAAACCGGATCTTCTGCACCAAACTTGTCCCCCCCCCCCGGCCACCTCCATATCGTGCCCCTCAAAAAGTCAGCAGCGGGCATCGGCACGCTACACACACACCACACGTAGCCCATATGTAAAAGAGAGCGTCCCGCTTACACGCCATGCTTCTTAAAGGTAGGCTATTTAAGGTTTGCTTTTTAAACCGGCCCCATCAATCAGATAGTAAAGTCCCCGATATTTACACCATCCCCCATGTTCAGTACCAATGCCGAAATCCGAGCAGACCAGTCTGTATTTACACTGCGCTTACCAATCCGGTGATCCTACACACTTATTTCTTCCACGTACTATCGCACGCCTCCCTAGGGTACCCTTGAATCTACATTTTAAGCTTACAATAGCTGTTCATGCACCGCTGGAGTTGCAACTATATATGCCCTCTACATAATGTAATTAAGATTGTGTATTTACAGTTTTTGTCCGCAACAGTATTTACATTATCAGGAAAGCGTGCTGGTTTCCATAAATCGGTCGTGCTCCTGGATCGTGTGACTTGTGCCAGCCCCTGATCCACTGTCTGGCATCGGTATGACACTGGAGTCGGTCGGGAGTACAGCACTGTGGTCCTGTTTCTGGGCAGCGGTCGCTCGGTCCGAGGCTTGTCTGTGCACCGGTCGGACCATCATGCACGGTCTAAGCGGAGGTCTTCCCTTCGCCGTCTTCGGCTTGCGGTTGTCGCGCTCGTACTCTTCCTGGGCTTTCTGTATCTTGCGCTTTTTCATCTTTCTTTTATGCAAATGGAAGGTAGTTAGGGAGACGCATATGATCCCGATGATCACCACCACCAAAACGAAGAGCACCACGGTGGACGAGAAAGCCTGAAATAAGTGATCCACTCGGTTGATGCAGGTTCCGTTGATCTGGGTGGTCCCGTTCAAGGAACAGTGTGGTATAGAAAGCGCCCAGTTCTCGGATGTCCTGGTACCCATTTAGTAGGTTTTAGATAAAAGTCTTTATTCCGGGAGTATGGAATAAAAAAGTCAAACACAGTTTGCCAGTCTTTCTCCTCTGTGTGAACAGTCGCTATCACGATAATTCCAGCTGTACTAGACGCCTTGGACTTCCCATAGGAATCACCTAGAAAATTAACCGAGCACAAATTGACAACAGAAAAGCAGCTGTTCACACAGAAACAAGCGGTCAAATACAACAATACTGCGTCGGGCCACGAAACGGGCTATTTTGAGACACACCGCGATGCATCATTACCTATAAGATTTGGCAGGATTTTAATCAGCCCTTTTCACGCTATTTTGCCAATAGCACCGAACCATTCATCTCTGTCTTTATAATTTGTGTACGGCCAAACAAAGGAAGGGTTTTGTTTCAGCAAAAGTTGGTACGTAAATTGTCATGTTAATTCAGCAGGCTGTACATGCTAAAAAGAATTAAGGGGGCAGTTGCATCTCACTTGCTACCAGCAGCAATTACAGCTGACAGTAATTACTAACACGTATGGGAATTGCGGTACTGCTGAAGGTGGACTACGAGTCAGTAATTTGCATGCATACACGCACGAATCCGAAGTGCAGTGATCGCTACGCCCGAAACCGACCCTACGTTTCCTACATACAACCGGCGTCTATATGTCGCACTGAAAACGGTACACGGGCGACCTGCGATCATCTTACCCGACGGAGGGCTCCGACTGTTCCAGAGGCGACCACCGGCCGGAGCAGCGCAGTTCTGGGGGAAAAGGAGAAGCGATTCGGGGCACGCATGCAGAAAGCAGCCAATCCTCACAGATCGCAATGACGTATTGTGTTTGATCACACCAAAGCCGAGCACCACAGACCATTCAAACCTAATTCTGCATTATAATTATCTCTGTGTCAACGTGTGACATGTAAAAACTGCTGTGCACGCGTCCCGTTTGCCGTACATCTCTATAATCTTCTTTAAGATCTTATTCCATCAATGGATTTCGCCGTACTTTACTTTAAACCCCCGGCTGCTAGGTAAACGATAAACTTTGAGAACGCCTAAGTACACCGACCTGAAGAATTCCGGTATATGACGCATAAACGTGAAGGCAGACGCTCACGACCCCGAGATCAGCATGAAATCGGCACTGGTGGACATGTAAAGGGAACCCTTTCTCTCTGGTTTAGTTTCCCCATTGTGGCATACTTTGATCTGTGACAAAACATTTTCACGTTAACTGACTTTGGCAATATAGAGCTAATACAGTAATCAATGAGTACAAATAATGATTTAGTATCACACATATTTAAGATAAACAAATGCTTTGAATTAATATTAGCCTACTCTGCCATCTTGGATAACACATACATTCTTATATTTTCACATTTTTAAGACTTTTTCCTACTGGGGTTTAATTTCTTGAGTCAGATCCAGCGGTAAGAATGTGATCCATAACTATCCACTATGGGGTCGAAATTTTGCGTTGATTCATACCGCACACGGTTTGAAAAGTGTACGGTGTACGTGCAATTAAATGGCGCATTTTAAACTGTAAACAACATAAAATCACCAAAGATCACCCTCGAACACATTTTGCATTAAGAAGACGAGACACCAGGCAGTTTAGCGTCTGAGAACAAGAAGCGTTTCTGTTCAAATCCTGGGAATTAATCTGTTCTTCGCGCTCTTAACAAGGAGATTAACCTGAATTTCACAAGTAAATAAACTCTCGGTAGCACATAAAAAAACAGACTGTGCCTGAGTTTTTACGCCTTTTATATCTGTTTCACGCCGACGCCTCGTGCTCCGCTTCCCCGCTTGCAGGTTGCAGGCACTAGGAGTTAATAAGCTCATAAGAAGCTTCCTAAACACTATCGGTATAACATACCAGTGCAGAGGGATTTATATTCCCCTTTTTGACTAAGTGTCCGGGAACCTCCGCCTCGCTGTAATCAGCTTTCCGGCTGTGAGATACCGGGAGGAATATATCTCGCAGCAGAACAAACTAATCTCGTTTTATTCAGAATTCAAACCATTAAAAACAGAAAGCAGGAATATCACCATGGCTGCTCTCCGTTTTCATTTTCCATTGATTAATTAGTATTAATATTAATGAAATAGACCGGAAGTTGTTACTGTTGTTGGGTTGATAATGTTTCGTGAGAATGTATGCTCCTTCGATGAATGACTTAATATAGAATTATGAATTATAGCCAATGTGTTATATTGTCATCAAATTTCACTCAACTGCTGAAAGCCCAGTTTGAGAGGACTAAATTGAGACTTGCCTGAGAAGACCGTAATCAGCAGAATTCAGCTCTGTTGGGGATGACAGAGAATGGTGGGGAGATGCCTTCACGATGCTCCTCAGCCCAGGGGTACAAAGGGCTGAAAAGGCTTCGTAAGCTAAGGCAGCTCTGAAGTGTGGAAGTAGGACATCGGTGCATGCGGTGGAGGACATTGGTGCATGCGGTGGAGGACATTGGTGCATGCTTTACGAAATGCCTGCAAAGGAATGATGTCATATCTGTTCCGTAATGTTGTACTTTGATTGTCTGTCCATCACAATGGACCTAAATCAGCGATTCTCAACACGTGGGTCTCGGCAAGTTCTGAAAGGGTTGTGAGGCAGAGTTGGAAATGTAAGCATTTAAAACCAGCGAGCTGCTATTCTGATCCACGATCAGATTTCCTAGCTCCAGTCCTAGAATTAACCTATATTAATGGGTCTTGGGACTGCAAATGCTTAACGCAAAACTAGTGAACGCTCAACCAATCCAAGAAGCCAAACCACAGATGCTTAATGTAAAATTCACTGGCACATCCAATCAGATTTGTGCGACAGGCATTGATTGGTGTAAATTGCAGAGTGCACCATGCGCTTGATCATAGCGTTAATGTAGACCTATACTCGATGGAGGGACGCGACTGAGCTGGCACAGTAAAAACTGGGTTACTGTGCAAAAAAGGTTGAGAACCACTTATCTAAATGGTTACTAAACCAGTCCTCAAATAAATACACAAGTACTGAAATTAAGTTACATGGCAAAGACAATATAGACATTTGTGATTTCAGTTACCGCTCTGGAATAACGGTCATTATGTTCCTTATCTAGTTCTGAGTTTTATTCCACATTGTTATCCCTCGGAGTTTAACGCTCGCACATTCTTCTGATCATGATTCCAGTTGCAGGGCTCTACATTTTCACTTCATATGACTGCTGGAATCGGTCTGGGTTGTGTATAGTTACTAACAGCAACCTTCCCTTGTAATTTTTAAGGAAGTGTTCTAGAAAATTTACAACTGGCTCCCCGAGGGTGTGTTTGCCAGTAGACCTGGGCGACGATCTTCAGGGCCGCTGAGTCGGCCGCGGCCCGTCCAGCGACTGTCTGCCTCTTTGATTAGTCAACAGCCCGATGTGTAAGCAAAGCAATTAAAAACACATAGTGCTGATGGATGATTGTTAACGCCGGGTGCTGAGCACCCGCAGTTTTAACTTGCTCACATCGCAATCAATCGAGGAGACTGACACGAGTGCCTGTCTGTCCCCATGTCCCAGTCAACAAAATCATTCTGTTTCTGCAGCAAATAATTTGCAGTTGCTGGACATGGATGCACATAAATTGCCTTTGATCACTTTCTAAAAAACAACAAGTTTCAAAGTGATATTTACATGGTGTTGTTCTCAAAATGCCAAGTAGGAAATCAATAGATGAAATTGATTTTAAAAAGTGGCTGAACAAACTTATGGTGTAGCTAGTGGGCTGTCGTGCTGGCGGGCCGCACTAAATAAACAGTAAACAGAGAAGTAAAAACAGCAGCTTTCTTAGAGCCTCATGGAGGTGACGTAATGTCTGCATTGCTGCAAAGAAACACCAACATTGATAAATCTCTGAATTTGTGTTGAGCACTATTGTTGAAAAAGGTTTTCAACATTTCTGAATGCCACTGAATGTCGGTTGGATGGTTGGATGGCCTGAGAACTTGTTTTGGGCACCTTTCTAGGAGACTGAACATGTGCCCAGTAGAAGTATGGTGAACAGAAAGTCATGGTTTCTCACGAAACATCCAAAGACACGCAAATTCTGGAGAAGCAGTGAGAACACGGTGGTTTCCATGGTGAGCAACAGCTGCAGGATCCATGTGTGGTCCCTCAGTTTCCAGTGACGAAATGGCAGTTTGGAGACAAATGCTCACATATTACGATGTTTTTTTAAGAGTTGGGTGTTCCAGAATCTTCTGCAGAAGAGCTGCTGATAAAGCCAGCATCTTGCAATTTCGTAGGCTGTTATACTTACAAGATATGACTTATTCGTTTCCCCGTATTTGTAAGCTGTTCCATGAGCAGACACTCGTTATACCAGTAAACTTTACTTAAATTTATCACCTTCTTAGCATTTAATTTATTAATGACACATGATCAGAATAACTGCTCCATATGATTTTGCTTACTTGGTGAATTCTTGGCTTAAATACCACTTAAGGTTACTGAGGAAGGACAAAACACTAAATCAATGGAAACATCTGGAGACGCTTTATTACTACACTATGTTGTTGCTTTACTCATCTAGCTATTGTTCAACTTGTCATATAAACACTAAAGTTAGTATAAAATTAGTATTTTTATTAGGTGTCTCCAGAATGAGAATATTGTGCTTGGCTAATAATCAAAGGCAACTGTAATGTCTGTCAGAAGCCGTCACAGGAAACGAATAAGTGTGTGAGGTCAAGCCGCTCGGCATGGTGGGTAGATGGAAAAGGCCCCTTGATAAATTTCGATGATCCAGTACAGTGAACTAGACATCTGTTGGGTGTGATGTATGGACATTTAAAATCCATGGTTTGTATATGCAAAGCTCCCTAGAGCTTGACTTGAGATTTTAAGATGAGTCCAGTTTTGCTGGACTTATCACAGGGCGACCGGATGGTTTGTTTCTCTCTGTGGAATCTGAGCAGCCATGATGTGGGGCAGGAGGTTCTCAGGAATTAGATTTTGGTACCTGCGTGAAGTTGGCCCCCCATATGTTTCAGATTTCAACCAAACTGGTCGCAATCGTATGCGCCGCGATTGTGCTGGATCGTGCCGTTACAATTTTTGTTTGTGCTGTTTCAGTTTCTGAGATATAAATGTTCGTTTACATGGTGACGTCATCAGCATGAAGTTGGCCCCCCATTTGCGTCTGAAACATGGAAACCCATGGTTGGGACCCGCAAATCTACCGCCGGAGCCCAGTAGCCTTGGCCCTCAAGCGAACCTTCAATCGATCAAGCTTCCTGTTCGCCGCTGAGCTGAAGCCACGGCGGAAGTGAGGCCCAGCAGGTGCGTTTGTGATCATGGTGGACCCAGCTACCCACACAATGCGGTGGGTTTACCCTGTCAACAGGAACCTCCATCTCATGTAGGTGGATAGAACTCGGCAATGAGACAAATCACGGAGCCCTAGGAAAGGACCAGCGATGTTTTGCCTTGTCAAGAGGTGAGCTGTTTTAGGTAAGTCAGGACAGCAAGAAAATCACTGAAAGTGACTGAACCTGAATGGGTCAGTAGATGGACCCCCCCCACACCACACCACACCTGGCTTACTCAGCAGAGCTGCAACATGAGAGAGAGGCCCTCTTATAAACTCACATCATCAGGCTCCTGAAACATGAGGTCCGGTGTATTTAAGAGAGCTGTATTCCTAATGCCAGACGTTATTCACATTCTTTTTGCAGCCTGGAGGTTCTCTTTAGGATTCAGGAGACCATAAATATAATGAGCACATGGCAGGCCAGCCTCACACTCGAACAGAGGCTGCCAATGTTTTTCGTTTTTCCTATAAATAAATCAAATAAACAGCCTAAATCAATCGGGGGTCATTTGCGCCTCTGTGCGAGGTGTTGCTATACTGAGACTGAACCAAGTCTGGGCTTTACGCACCATCGGAAGCCACGGTGGCAAAATGCAGGAAATGGAGACGGGGTTGACTCCAGTGATGGTGGATTGTGGGGGGAAGAGGGAGCAGTAGCGGGAGGGAGAGATCAGTAAAGGAGGACAGAGACAGAGAGGCGGGGACAGAACAATGGAGAAGGGGAGAGAACAGTAGAGAGAGCAGTAGGCGATGTCCTACCTCTGGGTGAACCATCTCTGTTTAATGCACATCTGTCACACTGCCAGCCATCACACACTCAGTTGAACAGTCCTGTCCTCTCTGCACAGCCGCTCCCTCACTTTTTATTACCGTCATTACTTTTTTACTGGCACTCGCACACATTTATTCTGCCTGTGGAGATTCGGCAAGCGAAAGCTGCATGTAGCACAGGATGGACGGGAGGCGCGGTGTGGAGGAGGATCGGCTCACTGGAGTCAGTGCTCGATTTAGCAGCCGCAGAGAGAAACGCAGAAAGCCTGGTCCTGCCGGCCACCTTCCGTCTCCACGCTTGTGCAGTGCAGTGCTCCACGCTTGTGCAGTGCAGTGAACCAGATGAAAGGGCACGACTTCAGGTCATCCAGTGCTGCCATTTTGGTTGGTCATTCTGTAAAAAAGAAAACATTGAAGTACAGTTAGCCTCAGAGTACGATGAAAGGCTATTTAACGCCACGCTTCATTAATTTGCAATGCACGAGGTATCAGTGTACACACAGGCACACACACACACAAAACAAGCAAGAACAAATAGCTGTCATTTGTAAAGCTGGTCCGCAAAGGCCTTGTTGAAATGCAGTGAAGTGTTTGACCTTTAGTCAAGGAAAAAAACCAATGAGTCCAATGACCTACCTGCATTTAGGAAAAAAATTCATGCAGAGTCAGAAAAAAACGAAACATCCTCACCCTTCCGTAAGTGACGCAAAAACATTCACGCTCATCTACATCATGGGGCATATATTCTGACGGTGACCCAGAATGCACTGCTCCTAAGTGCCGATGTCACAGGGGCTCCCAGGGAAAACGTTTAAGTGGACTTCGAAAGCCACTCAACCACTTTTACTTTATTTGAACCAAACTGAGTTTCTCATTTGTAATTTATTTTTATGATGTTTTTAGAGTCACACTATCTGAACAATCCAGTTCAGGTCTACTAAGAGCTCGGTCTCTACTGTAAATTTAGATGATTTGGACCTGCTGACCTACAAAATAACAATGGCAGAAAAGCTTCCATGTATAGTAGACCGATCAGATAGAGCATCAATGGGCAGGTCAATCCCATCAGCATACAGCTCTGAGATCATGTGCGAGGTCATCTAGACATCTGCAGTAGGGATTCGCCTGCAATTATGGCCTCCAAGTTAGGTACAGCACCAGATATCCAAGTTGAGGTATGGGCTTGTAGCCTTGGTGGTACCCAGACTAGTTTAACTTTGTGACTGAGTACACTGGACACACCTTCTAGACACAGAGTCTAGACACTGATCATCTGGAGTGCACGTGACTTATTCCTTGCCCACTTTGGTAAAAGCCTCTGTAGAAAGTCAATGTCGCTCTTAGCCTTGACTCACTCCAGCCCAACCGACTAGTCTCACCTTGGTCATACATCATGCCGCTGCTTAAGCCAGAACAAGGTCCCAGCTCCATTTAAGTTCCTATGTCATCTGCTCCTTTTCATTTGAAGGACAGGCAAAGTTCTGACAATCTGCTGCCTGAAGGACCAAGGAGCTGGACTTTTTGTACATCTTCTGGTGCCTCTGGGGTTCAGTTGAGAACTGAGTTTTACTAGTAGAGAGGCCCACCTTTTTACACATCTCGGGGCAAACAAAGAAGGACAGGCTGATCACAGAAGCAGTGTTTCCCCCAGCTTTCTGGGCGCCCTTGATTTGTAGTCTCTCCCGCCTTGTGACTGTACTCACAGTTTGGACTTTGAGGGTCAGGCTTCTCTTTTCATGAATTCCAACATATCTTTGCTAAAATCAGGGCTTAAATAGGATTATAAGTTAAATTATTATTCACTGCCTGAAACAATAAAGTACACATTGAAAAAATCTTACTTTTATCCATAAATTTTTTTCCAGATATTCTAATGAATCATGGAGGCCTCCCATCCAGACAGGTTGCAGCAAAAATGCTTGGACAATCTATCAGATCATTAGCAACACTTTCTCGTTAACCTCCTTACCAAGGAGACTGGGAGGAGACTGTGGAATGTCTGAATCCTGCCTGTGTCCATATAAAGAGGTACAAGGAACAAGCACATGCCCAGTGGGGGTGTCTTCTGGAATTTGAGGGTGACGCTTAGCATCTATACTCAGACAGGGAATAATGATGTTCTCCTAAGCTAGTCTGTCCATTTTTTGTGCCTTTTAATTAGAATTTGCATTAATGAATCCAGAGAGCCTGAGCTTCAATGGAAATTGCACTTCATTTTAAAAGTCAAACGATTCTAGCAAACATATTGGCTCTTAGAGTCAAGATTACAACAGCGAGCATGTATCAACATAGCATTTCTTTATTCCAGTAATCACTGTGGCCATTTATGTTTGGTGCCATTGGGGGTCTACGCTTCAGTGCAGTTAATTAAGGACTTAATTGCCTCAGGGTAAGGGCCGCCCATTTTCTTCTTCAGACATACCTGAGTGACAGAGATTTGGCTCAAAAGCATTAATCCGGGCAGAAGAGGGCAATAAAATGGCTGCGGTTTTGAAAATGAGGGGTAAAAACGACGTAGCTGCAGAAGAGCCAATAAAGCGCAAAGGAGGAAGTCTGACTGAATCACACGTAGATATGTGTAATTACGGAGGGCAGAGGAGCAGCCTGAAATATTCACATTGCTCTGTAGTACAGGCAAAGCCATGAACACACATATAGAGCAATTTCTATGTAAGTAAAAGGATAAGTGCGTATACATAATTATAAGAAACAACGAAATAAAAGAATGTCTGAAAGGATTATCCTAGATCTGTCCTTATACAGTGCCTGTAACTGAGGTAGAGTTTTAGTTGCAGGCGCTGAATTTATCCAAGGTACATGAAGAATTATGACATTATGATACTGTTCTGGGGTTCCCGCCCACTGCAAGAGTAGATGGGGAAGAAGGGATGGAAAAGAGGATGCAGGAGAGATGTCACTGACAGTAGCAGGGAATGGAGAGGAGACCAGATACAGAATCAATATGAAAGCCGGTGTCCATGTCGGAAAACATTCCAAATAACTCATTTTTTAATAAAGCTGCGTGGAGCTCGACATGATGGCACCACTGCAGAAGCGGTAAACCCTGCTGACTCCGCGACTGTCCTGCGGAATAGCAAGAGCAACACCCCCATCTGCAGCAGAAGCTGTACTGTCCACAGCACACACTGAGAGCAGGTTGGTAGGTTCTCGCAGGGATGCCCATGTCGCTGGGGAGGACAGATGGGGTCCATGCAGACACACTCTGTTCGCACGTTCACTCGCAGGGGCCCTGTGATCGACACGGCTGCCTGTCATTTCTGACAGACAATCATAAACCCAAGACAGGAGAGAGACGGCAGAGTTCTGACCCACTGAATTCCCAAGCCTGCAGACGTAACGTACCTGTCTCCATGTGTCCCGGATGTCAGTGGCAGCACTGCGAGCTTGCTGGGGGGGAGGTGATGGAGTGGAGATGGAGCAATTTGGAGGTGGGCACATATTACACGCGTGTTTATGGATCAGGACCAGCAGGGCGGAAATAGCTAGTGCACTAGCTAGCGTGGCGCCCAAGGCGAGCATCACCGCCGGCGCCCCCCATCTGAGGCAAAGTGAAATTGGCTGGCAAGTCGGCACCCCCTCAGAAAACAGAGTCCTAGGCAGCCGCCTATGTCACCTGTAGGACTGTGCAGCCCTGATGCTGAGTGAGCAGCAGGAACACCACACATGTAAGGCACATTCGAAAAGAGAAACCCAGCTTTCAAACTGTCCAGCATAACGTCTCAACTTTAAGATCTAGATCTACAAAGCAGTGACTTAAAACAGGACTAAAATAGCACAACGATGTCAGAAAAAACTTTGTAATTACCCCCCCCCACCTTAGCTCTAGGAATAGATACTAAAATACCAAATCATCTGCTGGAAAAAGACTAGCTTGTGGAGATCTTTCCCAATTTGAGCAAATTTCACTTTAATATCAGCAGCAGCTTTGCGAATCGATCCCTTAGCGGTGAATACAGATGCAGCGCAGGGGAATGGCCGGCTCCGCTGGGCCTCCGAGAAGCTCAACACCACAAGGGCAGCCCTGAGCACAGAGGCTGCAAGTATTAACGAGAAACTACATCGCTGGCAAGGGATTTTGGATTTCAGAGCAATGGAAAATAATAACACGGCCCAAATCTCTCAGCGTGCACCTGACAGCGGACTTCTATTCTAGAACATTCCGCTGCTGGCAGAGGCACAACTACTCTGGAGATTAAGCAGTGAGGCACAGCTGGCTTCCCGGGTCAGTTAGAAACCCGTTTCCATGGCATATTTCATGTGATTTATCGGGGCGGGGGGGGCTGGGCGTCAGGTCCACACAGACTGCACCGGAAGAACCAAGAGCAGCTCACCACACCGACAACTGACTCTCGCGGCGTTCCCATGCGGATCGGCTCAGTGCAGGATAACACCCGTCTGTAGAACAGCTGCAGAATGTGGGGAAGGAGATAAATGCTTATTTGGGTTGGCGTTTTGCTTTTTAGAGTGTAAAGTCGCCTCGTCCAGTCATCCCTGAAATAAAGTTTATTCAGTGAAAACCCAACCAGACATATGCCAGGGCACCTGCTATAGAGGTCCTCTCTGACAAATATGACCAGTCTTTCATGTATATGGAGAAAGAATGAATACAAATGGTCTCTACTTTTATATATGTTACAAAAATGTTTGCCTGTGTGTAGACAGAAATTTTTCATAACTGTGGATTGACATAGCACCACAACACACGTACCTTCCCATGGTCAGACGCTGAGCACTATCCACCAGCCAGGGGGCGCTGTCACACCCGTAAAACACACAAGGCTGGCTGGCGTTCCACTGCCTATTGCGCATGCCCTCGACCCTCCAGCTCCCAGGGGTGGGTAAGGATGGGAGTAAGGGACAACAACAAGGACAACAGCGAGCTTTATAACACACCTCTCATCCAGCAGGAGAAACATCTGACGTCAAGAATCTACATTAACAATTATATATTTTTGGAGCATCTTCCCTAGAGAGAAATGCGATTCTTTTTTTTTATGAAACCTTCAGCCTGTTCTGTGGCCTTCTTGTTATTATGGTGGTCTAAAGGCTTTCGGGAAACCTGCCAACATACCCACCATTTGTCAGGTTTTTCACTCTGTTGCCGCTTAATGGACTCAGTCAGGAGTTTAAAACGCGGCACCCTGAGCCACAATAAAGTAGCACGTGTGAGTCTGTTTCACCCTGCAGCCACTGGCATACAATAAATGCAGCAAACTGCTCGTGGTAAAAATAAGTCACCACAAGAGCAGGGTTTGCAGAACCTAGCAGAGAGAACTCGGTAAGACAGTCACCTCTCATCATACGCGCTACACACTTCCACATACAGCAGATTTTAACAAGACACAAACATTCCAAGGTCATATGGAGGACCCAACAGCAGGACAAAGAGGCTCCCTGCTTGAGAGCTTTGTGCCTTGGAGGCCTTCACTATAATTTTGATCATTGAGCAGTGTTACCCAATCCGGTCCTTGGGGACATAAAGTCAATCCAAGTTTTTGCTCCCTGCCAGACAGCAGACATTTTTGCTCCCTCTCTGCTGTGGGTCCCTGAGGACCGGGTTGGGAAACACTGCATTAGAGAATATAGTGGACACCTGGACAAGCTGCGGTCACTCCCAGACAAGCGCCCCCCCCCGATCAAACTGGAAAGAAAAAGGACGACTTTCTATTTTAGATATTCAGGGCTTGAGAGCGTGGTTCTCGTGTCCTAGGGGAAGGTACGCAGCACGCCAGGGTTCGCTGCAGGGCCTTCCTCCTGCACCATATTCCAGCATCTCAAAGTAGGTTACACGCTCGTCCAGAGCCCAAGGAACGAGGGCAAAGGAAAGAATGCTGCTGGTGCACGCTGTACTGTCCCCCCGCATGAGCTTGCAGCCCAAAACTATAATCTGTCAATTACCCAGACAAAGACGGCATAATTGGAGTTTCTCTGGAGAACGGCCACATTCTATTTAAGCTGCAACTAATTCTAGGGTTTAAAACGGCTGCTGAAAATGCAGGTAAAATGGGAGACATTTACAGCGTTACAGTTGTGCTGCTTTGGTGATCAGTAATAACAACGGCAGATTTAATGAGACATAAAAACACCGAAGGAGCCTGCTTTTGGCCCCCCATTCAAGGGCCTGGTGTCGGGAAATCATGTGACAGTGACTCGGCAGTGTGTGTCTGAGTCTGTGCAGACCTCAGTATCACCGGAGACGGTGCTGAGAGGCGGACGAGCGCAGAAAACCCAGACAGTTCCCGTCTCGAGGGAAACCGCTGATGTGTCCAAATGACAGCCGGCATCGTGCCTCCGACAGCCGGAGCTAGAAGCTCAGTTTTGGTGAGACGTACAGTAAACAGCCAAACGTGAAACCGGATGGAGTGAGGGAAGGAGGAGAAACGAGACAATATTCCACGATCGCAATGTGAATTTTAGAAGCTAAGAGAACAGGAGAAATTCACCTGATAATCTGTCAATAGCCGTCTGTGATTTTTATGCATCTCCAGACGTGATCAACTCTAATCACTCACAGGAAACACACAAAACAACAGCAAAGGCCACACATCAGTGCTGACCTTTCCCTCCTCGGTGCAGAAAAGCTTTCCGTGGTGTCATCTCTGAGGTTTTCACAATGTTGAGCAGGCTGTAGCTCCCACCATTACCTGTCAGATCTGCGATGTGGTCCCGGCAAGGCTTGGTCCTGCTTTTTTAGTCATGGATGTGTATCCATATCTGCTCTCGGGAGATACAAAAGGCAACACAAATGACAAATGTCAGAATAATCTCTTGGAGCATCTTCTCTCCACCAAAGGAAAGGGCACATTGTCAAGAAACCTTCTAGTGCCCTGTGTGAAGACAAACAACCACAGGGGACTGAACATGTTGCCAGGTGGTTTTCCGGAGATCGACGTTCTGAGACTTTTTATTCACCGGCAGATGAAACAGATGAACGCTAAAGAGTTTAAAACATGCAGTTGTATTTTAAAAGATAAAACTGTACAGGACTAGCGGATTCTGGGCTGTATGTTGGGAAGATAAACATTCATACTGGACAGAAACATGAAGAAGCAGCCTTGGGCTTCATTTTGTGAGACACGATTGAGAGTGAGAGCCGACCTGAGAAATGCAGCCATGTGACCCTTCCTGTCTGGGTCTGACAGCTTCCTGTCTCATAACTTGTTTCAAAGCAAACTAGAGAAGGTGATTTAAACTCAAGCCTGAAGGGCTGTGACACGACTGTCACAGGGGAAGCTGTACTTAGGCACAGCGGAACTACCTCCCGCCACTTTTCTGTCTCAGCTGGTTCAGTGAATTATATTTACAAGAATATATTTATTGAAAACAGACATACATGTGGATCAGGTTATACAGCTCTGGAAAAAAGAGACCACTCTACATTTTTAAAAAATCAGCATTTTTAAATCCTGGTTTAATCCGGGTTCTGCTGGCAGAAGGCTACACTGCGAAACAGGCTGCTTCCAGACTCAAAGTTTCTAAGACAGCAGTACACAAGAACAAGGTGAAGCAGGAGACACTGGGAATGACCAAAAACCAGCACACACACATGCACACACACATGCACATACACACACACATGCACAGACACACGCACGTACTCACGCACATCAGAAGACATCAGCCATGCCCTCTTGCTGAAGCCTGTCTCCTTAAGTGAGGAGGGGGTGAATGCCCCCCCCCTAAACCTGCCCGAGTGGAAACTGCCCCCCAGCGGCTTGTACTCGTGTCTTCTGTGAATCGGATGAGACGGCCTTCATTAGGCTGCCGCTTGGGATAGAGGTGAACCCATAGGGACAGGCCCGATAATCTGCTCTCCTCTGGGCCACGACTGGTAAACCTCAGCGCTTTCCACCATGCAATGGGGCCCCGTGCAAACAGATGACGATTACTCTGTATTTTGGGTATTATACAAGACACTACTTCGTTTAGAAAAAGCCAGGTCATGGGCTTAGCTGGGCAGGGAGTCCTGGTGGAGGACAGATAGTCCTCTTCACATAGTGCATTGAAAGATAAACTTCATGCCAATGACAGAACTAACTGGACTAAAGCTCCTGCCTGATTTGTCCCTGCCCTCCCCCCCCAATCGAAATAAATTCAGTTCAAATTGTAGAGATGCAGAGACAAATTGTAGAGACTTAGAACTGAAATGATTTGTCGTGCTTATACATAATTTGCACACAACAGCCATTAACTGCATCCTGGTCCAACAATGGCTTGGCTACGCAACAGCAGCAGAAGATAATTCACCAGCAGATACTGGCCCCTTCCTGAATGAACACACTGACAGCTGGAAGCCATTTTATTTTTCACAAGACTTTGGTTATATTCCTACTTTGGGACAGGAGAGAGTGACAGAGATACAGGGGCCTCCCTCAGGCCAAATCCCAGAGGCCTCACTCCCCCCTCCCGTCTCTCAACCCAAAGTGAGGACCTACTGCCCAGTGCACCTGTAATTAAAGGTGTCTGCTATCAGTACCAGGCGGTGAGCTACTGTAGCCCTCAGTAAGATATATGATCTTAATTGCTTCAGTAAAAATGTCGAGATGCATAAATTGGCAAAATCGAAGGCTGTCTATTTTGGTTGAAAGGGCCAATTGACCATCTAAAATAATTATCTAATAATTGTCTAATAATTATTTATTAGAGAGCAACTTGTGAATATAAGCACTGTGGAAAGGGTGGGATCCGGCTGAGATGAGCCATGTTTTTCTGACGGGAAACGCAAAGCAGTGAAATGCGTCTCATATATGCGGAATGTTCTCGGGTGCAATTGGCTTTCAAATATGATATGGATGCGAGACTCGAAGTTCTAATAGAAAGTGATGCATTTAAGTGGCCAATTGTCACACAGCCGAAACAGAGAATGGCAAATTAGTATCTAGGAGATCTCACATCATATTAGGCACAGATTTGCAGCTACGGGCGTCACTTTGCACCTTTACATTTTTCCACTGTTTACAGTGTTGATATGTCTAATACACAACAGGAGTCAGTTACGTTTTACATCAATTGCACCTTCATAATGCCTTTATAATGCATTTATAGACTATTCAGTGCACCTTCATAATGCATCGATATCCATCCATCCATTTCCTGTAACAGCTTACCCTATTCAGGATCGCGTGGAGTCCGGAGCCTATCCCAGAGGCTGCAGGCGCAAAGCCAGAACGCATTCATAGAACATTCAGTGCACCTTCATAATGCATTCATTGAACATTCAGTGCACCTTCATAATGCATTCATAGAACATTCATAAGCATGTAAGTATGCCTTAACAGCCAAACACACCTTAACAGCTTTAATATACATATATAAAAGTAGTTACAGAAAATGTATGGATGGATATGAATGCATTATGGATGTATTATGAAGGTGCAGTTAATGTGAAGCGTCCTGCATGAATCTGATCATAAAGACAAAAGGCTGATTGCTTCTTAAATGGTGCAGTTCTGTTTCTGATAGTAATCTCACATGTAAGAACCTGCCAAATCCTGCAAACTTCTACAGGCTCTATGTCGGAAGATCTCTCCTGAAGAAATCAGCGCTTGGGTTTCGCAGATCTTTTAAGTGCAGGATACTGAGGGCAGCTTAGTTCATTACCATGTAACGTATGACTGTTCTTACAAAACAAGAATTCAACACATCATCCTCGTTATAACTTAAGGTTCCCCTGCATTAAGCAGCAGAAGAAAATTGTGGTTAATATTAGGTGAGTATATTTTATGATTAATACAAGGTAGACATCATCCAAAAGACCAGAGAACTAGAGCAAACCACAGATCATTACAAGCATTTTCCATTTGAATGTTAAAAATTACAGTCTTATCACTGGCCAGAATCAGCACAGGCGGGGCATGCAGTAAACAGACCATGCAGAAAGGGCTGAGAGACAGCAGAGAATTTTTCAACCAAACCTCTGGACACAGAAATGACAAGGACTTCAAAGGAGTCAAGCCTGCAAGGATTTTGGAGCTGGACGGAGGGAGACGCACCAATGACATAACGGCATAACCAGTAAGACGAGAGCTGCGATTAAGGGACCAATCAGGCGAGGCGGACTCAGGGTAGGATAACAGGCTCCTCGGGAATGGACTGCCAGAAAAAAATTGAGCGGTAGATTGAACTCAGGCCTGCGCAGGGTCAAACTCAAACGTAAAACATATGAGAGACTTGAAGCAGAAATGCGCCTCTCTGAAAAATCATCTCCCTGGTAATTTCTCCCAACAAATGTAACATACGTGCAACGTGTGATAAAGGAATTTATGATAAGACAGGTTCCATCTCTTCTGCTGGGCTCAGTCGCCATGGAGACCGTGTAAATGAGGCAACACCTGAAGAATCCCGCTTCTGGAATGTGCCGGGGATGCGCTTAGCGCCGCGTCGTCCAGAAAGATGGCCCGGCAAGCTAGCCACTTCTGGGGAATTTGAGATGCTCCACCTGGGCACCTCGCTGACTTTCCAGCACACGGAGACAGGAGTGTTTCGCTGCAGAAGAGATATCACTGTCTGATGTAACCCAGAGTCGTGCAGCCCCAAACTGGACTCCTGACTCTCTCTGAGGAGCAGTTGGTCCTGAGAAAACACCGTAAATAAGCCACAGGGAGACCTGACCTGTGCTGAGCATCACTCCCGGGAGATTACCATACAGCCACGGCCAGTAACGAGTGCCCAGTAACAACTGGCCTGTTCCTTCAGCTGCCTAACTTACTCTAGTATGGAAGGAAACCTCTGCATGTGTCAGAGACCACAGGGCACAAAAAACCTGCATTCCGCTTCCTTTATGTGCTAATGCACGTATCTGATGCACACATAACCTATTATTTTGCCAGCACAAAACAAGGTCTTGATAATTATTTGCAATCTTGACTCAGGCGACTGGGGGAGGCACTGCCCCCCCTGCCCACCCCCCCAAACTCTGCCCACGGGCAAGATGCACAGGGGCACACGGATACCCCATATGATTCAGGAGGCCCAGTACGTTACAGAAACACTTGAATACATAAAACTATTAAATTATTTAACGTAATTGGGTGGGGGGCATTTTGTCAGATGGTCCAGGATTTCCAGCTATGCCCCCTAGTGGTACGTTTACCATGATGACTGATAGCCAACGCTGGATTGCTGGAGATCTGGAATGGAGGCCTGTGGGTGGCATAATGCTCCCAAACCCCCCCCCCAAATTAAGACTGGGGGTGGGGGTGGGGGGGGCGCACAGAGACAGGACCCCAGATTATGGGGCAGCAGGTTGACAGCACGCCACTGACATCAAAGTATGCATGTGTGTCCGTGTATGTCCGTGTGTGTCCGTGTGTGTCCGTGTGTGTCCGTGTCTGTCCATGTATGTCCGTATGTGTCCGTGTGTGTCCGTGTGTGTCCATGTATGTCCGTATGTGTCCGTGTGTGTCCGTGTGTGTCCGTGTGTGTCCGTGTGTGTCTGTGTGCGCTGCCTGGAAATCCACGTGTGGAGCAGGCCGGACACGCAGCTGCCCCAGGAGGAGACGGCCAGCAATGAATCAGGTCAATGGAAAGAACAACAGCCACAACCGGGGCAGTGCGTTCTGCAAATACTATGCAGAGCTAAAATACGAATAAGTAAACAGAGGATATTTTTAAAGCACTGAGTAAGCTCCGCTAAAGTGTGATGCTACTCAGAGCATAGACATATACGTCTGTGTGAGCGAGTCTCTCACGCTGCCGGGGGCCGATTGCGTCGGGATGACGAGCATCCAGGGGAGCCAATGAGAACATCTGCTCCCCTGCTGTCTGATGCAGAGGAATGAGCGTAGAGTCCAGCATGGCTTTGTGTTGGTCCCGTAAGCAGCTCTGTTCTAAACAGAATGCCTAACATGCAAAAGTGATCGATCAGTCGATCAGTCCACATGCATTCGAATTTAGAAACTTTATGAGGAGTTAAACTACACGTTCATGCTGGATCAGACAGTCTTGCACCTACCTCCTTTTGTCTGTTTATCCTGCCTTCTGCACGAATCCCCCTCAGAAGATACAAATAATGGCGCACTCCAAGCTGCAGCCAGTCTCCAGGAAATGACCTCGGGATGAGAGTCTGTTTAACACCAGGCCCCGCTGCTGTCAGCACGAGAGCAGCCACTAAGCACAATGTCACAGGCGAGTACACAGGTTAGCGGCCAGCTCTTAATTACAGGCAACTTTCTCCACGGATAAGCAGCATTAAGACAGCTGCATGTTTTCTCACAGCCCATCACAGATAATAGGAGATATACTGGTGGTGTACATGAAAGAAATTCCACAGCATCATCAGTTATGTCTCTCTCCTGGACCAGAATAACAGATTCCATCATCAGCAAACAAATGCTAAGAAGCAACAAGGCCAGCTGAAAATGATACCATTCGCCGAAACGCCACAAGAGCGGCGCTATAGAGAACAGGGTGTGTGCATGACACCACAGGTGGTGTCCTTTGTACCCACGTGTGTGTTTCAGCTTCAACCTGCTCTTCAGCAGGGCGGCCTTGATGGGAGTCGTGTGTCCCCCACATCGCCTTTCACAGATTGCATCAACAGTGATTTCACTCACAGTGAAGAACGTTCTCAACTTTCAATTCGCCTCAATTAAAAATCATCTTCTGTGTAGAAACAGGATCTAAACATAGAGCCTCACATCTGTGCTGCTTTGCCACTGAATCTCTTTTCCTGCTTCTGAAGTAAAAAGAAACCGTCAGACAAACGTGTGACTCTCCAGCACCCGTCTTATACACCCTAAACAGGTCCTGAGGGTGTCCTGCTTGTGATAAAACTCTTTAAAACCAGAGGTGTCAATTTCAGGTCCAGAAAGTAAAAATCCAGACCAGGATTTTGTTTCAACCAACCCGCTGAGCGGAAAGAGTCACAGTCAAATAGTACCCAAGTGGTTGGTTGAAACAAAATCCTGGTCTGGATTTTTACTTTCTGGACCTGAAATTGACACCTCTGTTTAAAACAGACAACAGTACATCATCTCAGAAAAGGATATGCGTACTAAATGCTTAAATGTGCCAATCATTGTTTCTTTGTGATGGTTTTATGCATTCCTAGCAGCACTGGTGGTATGTTGATGGATGTTCTCTTGGGGTAGCTGTTAGCCCAACATGGCTGTGGTCCTCTGTAAATGACATTAAGAAACAATGACTGAAATTTGACAGAATGCCTGACCTTTCCACCTTCATTAAACTCCACAGGATTCCATCCATAGCCTATATATGAGCGAGTGAATGACCTGAAATATTCCTATTACGTAATGATGTTTGCTTCTCTACACGACATTAAAAGGTACCGAAAATACAGACTTATGTAACAAATTGCATTATTCTGATGAAGTGGGAACCTAATGACCACATTTCCAAGATCCCTTCTGATAGGTTGGACTGAAAGACATCAGCTTTTAAACAGTATTCATAGACCAAAGGTTACTGAAACACTGTGAGTATTTCAGAATGAGAGATATTAAAAACCGTAGTTCAGTTTCTTCCTGGTGATTCCTGGTGCTGCGATCCCGAATCCAGGCAAAGGCAGCTTATTTTCTGAGCGTGAGCCCACAGCACCCTGGGAAATTACCGGCATGCAGAGACTAACCCCCATGATGGACCAGCCTTTTGCAAAATGAAATTAACGCTGAACTTTACTTACAGAAAACATCTAGGAAGCTGGCGAGAAAATAAACAGAAGTGTAGACTTCCCCGTGGCGACAGCAGGTGGGGGGGGGGATGAATCGTCTGAAGGAGATGTTATTTGTGCATTGAAAACCAAGTATGCCAAGCGTGTGACACCTGCCCTCACATGACACCACAGACACAGACCTGGCGGATGGGCTCGTGGGATCCTGAGGACCCATTGGGCCAAACCCAGTTGTGCTGACATTCATGTTATTTCTAAACCTGATTCTGGACCACACGGGAGAGAGTGGGAGGCAGTGGAGAACCATACAGTGACCAATAATACCTCAGTTGCGGTCATGTGACCACAGAGACCGGGAGGTACGAGAGTGCTGAGCTGTGTGCTGTGTCCGCTGATGTCTATGGGGGATGACTTCAAGGCTTCACATCGATAATGCTGTCAGGCTTCAAGGACCCCTGACCTCCTGACTCCCGCTGCCCCAGCGATTTGGGGCTGAGAGTGGACACGTGCCTGCAGAGGAGAATGCAGCAAGCCCCCCCACGCGGCTGCCTGTGCAAAAGGATTGCAAAGGAACGTTAACTCGAAGCCAGATGGTGAAATTCGTCACTAAAGTGAACCCGTTATGCTGCTATAGGCACATTCGGAGCTATTTTTAAATGAAAGCAATTGCTAGAATAATGACAGGACAGATATAATCTGATAAACAATAAACATGTTCAACGTTTGCATAACACACCTTGATAAAGATGCAAATTTGATGAGGGCATTCTCCATTCTCTGGAAACCATGCTCCAATTCAGGGACTGAAAACCTCACCTAGAGGGCTAAAGCAGTTTTTTAGATGTTACCGAAAATATTTTAATGTCCGCTTTAACCTTAAAACCCAATTAAGGAACCGCTAAGTTGTTCGGGGACTTTTAAACCTTGTTGGCAGAGTATCAGTCCCTCTCTCCCTCTCTCCCCTGTTCTCTTCCTCTCTCTCTGTCTCTCTCTATCTCTTTCTGTGCATGAAGAGGTTTACCTACACTGCTGTACATAAAAACACAACCACATGAGAGCCTCATGGAACAAATTTGAACGAAGTCCAGAAGAAGAAGAACAGGAGCAGATGGATCATCCTCACCTGCGCAAATTCCAAGGTGATTCTGGCCTCGTATCCAAGCAGCAGACACAAAGGATTTCTCACAAAAATGGCTGCTCCCAAAACAAAGATCTGCATATTTAGGACTAACTCAGATGTCGCCCTGCTCCCAGGATGGCTTGGATTCCCGGCAACTCATCTACAAACTTCTTTTAAGGATTAATGACCTTTCCTGCATTTGTTAAATTAGCCATGATTCGGCGCAGCAGAGGATGAGGGTGTGTAGACAGCCATGTTGAGTCACTGAACTGAGAGAATTAAGGGGGTCAAAGCACACAGGGGTGAGGGAGCACCAAAATACAGGAGGTGGATCTCTAGACCTCCATCTCCTGAGTATAAGCCAGACACCACCGGTCAGACATGAGAGAAAGGAATCTGAGCGTTTCAGTTGCTTTTATTTATGCTCAAGGCACTGAAGAAAGTTATGGGTGATAACACAATGGGATCAATGTTAATGACATGAATTTGATTTCTGTCTTTACACACCCTCCTCCTCATGTGGTGGACCCTAACCCTAATCCTAAACTTAACCCTAAACCTAACCCTAACCCTTCAGTTCCAATCAGCAATGCCTGATGGGCAATAACATTGCAAGGAAGTGAGAAGGTATTGAAAAAGTAAACAAACTTTTTTTAACGAATCAATTAAAAGCCTGCAGGCATTATATCTGTTCACCCCTCCCCCTCACTCCCACTCCCACATAAGGTTTTCTTCCCAAAATGATTTCTTCTTCTGATTCGTACTGGCCGGTTTGTTTACCGTGCCTGGATTCCTTATCATCATGGTGTGCTGTGGTCTGAGGAGAGATTTCAAGGTTTCCTGGCTACGGGAGAAGTTCTCCGCCAGGCTTATGGAGCCGTCAGAAGTCATGAACGATGGCGGTATTATTAGCAGCAGATTCTTAAGGAAGTGTCACAGCGGTATCTACCTCTTTGCCACCAACCTGTTGCTCAGGGAACAGAATTCTAATAGGAAGAATAAATCTGTCTGTTTTGACACGGCCTTCACTCTGAAAGGCAGCCAGATGTCTCGTCTATGGAGACATCGTTTGGCAGGGCACAGCCCCTCGGTGCAGATGCTCTCCTATTCTCATTCCCGTGGTGAAAACCCGCGAGGAACAGAGGTTGTCAGATGCAAGGAGAGCACCAGAGCACTGGAGATCAGACAGTACATTGGAGACCCAGATCTGACACTTAGGGACCATGTCACAGACATGCCATCTACTAGCGAGGCTCAGTGTCCCAATGGGGCCTCATTCTCATTCTCAACTCATCGGCCAGCAGGGACGCTCATTAATATGAGATTCATCGATGTGCGTCAGAAGCCATTAGCACTCAGCAAGATGGCTGTGTTCCTGCTAACTCAGTCACGTGTTACATGAATACCTATATGAATTTGGGTGGAGGGGATACAAAGGCGTCTTGTCTTTTGAGTTCCGTTTTGTCCGATGGGTCTTCAAAGCCGAATGCCCTTCCATGCGTCCTGCTAAGAGCAACCAGCCTGGCAGGTACCGGTGCCAGAGTGACATATAGCAGAGGTCACACTCTAGAGATTTATGATGCGGCAGCTGACCGCTGACAATGTGCCAGAGGACCAGTGGTGACTATGCCCGCCCGTCGGCAGGATCTCTCCATGGGAATGCTGTCTTCATGACTTTCGGTGGCAGTGAGATCTCACACCGGGATGTCATCTGGGATCATGGTCCATTACGAGCCAAGAGGTGGGGGGTGTCCCGACCGGGTGACCATAACAGTTATATAATGCACTTGTCCCTTGTTCCAGGTCCTTGTGTGTACTGCTGTGCACAGACAAACTCCACCAAAAATCTCATACTAGTTACTAATGTGGAAAAGTGTCTTTCTGTTCTCTCATTTCCTCTCCTCTTCCACCACATTTCCGGTAGGATGAACAACTGTCTTCTTGCCGATCTCCTCCTCCTCAAAACCCGAGGGAACGTAACCCTGGAAACAGCTCTAAAAGTCACATTTCTATTTGAAATGACATCAAAGAGCTCGACATGGGTGCAGACACGCCATCCGCTCCTCTTTGCAATAGCAGCATTTCCCCGACTGGAGCCCAGCGGTGTGATGCCCTGTTTTTCAGGTTCCGATTTGACCTGCTCTAACTGTCACAGCTCTGACTGCTAACTGATATCGACAGATGGCCATTATTCGCAATGAAGACCCCCAAACTCATCCCCTGCTTACTTAAGCGTGGTACGTCCCCATCAAGGTGGAAGCTCACCTTCAGCATGGCCCAATCCCTCTGCAGCGGTGGACCGCAGCCAATCACACGCTTTATGATGCAAACGGAGCGCAAGGGTAAACACTTCTGCGGCAGCGCGGCGTGTTGGCGTCAACTCCTCCGAGCAGTGTCAAGCGATGACACGCAGCGTCTGCAATGTGACTCGGGCTGACACTCGGGGTTAAAAATCCGACTGGATAATGTCGCACCTTTGCTTCAACGACTTCCGCCGTCAGTCTCCTTCCATTGATTTGCCTTGACGGAGGTGGGAAGATGGAGGAGCCTGCCTAACGGTCGAACCAACACGAGAGGCCAGGATGGGGACATTCAATCAAACTCTGCTGCGGCTTAATGAATCTAGAATCAATTAGGCCTATTGTTCCAGGCCACTAATCGGCAGAGCTAATTAATACAGCTTTGAAAGTATATCCTGCACTCAGAGATGGTTTCCCTTTGCCTGCCGGGATGCTTCCATTCCACTGGAGGGCCTTGGGGAACACATCAGAGCGTAATGAAGGGTCGCATATTTAGACATGCACCTCTCCTCTGCAATACACCCCGACGTTACAGCCTGACAGATAGTGGGGTGACAGACGGCTGACATCCCTTCCTGTGACAGTGTGCAAGAAGTTCAAACAGGGACCCTTGCCTATGGGGCAGCACATTTCCTATGGGGCCTAATAGGGCGATGGCAACTGAAGGTGCCACCAGATTGGATAGTTACGGGGAGGCGGTCAGACATTCTCATTCCTGCTTCCTTTCTCGATACATGTTCACCCGATTTCTGACTCCATCCCATCAAGGACACCCACAGTGTGTCAGTTTACAGACCCTTAATTAACCCATTGCCCTCCCCTCCCCCAAACACCATCTTCCCTCAGACTGTAGGTGACTGATCAACATCTACACGCTGTATGTGTGTCCCCTTTGCTGTAGACACAGCGCACGGTGTCATCTCACTCAAAGAAAGCCTTAGGTAGCTAGATGGTTCACATATTATCTGACAGCAGGATTCAAAATAAAACTCAAGGTTCAGACTTCATTTAAGACTTAAAACTAAGCTGGTGAACCCAAAGGTCTCATTCACTACTAGAAAAATCCCTCTAATCTGAAATGTCAAAAGATTCCGTTTATTCTACGCGACCTTTCAGTAATCAGAGGCAGACCTCTCTGGTAAAGCCACGGGTATCTCGAACGTTCTCAGTACTGCAATGTTTGTTTTTTGACTCGAATTCCTTCTTTTCCATCCTAAACAGCCAACCAAATCCTGACTGCGTTTATCAAGTCAGTCCTGGGCTGAGGAGGGAGTCAGAAAGCCTGCCTTTGGGCTGTGAAGAGATTACGTGCTTATTAAACACTGTTTGGCCATTTCCAGCTGTACCCCCCCCCCCCTCCACACGCTACTCTCGCCATGGCTGTCCATCACACTAACACTGCCATCTCAGCGGGAGTAATCACAACCCGGAAAACGGAAACAGGTACTGCAGAACCTGCTGAGAAACTCCGCTCTCCCCAGAATCCCTCAGGAAGGAGGGCTGGTACGTAATGATATGTGCTCCACAAAATATGAACGTGAACAAGGGGAGAAGGCCACAGGTCCCCGGACCATGAGCAGATGGGGAGCCGAATCTCCCTTCCTAACTGTACACCTGGACCAGCTGGACCTGATCTTCATTTGCACTCATTGTCTTAATAAGAGTCAGCTGGGAAGGTGCCGGAATGTAAAAACCTGTCACTGTGAGCTGGGGAGGACACAGGAATCGCAGGAAGGTTCCAGCACCAAGTTAACATCAGCCCCCCCGGCCTCTGAACCCCACCGTCTCTGTGCTGGAGGATAGACACAGAGCCAGCTGAATACAATAGGGCTCACAACAGTGGAGGTACCATCTGTTTCTGCTTCATTTCAATCCGATTCCAGTTAAATGGGCCTCGTCGGGCTCTGGATCCCTCATTTCTCCCTCAGCGTTGTGCAGGGGTCTGTTATCCCTTTTCTGTTTTCTCTGTTGTTAAAAATAACAGCACCTCTGAACCATCCCACACTCTTCATCTCGATTAAACGTCTCGTCAAACTCTGAGGGGACAACGCAGAGCTAAGTAAAGGCCTTCGCCGTGTCCCGCTAGTGACGGCCGTTTGTGTGCTTTTACCATTGATTACTTCAGACGACTCTTCAGGACTTAATTAAGCCACTATGTATAACGAGCTAACAGGAGTCACAATGCCTTAGGGAATTCAGTATATATTTGCCGGGGCAGAACAAACAGCGGCAGCTCATATTGAGCTGGCTGTAGAAGGGAGTGTGTAAGAGGCCTTAGAGTCGGTGCTATAAAAACGGCTTTAATTACGTATGTTACAAAGGAAGGAAACCGGAGTGATTTTTTAAAGGGACGTTGCTCCTAGGAAGGCCGGGTGTGCGAGCCGGGGGGAGGCTCTGGATTTCGCGGTCGCCCGTGACAAATGTGCTCCCCGTCAGAGTCTCATTAATTATAAAAATTAAAATGAACAGTGAGGCAAAACACAATCCCCCAAACTGGGGGAGGCTCTGCGGGCAATTAAACGGGCACATTTCTCAGCCTCCTCGCTGGATCACTGCCGGCGCCCCCCCCCCCAAAAAAAAATTAAGACAGCAGAAAGAAAAGAGGCAGCAGATGTTAAATGTCACATGAATTATGCCTGTATGGTGGCAGCTTGCACGGGGGTGGGGCGCTCATTCCTCCAGGAGGCGCTGATCCAAGGGACGGGGTCACACATTCAGGGCCCCATTTGTAACTCCAGCACCATGACGGAGCAATGTTGCCCCTGCAGTTACAGCCGTGTTTTCTATGCATTATATAAGACAGCTGTGAGGTTTGGGTGGAGCTGTTCAAGGTTGGGTTGTGGTTGGGTTGGGCTCTGCTTTCTGATGGCTCCTCCCCCCCGTTCCCCCCCTGACGCTAAACCTAAAGTGTGTCTCGCTTATACGGACATAACAAATGCAGGTGATATTTAGCAGCGCAACCAAGCAAAGATGACTAATGAGCAAACAGGAGCTATTAATTCATTAACTGGACTCAACAGCTGTGTCGATACCACAGCACAGATGAAAGCATTTCAAAGCCTGTGTCTGTTTCATAATCCCTGTCTAAACCCAGGCTCAACACAACAGAACAGTTTTTTGTTTTTTAATCAAAATGCCCAAAGCCAGTGCCTTAAAGAGTTCAGCCACCATCGAAGCATAAACTGATGCTGCGCTGAACGGCCGTCTCTGACACTCTGTGCAGGTGAGAGATGGACCCCTGGCATCCAGGGCTGGGTGTTGGGAAAGAGGGATGGGATCCGGGGCTCGAGGTGAGCTGTCAGATGGCTGCTCATCTATTTTGGCCCGGGACTGAAAACCGCAACGTGTGTGTGGAGCCCAGGCCGTCAGCTGAAATACGTCGTCTGGATCTTCGGTGACATCCGGGCCAACGGGTGGGTTTGCCGGCAGAAAGCCGAGAGCAGCAGGTTAATGTGGGAGCGAAAAGCCGCCGGTGTTTAATTGCACCTCGCAGACGGGCCATGTCGCAGA